>CM064872.1:18385571-18960295 GCA_032719365.1 Prinsepia uniflora | reverse complement strand
CATGCATAACTGTTTCATGATTGTTATAATTGGGATTATATGATTTATTTTGGATATCAGTGAATTTATATGTTTTCACGCATTTCGAGGCGATTTACGTGTTTGCACGTGAATCGAGGTTTTCTGGATTTGCACTGATTTCCATAAATATGGATGGATATGATTTCATGAAACGGTTACGGATTTGATAAAGTGAAATCGGGCCAGGGGCCCAGTTAATTTGTTGAATCGGGCCAGGGGCCCAATTGAATTATGAAATCGGGCTAGGGGCCCAGTTAACTTATGAATCGGGCCAGGGGCCCAGTTGACTTATGAAATCGGGCCAGGGGCCCAGTTGACTTATATATGTGATTTCGGGTCGGGGACCCTAAAATGGAATTGAATAAACTATTTCGGATTTGATTCAACTATTTGGACTTATGACGGTTTTATGGAAATTCGGGGCAGGGCCTTGTGATATTTTGGAAATGAATAATAAAATGTGTTCCATAAAACCATCTCGATATGAGGATATTTATATCCTGGTCTCCTCCAAGTGTCGGGGACACTGGAGAAGTCACGGTGCATTGCCTGCGAGGGCTCATTGTACGGAGCTACCGGACCATATAGTGATCCAGGAGCAGGATTGCTGGACGTCATGGACGTCAGACATCGGGGATGTCAGAGATATGGACCCGGTGAGACCCCGGGCAGCACGCGTTGCTTAATACCGTGAGATATGACGTCTAGAACGTCAAGCGTCTAGGACGCTAGGCATCGGGGATGCCGGAGATGGAAAAATGATAAATGAATATTACTGGATTGATGAAATAACTCTTGAATTTACTTTTGGAAATTGAAACTATGCTTTGGTTTCCGGGCTAAGGCCCTAATGGTTATTTCTAAATAAATATGGGATTATTGGTTTTGGTGCATGCATATGATTTTACTGAGGGGCATAAATGTCTTATAAATGTTTTAAGCAGATTTGTTTATTTTCGTCGACTCACAGCTTTTGTTTTAATGCCCTTCAGGTTGATTCCGGATACGACTGCAGCAGAGACTTGAGCATCGCACACCTCCTCCATCGATCCTTACGCACTCTGGAAGCCCTTTTGGGAATTGGCAATCGGTTATCCCTTGTCTGGCGCCTCTTGTCAGACGGGAGCACGTCACATTCCATGGTAATCCCGGGGGGATTGGGATGGGTCGTGTCAAGTGGTATCAGAGCAGGTTTTGCTCTTTTGTACGCGAAGGACGAGGGTGTGATGTCCCTTTGGGCTGCAGTTCCGTTGTCAACCTGATAGATAGTTTTGGGTTTGTTTGGTGAATTGGGTGTGTTTGGCCTGATACGTCGTGCATTGTTGCGATTCAACCCAGGTGGGGTTGTATACGATTAACTAGTAATGTGGGACCGTCGGTTCGGTCATGTGATGATGGATTGTTGTGCCACTGGGCACAGCTAGGTTCAGGGAACCCAATTGGAATAATGATGTGGAAATGTGAAACTCGGTTGAGTATTGGTCTATGTTTTGGACCTTGGTAGTGTTGGCTAATGTTCGGGGTGTTGGTGCATCGGAGTTAGCCGATGAGCTTCGTGGTGGAACCCACGATGGAACCCACGTTGAGTTGATGATTGGATTGGATTGGACGTCTATGCGATGTCAGGACCGCGGGGTCGGTCAGGTTGTGGATTTTACTGCAAAAGGCAGTTGGGTTCGGTGGAACCCTAGGGTGTGATTTTGGAACCCTAATTTATATTGATGGGCTGGAAAAGTGAACTTTGATTGAGAACTTGTGCTGCGACGAGCGGCTGAGGTCGTGGATGACCATGTGGATAACTCTAGTGAGTCTAGTCTGGATTATGGGATTCGATCTACGGATGCGGTTATGAAATAAAATATGGAATTCCGTGTCGAATCGAATATTAGTGTGATGCGTGGATATGGATCTTGACAACGATGACTGTTGGTCGACAGTTGTGTCGAGATGACTGGCTATCGAGGGTATTTAGTGTGGTTTTAATACTTGGGGATGTTCAGGGAACGTCCATTATCCTGATGTGCCAGTGGTCAAATTGGAGGTACCCATAGTCGTGGGGTACGAGTGCTGTTACGGGATCGTCGTTCGTAATGAACGGAGATCCAGGGTAACAACTTTACACACAGTGGCTAGCATGGGTGTTCGTGTGCTATGTATGGATGTTGGTATGGTGATACCGTTCTGCCAACACTAGTATGGATGCCTGTGTGCTGATACTAGTGTTGATGATGGTGCGCTGGTATTGGTACTAGCGCTGGTGCCGGTGTCAGTAATTGTGATGACGATGAGCCACCAGTTGGGGTGTGACTCTGTCATGATGAACAGATGATTGGTATCTGCGACTCAGTGGTGGTTGAGTCTTGGACTGGATGGGATCCAGTGGAGGTTGTGTCGTGTTGGGATAAGTCCTAACAGATATATGATGACAAGTGATGAATGGATCAAAGGTATGATTGGAAATTTGGGGGAATCTTGGGATGCTATCCCCTAGGTCATGTGTATTGGTGGATTTGGGGAGTTTTTGTCAACTCCGAGATTGGTAAGATTGTTTATTTCTTATATCCCCAGAGAGTACAAGGAAATTATTGAAATTGGAAAAAGTCGGGGAAAACCATTCGTGGTATTGATGTGGGATTTTGTGATTGTGAATCACTTGGAACCTGAGGATTGAACCTGTTTAGGTTGAGATGTGAGACGGAAGCAGTGTGGTATGCACATTCAGGCAAAATTGTGGATATTCCGTTCGGAATCGGGGTGTGTGCATACATGATTATTGACGGACGTGAGGTCCGAATAATGAATTGATTTTGGACACGTGGTGGTCCAAGTGAGGTATGGACGTGGGAAGTCCAGTGGTTGGACTTGACATCTCATTGGGAGCAAGTCTGTTTCCAACGTGGTTGGAACTCCCGTTTTGGGGAGAGTTGTGATTGGGAGACGAGAGGAGTGCTCGTTTCCGCATCAGTGATTGGTATTCCGAAGTCATTAGGGTTGACTTCATATTTCCTGTCGTGGCAGATGATGATTGTTGCTACCAGTACGTTGAGCGTGTATTGGTAGGTGGACCCAGGTTTGGCCTTGGGTCATTGGACACAAGCAGTTGTGTATGATTTTGGATTTGGTGGTGAAATGCGAGGTCATCTTTCCACCAAGGGAAATTTGGCGAAGGATTCAATTGAGGGTGTAAGACCCTACGATCAGCTTTCAGATGGATTGTTAGCTATGTGAGCTTGTGTGGATCCTAGGTGGATCTGATTTGCGATGTTGTCGACTTTGGATGATGTGACGATCTAGGATCGTAATGTTGCTTGTCGGGTGACGTAGCGATGGATCTGGATTGTGATCTTGATGATCCAGATGGGTGGAGAGTTTATCACTCTTACCTTGGTATGTGAGTCGTAGATGACGTGACTGAACTTCTTTTCGGAGTGAAGTCCATATGGCTTATTACTCGGTTGAGTAGGTTTCCGATGTGGTCGGGTTTTGTCAACCTTTGACGTGTGAATATTGGGATTGGCTTCCCTATGAAGTCAATCGAGTGTTTTTGACAGGCAACCGATAGGTTCGGTTATGTTACGTCTTGATGGACGTAAACGAGATTTTGGGTTTTGGAATCGAATTTCTGGGTGACGATTCAGGATTCGATTGCGAAGCTCGAAAATGGATTACTGGATTTGGGTGCGGAATGGTTATTCCAATGCTAGCTTACGGAATAATGATTTCGGATTCGGATTTGGAAATGGATTAAAATGTGATGTTTGGGTTTGGATTCGGAATTTCTTACGAAATTGCGGATTCGGATTCGGAATTGGAACTAGATGACGGGTGGAGTTCGTTTTGTCTCAAGTTGGTTTGGGCAAATGTACTCCATTACTAGAACGTGTTTGGCTATGACCTGGGTGGCTATAGTCAGATTGATGGATTGAGGTACGTACAGGGTACGAGGATTGATACTGGTTAGGCTGAGTGGTGCCTAATGGCGGTACATGGGATGTACCAATGGTGTGTAACTAATGTGTTGGTAATCGGATTGGTTCTGATATCATTTGTTTGGCTGTATTGTGGACTGGACATCGGATACTGTGCGCTGGGCAGAGTGATTTTGTCAGGGTTCAGTGATTGTATGAGCAGGTGCTCTTAGCCATGGTTGGCTTGTGGACCCCTAGTATTGATATGTGTGATCACTGCTGGGCTGGTATTCAATATGTTCCAGTTACGCCACTTGATTGGGTTAATTGACGGTATACGTACACTCAGGATGAGTAAATTGGTGGTCTGAGTAACCACGAGTAGCCTTGTGTGACTTGATCACACCGTGATTTCCCAGCGTCTCGGTTCGCTGAGGGAGTCGGCGATTATGGACATTGAGATTGTTTTGTGTCGCAGGATTGGGCTTGCCCTGCGAATTGAGATCATGTGGTTGATCTTGCGCTACATCGAGAGTGATGTAGTATGTGGTGTTGTCACGGATAGACAGATGGTTGGGGCTTTATCAGGGTGGTAAAGTTTTGTGATGACAGTTTGACTGGTGGTGTCAGCGTCGACTGACAAATGAGATTTGGTGACTCCCAACGGGAGCAAATGTAAGGATTTATTGGCAATGGAAAGGAACCATCTAGCTGAAGGAGTCAGCTAAATGGTTAGGCGATTTTATCGCGGATCAGGTAATCATTTCCACTCGAGGTGGTCGAGTGTTGTTGCTATTATGACGTATGACTGTGATGGGATGTCTGGGTACAAACGAGACTGGTGTTGTCCCAGTATGTGGGTGTACAAGTGTACACAGATGTGTGGTCGAATTGTTTTCCACAAGGTGGTTGTGGAATAAGGTTATTGGTAATTTCGAGGACGAAATTCTTTAAGGAGGGAAGGTTGTAACGACCCGTCCCGAATATCGGGATTTAATGCTATTTAATTGTGATTTACTAATCTGGGATTAGTTGAGCGTTTCGGACGAATTGTGCAAAATGACCATTTTGCCCCTGGGCGTGGGCAAAACGTTGACTTTTAATTCGGATGGTCAAATGGACTTTGACCGATGACCGTGACGTAGTTCGGGACGTCACGAGTTCATAGACAGGTGGCACGTTCGATTCCGACGTTCGTGGTGAAAGTTATGATGTACGGAAGTCCAGGGGCATTTTCGTAATTTGGACGAAAGAAGGGGAAATGTTGACTTTTTGACCGGGATGTCCGATGGCCGAGGGCCAAGGACCATTACGTAGGTTTCGTCGATGCGAATCCAACGACAGGTGGCACGCCGAAATCGGAGATTCGACGACGAAGTTATGGGTCACGGAAGTTTGGTTTCGTTATGCACGCATTACGAGGCGTGGACACGTGGCGTTCTCTGATTGGTTTGAATTTCTGAGTGGGACACGTGGACCACTAATCTTTAATTATTGGGATCAGATCTGGATTGGTCAGATTGATTAAATTATTGGATTTTAATAATATAAAGAATTTCCCACTTATTTTTCATCTTTTGATCTGGACCCTTAATCTCATTGGTGAGATTCAATCTGGGCCGTTCATTCCTTTTTCCCTCTCTCTTTAGTTGAATCAGCCTGCATCCTCCCACTCCCATTTCTCTCAAACCCGTGAGCAATGTACACGGCTCACACTGCACACCACCACCATATCCATAACCTTGGGTCGTGCAGGAGACTGTGTGAGGTCTGTTGGGTGCTGGGCACGGTGGGAGACGGCGGGAGACGGCTGGGCGGCGACGGAGGGGAAAAATAGGGGAGGCCGAAAAACTCAAATTGGAAGTCGATGGAGACCGGTGTTTTGACCGTGCTTGAGGGGTGGACGGAGTTCTGGGATCGAACTGGGCGTTTCGGTGGCCACGGTGGTGACCACGGCGGCGAAGGGAGCCTAAACCCGTGAGTTCGATTCTCGGGTCAAAAATGGCAGGATGAGTTTTACTGTCTTTCGTTCGATCTAGTAAACGGGAGGATGACTCAGAGGATGAGACGAGTCTATTGGGACCGTTTTCATCGAGAATGGTGGTCGGAGCTGAGTGCAGTCGACGGTGGGTTGGCCGTGAGCTTCTCGATCGGAGAGGTAAGGATCTTGACGTTGTTCCTTGTTTTTGATTCCACAGAACTGTTGGTTGAACTCAGACGGTCATGTAGGTGAAAACCCCGTCCAAAATGATCCAGTATCGACGGAGAACCGATCGGGTTGGCCCGCGGGTCACGGTGACCCGTTTACCAGTCGTTCGGGTTGAACGACGGTGAACAGTACCCGGCGCGTGGGTTTCACGCGCAGGGAGTTCAACCGGCGCGTGGGGGCGCGTGTGAGGTAATTCTGGGAAACTTCCAACATGACTTTTATCCTATACATTGTAACGAACATTTTGGGATTGGTTTCGTGTCGATCGGATCTCGTTTCGTTATTGTTCGGGATGTCCGAAGGTTTTAAATCCAATTTAAAAATACTTAAAAATTCGGGAAAATTACGGGACTTGAATAGGATGTTAATGATGAGGTTAGTGATCCTCTAAATTGATTTGAACAGGATTGGGAGTCCCGGTGATCGTGAGGTGGCCCGGGAAGGCCTATGGCACGCGTATCGAGGCGCTCGGTTAAACGGTCTGTGAGTGGACATTGGTTTTATAAATTCGATGCATGCATAACTGTTTCATGATTGTTATAATTGGGATTATATGATTTATTTTGGATATCAGTGAATTTATATGTTTTCACGCATTTCGAGGCGATTTACGTGTTTGCACGTGAATCGAGGTTTTCTGGATTTGCACTGATTTCCATAAATATGGATGGATATGATTTCATGAAACGGTTACTGATTTGATAAAGTGAAATCGGGCCAGGGGCCCAGTTAATTTGTTGAATCGGGCCAGGGGCCCAATTGAATTATGAAATCGGGCTAGGGGCCCAGTTAACTTATGAATCGGGCCAGGGGCCCAGTTGACTTATGAAATCGGGCCAGGGGCCCAGTTGACTTATATATGTGATTTCGGGTCGGGGACCCTAAAATGGAATTGAATAAACTATTTCGGATTTGATTCAACTATTTGGACTTATGACGGTTTTATGGAAATTCGGGGCAGGGCCTTGTGATATTTTGGAAATGAATAATAAAATGTGTTCCATAAAACCATCTCGATATGAGGATATTTATATCCTGGTCTCCTCCAAGTGTCGGGGACACTGGAGAAGTCACGGTGCATTGCCTGCGAGGGCTCATTGTACGGAGCTACCGGACCGTATAGTGATCCAGGAGCAGGATTGCTGGACGTCATGGACGTCAGACATCGGGGATGTCAGAGATATGGACCCGGTGAGACCCCGGGCAGCACGCGTTGCTTAATACCGTGAGATATGACGTCTAGAACGTCAAGCGTCTAGGACGCTAGGCATCGGGGATGCCGGAGATGGAAAAATGATAAATGAATATTACTGGATTGATGAAATAACTCTTGAATTTACTTTTGGAAATTGAAACTATGCTTTGGTTTCCGGGCTAAGGCCCTAATGGTTATTTCTAAATAAATATGGGATTATTGGTTTTGGTGCATGCATATGATTTTACTGAGGGGCATAAATGTCTTATAAATGTTTTAAGCAGACTTGTTTATTTTCGTCCACTCACAGCTTTTGTTTTAATGCCCTTCAGGTTGATTCCGGATACGACTGCAGCAGAGACTTGAGCATCGCACACCTCCTCCATCGATCCTTACGCACTCTGGAAGCCCTTTTGGGCATTGGCAATCGGTTATCCCTTGTCTGGCGCCTCTTGTCAGACGGGAGCACGTCACATTCCATGGTAATCCCGGGGGGATTGGGATGGGTCGTGTCATCGCCACTGTGACGGGAGGTGACCGGAGCAGATGGATCGTGAAACAGGGGTTTGAGGGCTGTCTGGTTCGAGCTGGCATCGACGATGGTGGGACTGTGTCGAGGTTAGAGGAGTAGGGGAATGGATTCTTGGTGTCTGGATGAAGCCGTGGGTGGAAGAAGGGAAGGAAATGGTGACCGGACGGAGGAGAATGCTCCTCGCCGGTTCAATTCACGGCGGCCGGTTCAGCACAGTGAGGTCCAGGTTGATGATGCTACTGTAGCTGGCGCGTGAGGGCCACGCGCAGCCACTTTGGGCGGCGCGTGGGGGCGCGTGCGGCGGCGGTTAGGAAAACAGTCAACATGGTTTTTGGTCTAGGAGTTGTGGTGAGTTCAATGGAGTTGATTTCGGGTCAATCGGACGTCGTTTGAGTTTAGTTCCACGAGGGGGAAAGTTTAGGGTCCCGGGTTATTACGTTTAGGATTCGGCGAATTTTGAAGGAATTTAGGTGAACCTTCGTAGACGTGTTAGTGACGTAATTTGGTGATTGTGAAAAAGGATCGGGATTTTCCGAGGAAGTCGAGGAACGTGCTGGACGTTCGGGACGCGAGTAGGGCCCAGTACTGTGAGTGGACCCCTTCTCTAAACTCGAGCATGCATAACTGTTTTCTATACTTATTTTATGGTTTTACTCATCATTCTATGTTTCTCAAATATGTTGTGGTTGGTTTTACATTGTTGCACGTTTTTCGAAGAAGTACGGTATTTGGCACGTTTTACGAGAAATGTCGATTTCTGAGAATAATGCCATGGATTTGGGATTTCAATGGATAAATGGTTTAAATGTTCATAAAGTGATTTTGAAACATGATTTCGATGATCAAGGTTTTCGGTTTTGAAATCGGATTTCGGAAAGCGGAATTTGGTTTTAAAGCTGAACAGTGAATTTTCGGATTTGGGTTCGGAATGACGGTTCTGGATGCCGGAAGGGCATCAGACCAGTGGTTTCGGATTCGGGTTTGGATGTGGATTGGTAAATGGTTTTCAAATGATTTTGGGATTGGATTTGCTGGATCTGGATATTGGGTTTAAAGACCCGGATATATGTGACGGGGGACCGGCCGGATTGGGTTTAAAGACCCGGATTGAGTTTAAAGACTCGGGGGTTTAAAGACTCGGATATATTGATATTTCCCACGTAGGCCTTGAGTTTAAAGACTCGGGAGTTTAAAGACTCGGATAGGTCCAGCAGGTTTGATCAGGAAATGATGATTTGAGCTTTATGGTTTATAATACGGGTTTTGATACTCATGCCATGATTTCCATCCCTGTTTTATAGTATTTCTGTTTCTTATGATGTTTTATGAGACTTGAGTTAGACTTGTGTTATTAACTGTTGGTTATGCATGTGGTTTTCAAAACGGAGGGTTATATTCGGTTTTCTGATAAATGGTTTTAGAACTTCTCTTCTATTATGGTCCATTCACATGTTCTGTTTTAACTTGCCCTCCAGGTTGTGGAGCTAGCGCGGGGTCTTGACGTCGAGGCAGTGCCCGAGGCATAGAAGTGACGTGAGGGATCCCGGAATAGTTCAAAGTCTTCCGCGTGCGTGTAATTTATCGGTTTTTAGTTCCTTGTATTTTCGTACTATGCTCTGTAAATGACAACTTCGGGATATTTTGTTTAATTACTCCTGCGTCTGACTGGGTTTGAGTGAGTTTTACTTGAGTGTGGTGTCGGGGAGTCAGACGGGAGCGGGATTTACCTCGGGTTTCGGGGTGGAACCGGGGTGGGTCCTGACATTACATGTGAATTTGATGATTATTGGTATTCTCGTGATTTTGTGATTATTTTAATCAGTCTTTCGGGCACGTTTTACGAGGAACGTGCAAATGATGTTTTGGGCTAGGCCCGGATTGAAAATGATATTTGGACTCGGATTATGAGTCAATGATTGATTTTATGGATTTACGTGATCGTGGCAACTCGGGTTTACGGTTGCACGGATTTACGTGAAATTGATATTTTGGGGTTGGGACCCAATAGAATTGTGTTTCTGATTGGATTTGTATTTCCATGTGATTATATGATGATATTGATGATTTCGGATTTATAAAGTAAATCGGGACTTTGGTTAATTTGGGGCTGAGACCCTGTGTCGATATGTGATTTGATTTTCTATGCAACTGTTTTTCACTGGTTTTTGTGATGGTGATATGTTGCGGATATTTAGGGCTTTCGGGAGAAAATATGTTTTTCCCCGTAGTGCACCCTGGAGATAACGCTCGCCTTCGGGATGGAAGTGTTTACCCCGAAGAGGTCACGTAGCACGATCTTTGTCTTGCAGCCCAGGGGAGGCTTGACTCAGATCAGATGTGCTGGATTATATGGATCGGTAAGTGATGTGTTCACTAGATCTGGATTGCCGGCTTGTGATGTGTTCACAGCGGCGGATGCTCGGATTTTGAGCGGTCCTTGAGCCTATTGATATGCACGCGTTGCAGGGATAAAACGTGACTCTAAGCAACAAGATATGGATATAAGTCCCGTGATTTTGTGGAAATTGTTTTGATTGATCCTCTGAACGTATTTAATTGATTTCCTATTATTACTCGTGTTTTATGATATGCATGCATGTTTGTGAAAACTGGAGGGTAAGAAATGTATTTTGGCAAATGTTTTTATAAGAGGTTATTCCTGTCCACTCACACCTTTATTATTTTATGCACCCTCCAGGCCAGTGTACAGGTACGAGGGCTAAAAACGAGGCAAGCGAGGCAAAAGAATAAATAGACCGTTGCGCACTCAGACATTCTACAGAGTAGGAATTTGACCCCTATCTGTAACGGTACCTATGCTCTGTATTGTCTTTGACTAGTCAAACTTGTGACGTCATTGGTCTGTAAAACTTAACTATCCCTTGTCTGACAATGTTTTCGGGATTTGTTGTGTGTTGTATGTATAGAAGTTTGGTTACTTTCGGAAATTTTTAGTTATTGTCAGACGGGAGCAGGATTCATCACGACTATCAAGGGATAATCGGGATGGGTCTTGTCAAAGATAGTTTAAACATAAGCTAACTTTGTAATAGCTTGATTATAACTATGGTTAAAAACTTCCAATTATCATACTCAATCAGTACCGATCAAATTTCATTACACTTTTATTATGTCTTTCATGTCACATAAAAAGCTTTTGTTCCCATTTAGCCCCAAGCAAAAAAGGACAGCATCCCCTTTGTATCAATTTAATTTCGATGGAGTTTTTTTTTTTTTTTTTTGATTTTTTTTTTTGATTTTATGTCATATAAAAACTATAGATTTGTATAGTAAATAATCATGGATCCTTTGAGCTACTTGATTATCTATTTGAGATTTTGAGGAATCCCACTGCATTCCAACGTAATTCCACATCATTTGCAATAATAATAATAATTATTATTTATTGTAATTGTTGTAATAATAAAAAGAAATGATTATATTTGGGTGTATGCAATTATACAAGGACTTGTAACTATTTTTCCTTATTTGGAGGGGCTAGCCCATAGGTTAGGAAACACCCAATTAGGGTTAGGAAGAACAGACTTACTATGGCCACCTATTCACTTTGAATCATAAAATTAAACTTAGTGCCTCAGCTTGTACGTTCTATGGGTAACTTTTTAATAATGTTTGGTAGGAATTTCCTACGAACCTTTCAAGGTCTATAAAAAGATGTTTAGTACTTGATAATGACATAAATATTTAATTTTCACATTATTTATGAATAAGATCCTTAAGTTCGAATCGTAACTTATATTGAATTTGATGTTTATATCTAATTCATATATAATAGCCATGTTTGGCGAGTGAAATTAGACAAGATTAAATTAAAAATTCATTAAATTCAGCTATATATGTATGTTGTACGTAAAAATGGACGTGCTTTATTGTAGCAAGATTAAATGGGATTGGTGAGATTGGATTGAATTTGATAAATCTTCAAATATAATGTATCCATGAGATAAAAATGGATTTGTTTTCATTGTAAAAAATTATATGAATACATTAAAAAAAAAAAAACTTTTCTAATAATCCTCTTTAAAGGAATTTGATTGAGTAAGTTTACTTCTTTAATTACTTCTCTCTAATCCTCTTATCATAAAATAAAAATCATGTAATTTGACTAGACATATACGTGTCATTCAATAATGTATGATTAATAGTTGAAGTGCATGACGAATGAAAACAAATTACTATGACGCATTTTCCAAAGAAAAAAAGAGAGAGCAATTTAAGTACAGCGGGTTATTCTCTTTAATAATTAAAGAGGAGAAAAATCAGAAAAAAAGATGACCACAACCACAATGAAAGTCTTACAAATTTGGTGAGGATAACACAATTTTCCTTGATTAAATACCCTAGAATTTTAGGCCCCAGAGGTCCACTACTCGAAAATGGAAACCTACCCGTGTTACTAAATACCCTACCCTAGAAAGGCTAGTCCCCAGGAATATAAACCTCCGTTTTAAACTTGTTTTACATGTATCCTCCCGTTCCCGTTTAATAACACACGAATTCTGATAAACTCGAAGCCAAGGCCATTTGGATTTTATTTTTCTTCTCTGATTTATTATTACATGCTTTTAGGTACCATGAGTAAGCTCCCTGGACCCAAGACACTCTGTCGAAAAAAATAAAGCTTTGAGGAAGAAAATTTCTGGATAGGGTTTCAAATTTTATACTCTATTGAGTTATAATATTGGGACCAAACTAATTTTATAACATTACACGCTATTACTATCGGTATAATTGCCAAAAAAAAAAAAATCAGTTTTAATTTAATGATTTGTAATGAAAGTTCTATCTAAAGTACTTCATTAATATTAATTAAAAATTAAAACAATGGATGTACCTAATTTCAAATACATAAAACATGCACATTATTAGAGTACAACAAGACAACTATAGAGATACATTGTTTCATCTTAAAATTTTATTATAATATTGACAAGTATTCTTATGTATTAGTTAAATTTCTATAAACTGTGACCAAATAGATACTTATTATTGTTTTATATAACGATATTAAGAAGGAAAAAAATAGTATACGCACTACTGCACTATATATCAACCTCATATTTAGCCCTCATTATTGGGGCGGGTCGGGCAAATCCGGCCCAAATTTTTTTGGGTAGGGTCGGGTTGGGCCAAGTTCATAATTAAAAAATTATCGGGCGAGGTCGAACGGATTTGGTTAGAAATACGAAAGTCTATATCTTTTGTCGGGCCAGATTTGAGCTAGGTTTGGACTGGACTTTTATCGGGCTTTACATGACGATCTTACTAAACCCACTAAGGTCGGGCTTGATTGGGCTTTTAGAAGTTACTTGTTAAAAAAATATTGGAGTTGGGAAAAAAAATTGAAAATCATAGAAAAAAAAAGTGCATAATGATATTTTAAATCATTAATATATATCCTTAAGTGCTGAGACAATCAATCTCAGAGACTATATGAAATACAATTTATTCAATTGCATAAAACATAGAATCGTTAAACAAGGAAGTCTATATCAAAACTCATGTTTTTTTATTCAATTATTTCAATTGAAATATTTAAAGCGTTTTCAAAGTTTAGAATTTAGAGAATCTAATGTACCATTTATTAAAGTATTTGTTTATTCCTACATTTACCAGCATGATTCTTACAATTATCATTATTATTATTATTTATTCTTACAATTTCCTAATTAATAATAGGTTTATATATACAAACTTACGTGTCGGGTTTATATGAGCGGAATGAGCCGGACATACTGGGTTCGAGCCTATCGAAGTAGAATACTCTAAACTCAAGTCAGGTCTGCTAACTTTCAATTCGGACCGAGCCACGATCCGCAACGGATCAGGTCGGACTTTTGGTTAACGAACCACTCTAAAACTCATGAGCTTCTATACCAAATAATGAGGACTAAGTGGGTGTATATGACGAGTACTAGACTAGTCCCAAGTTGGGATCATAATTCTTTTTTTTACGGAGTATTTTGTTTATGGAAAATGAGTGATGAACAACGTTCAAAATCTTCGAACAATGTCGATGAACGACGAACGAAGAAAGATGAACGATGAAAAAATGAGAGAGCTTCTTCTGAGTATAACTCAATAGCTCTCAATGAAAGCACCAATTGTTGAAGCAGAAATCGAACCCGCCGCGAAAAGTTCTCACAATTCCTGCAAACAGCAAACAATTAGCTATCGTTGTCTCGATCGATTTACCCGAGGGGTTGTTCGACCAAGAACACTCCGATGCCTAAGTTAGCTTTGAGAGAGGAAAAGGATATACTTCGAAGCGAAGAATCAACTTAACTTGGAAATGAAATGTGCCTTGCTATTTATAGGGGTGAATGAAATGTTCGATTTCCATAGTTTCGATGTGGGACAAATGCTCATCAATTTACCTCTTATATAGGGGTGAGTGAGATGTTCAATTTCCATAGTTTCGATGTGGGACAAATGCTCATCAATTTACCTCTTATATAGGGGTGAGTGAGATGTTCAATTTCCATAGTTTCGATGTGGGACAAATGCTCATCAATTTGCATGCTAACACGTGTTATACAAATCGAGGGTGGAGAGGCTTCCACATGTCATTCTGGTTTGGGCCATGTCCGGTGCTTGTGCTTACAAGTATTATTGCCAAGGGCAATTTGGTCATTTTGAGAATTATGGGCCACGTGGCAGCTCCACATTTTTCCGGTGATTTTGGGTTCCACAAATGCCCCCACATCGATTCGGTATTCAGGGAATCCGGAGGGATGTACATTGTTTGGAGTCTTATATTACCGGGTTACCAGTTACCGTTGGGTTCAAGAATCGATTCAGTGTTTATTTGACGATTTTGCCCCTGGTTATAAAGGTAAAAAGTCCATTTTTAGTTTTAGAATGACTATTCTGGGTTTAGTGGTGTGAATCGGACATAATGTGCAAAATGACCATTTTACCCCCAAGCATGGGCAAAATGTTGTCTTTTGAACCGGGGGGTCCAAAGGACGAGGGCCAGAGACCGTTACGTAGGTCGAGTTGATACGAATCCATAGACAGGTGGCATGCCGAAATCGGAGATCGGATGCGAAGGTTATGTGTCTACGAAGGCGAGGGGCATTTTCGTAATTTTGGAAGCGAAGGGCAAAACGGTCTTTTTGAGACAAGCGAACGGTGGACGCTGACTCATGCTACCTACCAATGATTCTTGCTGCTTTGTCTAGACAACATGGAGGAAATCAAGGATTTTAGGGACCCTAAACCCTTAATTAGGGAAAACTCAATCATTTTGTCCAAACCTTGATTTTGTTAAATAGCAGAGCAATTCGATTGTGAGAATGAGAGATTAGAGAGTCTGAATTGGAGCAAAACAAACACAAAGGACAGAGGGTCGCTGGTTTTGCAGATTTTCGAAATTTTGGAAATTTGTGGTAAAAATTCGAATTCGAATTCGTGAGTCTTGAGGATCAAAATTGAGACTGGATTAAGTCTCCTGGGACTAATTCGAACCGATCCAAATCAAAAACGGGGAGGATTGAGGCCGTATCGAGCAAGAACAGAAGCTTCAAAATCCTCGAAAAATCGAGCTTGAGTTCTACTAGCTGGAGGTAAGGATTTATCAAATTGATCTTGTAAAATCGTTCCTTATACTCTCACGATGTCACGTCGTGGACGGAGTTTGGCCGAACAGTCGACGGGGACTTGGTGGTGACTGAGTGCACTTGCGGACGTGACTAGTGAGCATCGGTAGGCAGGATCACACCTACTGTGACTCTTGCTAGTACCACATACATGCTCGCCATGCGTCAAGATGCCGAGAGACCTAGCAAATTTGTCCTGTGGGAGCGTGGCGGTTTTCGTGGCCTAAGTCCATTCCGAGGGAAAGATATGGATTTTGAGAAGCCTGAAGACCTCATGGAGTGGAAGGCTTGCAATCAAAATTCCTTTCCAAACAACGTTCTCGTGGAGCTTGGCGACAGATGTTCTTCCAGAGTTCCGGGACATGAGCCGGCTGCTTTCTCCATGAATGGCGCGAGGCTTTCAGACATCCCGATCAAGGAGTGGTTGTGCGTTCCACTGTGCTTGAAGGAGACCGTTGTTCAGAAGAAGGACAATAAACAAGGACTTACTGGTTCTTGGGAGAAAAAACCATGCCGAGCAACTTCTTTCCTAACCCATAAGCATACCGAGCAACTTCTTTCCTAACCTTTCCGTTCTGGCCCTACGAATGTGCCATCTTGATGCGAAGGGCAGGCAGAAATGGAAAGTTATGTTGTTGATGTGAGATTGCGATAACTAAGATAACTTGAGGTCTCAATTTCACATCGGAAGCCAAAATGGGCGAGTTGGAGATGAGCCGTGCAGAGAGGATGCTGATAGAAAATGAGCGAGATACCACTCGAGATGAGCTCTCCCTGCTGCACAGAAATTTGCAGGACTCAGAAGGCTTTGATGCTTCGATGGCGAAGGCTTGAATGCTTCGCAGGGCGAAGGCTTGGATGCTTCGATAACGAAGGCTTAGGTGCTTCGCATGGCGAAGGCTTAGATGCTTCGCAGGGCGAAGGCTTGAATGCTTCGATGACGAAGGCTTGGATGCTTCGCATGGCGAAGGCTTAGATGCTTCGCAAGGCGAAAACTCAGATGCTTCGATGACGAAGGCTTGGATGCTTCGATCATGAAGGCTTTTTACACTAGAGAGAATAAGCTTTGAAAATTGTACATGGTGAACAAATCAATTTGTTAATCTCATTTCATTGATACTTGAATTCAGAAGGCAACTTGAAAAGCAAAATTGAAAAGCTCCATAGAGTTTTATGTCTTTCTAATGTTGACTTGCGTCTAGTTGATGCGGATCACCTTTGACGCTGGCTCGTTTGACTCTTTGTTCTCCATGTGATTTACAGTCTTGTTTTTGATGTAGTCTGTACAATGCCCCTCCCTCAGGAGATTTCAGAGATATCTTTCGAAAGATATACATGTGCTGATATTGTGCCCATAACATTCATGATAGGCGCACCATTTGGTTTTATCAGTATTCTCTTGATTGCCTTTGACTGGCTCTGGCTTCTTAAACCATGGCTTGTTCTTAATTTCATTGTGGATCTGATGGGCTGGTAAAGATAGCTGCAAGTTAGGCTTCCCCATAACTGGCGTTTGGGAGTGTTGCCCTGCCTTTCGCTTGTTGAGCTTTCCAGTTGCAGACTTTCCATGGGGTTCATCCTCATCGGAGGCCTTTTCGCTAGTCCCAGCATGGCCATGAGTATGAGCGGCGCGCTTCTCGTCCTCCCAACTTGCATGTCGCTCTGCTAGCGAAAGTATTTCGGAAAGACTTCGCGCATTGCTCATGACGATGTCCCCGTAAAGCTGGCTGTCTCGAGGGAGTCCTTGCTTGAATGCCATTGCCGCAACAAAGTCATTACAGCCGATAATGCGAGACTTCTCCTCACAAAATCTCTGTATGTATTGTCGCAGAGTGTCTTTTGCTCTCTTTCGGACAGAGAAAAGATGGTCGTCTTTCACCTCGATTGTCCGAAGTTGTGCGTATTCCTTCACAAATGTCAAAGCCAACTCTTCGAAGGACTCAATCGACCTCGGGGGGAGATGATTGAACCAAGTCATGGCTTGGCCTTGAAGGGAAGCTTGAAAAACTTTGCACATGAGTGCATCGTTAGACCTGTGGGGGATCATGACTCCTCGAAAATGATCTATGTGTTTTACTGGGTCGGAGGATCCTTTGAATGGAGTGAAATTTGGTGTTGCGAACCTCTGGGGGAATGGCTCCTCCTCAATATCCCTTATGAAGGGCGTAGAGAGCTGTATTTGGCGACGTAGATCGTCTTCTAGATCGCCACCCTGTTGAGCACGAAGATGCATGTCCAGCATTTTTTGAACATCATTAGCCCGCAATGCTCCTTGCTGAGCCGATGAGTCCTCTTTTGCTAATTGTTGAGAAACTCTTTGAGCTTCTCCCCTTTTACTGTCGTGGGCAGATCGTTTTGGGTTTTTGTTTTGAGCTCGAAGTTGCCCCCTGCCCCCACGTGAGTGTTGTGAATGCTCTGCCCATGAAGTTGCCCCAGTCCTACCTCCTAGCCGTTCACGTACTAACGGCTTTAGGCATTGTGGGATTTTTGCTTGATGAGCGTGACTTTCTCCTCCAGAGTTTCCCAGCGAAGTATCTTGTGACATTGTTTGGCAGCGGGCCTGCTCTTTCCTAGGTCGTCCCTGGGCATTCTCTTGTCGGCCACGTGACGTGGATCGTCCGTCCCGCTCCTGGATTGGTCTCCCTGCTAGGAGTTGCTGCAAGAGCTCTGACTGAAGTGAATTTGTTTGCTTAACCCTTCAACTTGCTGCGCCAAATTGTCTTGGGGAGGTTGGTGACGACTTCTCCCTGAGATGTCATGACATCCGTCCAGAAAGTCCTTTAGGACCATGTTTGTTATGGGTCGATCATGTCTTGATGCATTTCCCATCAACCTCTCATTCGCTTGTTGTAAAGTCGAAGTTCCTTCCCCTAGCGCGGGTACTTGGTTAGCTGGAGAGGGGAATGCTCCAAAACTGAAGGTTGGCCTCCCTTCGAGTGTCTCAAGGGGCGCTTCCATAGACACGCGCCTGAGTTGAGCTGGGCGCTTCTCCGGAGTTTCTATGTGAACTTCATTCCTCGTCTGAGCTGTTGAGGCAGAAATACCTTCTCCGGCTGACTGAGCGGATCGACGAGCCTTAGCCATGCCGATTCGAAGAATTTTGAATTTGGAAAGCTGTTGATGGGTAATTTGAACAACGTTCAGAATCTTCGAACAATGTCGATGAACGACGAACGAAGAGAGATGAACGATGAACAATGTTCAAAATCTTCGAACAATGTCGATGAACGACGAACGAAGAAAGATGAACGATGAACGAATTCTTGATGAGTGATGAACAACGTTCAAAATCTTCGAACAATGTCGATAAACGACGAACGAAGAAAGATGAACGATGAACAAATTCCTGATGAGTGATGAACAACGTTCAAAATCTTCGAACAATGTCGATGAACGACGAACGAAGAAAGATGAACGATGAACAAATGAGAGAGCTTCTTCTGAGTATAACTCAATAGCTCTCAATGAAAGCACCAATTGTTGAAGCAGAAATCGAACCCGCCGCGAAAAGTTCTCACAATTCCTGCAAACAGCAAACAATTAGCTATCGTTGTCTCGATCGATTTACCCGGGGGGTTGTTCGACCAAGAACACTCCGATGCCTAAGTTAGCTTTGAGAGAGGAAAAGGATATACTTCGAAGCGAAGAATCAACTTAACTTGGAAATGAAATGTGCCTTGCTATTTATAGGGGTGAATGAAATGTTCGATTTCCATAGTTTCGATGTGGGACAAATGCTCATCAATTTACCTCTTATATAGGGGTGAGTGAGATGTTCAATTTCCATAGTTTCGATGTGGGACAAATGCTCATCAATTTACCTCTTATATAGGGGTGAGTGAGATGTTCAATTTCCATAGTTTCGATGTGGGACAAATGCTCATCAATTTACCTCTTATATAGGGGTGAGTGAGATGTTCAATTTCCATAGTTTCGATGTGGGACAAATGCTCATCAATTTGCATGCTAACACGTGTTATACAAATCGAGGGTGGAGAGGCTTCCACATGTCATTCTGGTTTGGGCCATGTCCGGTGCTTGTGCTTACAAGTATTATTGCCAAGGGCAATTTGGTCATTTTGAGAATTATGGGCCACGTGGCAGCTCCACATTTTTCCGGTGATTTTGGGTTCCACAGATATATATATATATATATATATATATATACTAACCTAATTTATTTATTTATTTAGGTTTGATGTTTAAGAACGAATGACGAATCATATAATGTATAATCAAAGCAAAATTAGGTACAATTTTTTTGATGTCTTGTCTCTTCCATCATATTTTCGTATTTTCTTTACTTTTGCACAGCATAGAAATCTCAAGGATTTTAACTCAATTAATCTCCTTTTTAGCATAGTAACTAGGAAAAAAAACTAATTACTATTTTTTTATTCAAATTAATTTTGTACCAATAAATAAACAAAATTGAGAAAACAAATAGGATGAGATGATCGAATTCCAACCCAGTAGCACAATTATTTTTAATAAATAAAAAACGAACATCATATAATACGATAAAAGGAGCCGATTTTAGTATTTCACAAATTATTTGATAAACTCGACTTTATAATTTTAGTGTTTTTTTTTCATGTATCAAACTTCCAAATTTGTCCTTTTTTTTTAAGTACTTTATTTTTTGTTTCTTTTGTTTGTGTAAAACATTTGAAATTTTCTTTTGTTTCTTTTGTTTGTGCATACCAAGTTGAATCGTTGACTGATGACGTCAGCGTCGACTTTTGATAAGAGATGATTGGGGAATTTGACCAGCGAGTGGGCACGAATTTTGAGATGTGGCCGATCCCATTCGAAAGTTTTCGACGATTTGAATCTAATGGTGGTGATTTCACGTCGATCAGAGATCGTTTGATAGGTTAAATTGAGGTTTTTAGCCTATGGATGCGTGTCCGAGACAGGTTGACTTTTTCGGGAATTTTGGGGGGGGGGGGGGGGGGGGGGGGGGGGGGGGGGGGGGGGGTTTGCTTAGGACTTGTCTAGGTTGGTAGTGACCCTTGGATGTATTTTGGACAGGTCCCGGACGACCCGGAGAGTTCAATATAGCCTAGAGTGGCTTGCATGCGCACAACAAGGACGGTCTGTGAGTGGACACTTGATTTCTAAATGTGATGCATGCATAATTTTATATGTTTTATATTTTGATTTGAGATGTCTTGAGCGCATATGATTGCGGTGTTTTGGTATTTTCGTATAAATGTGGATTTGCACGTATTTTGATGATTTATGCACGTATTTTCGTATACATGCTTGCAGTTTCAAATGATTTGAATAACGAAAGGATTTCGGATTTGGAAATATTTTCCCGAGCTTGAGGCCCAGTTGGTTTATAATATCGGACATAAGGCTCCGTTGAATTATGAAATATCGGACTTGAAGCCCAATTGGTTTATGGCATCGGGCATGAGTCACAGTTGTGATTTATAAATGAGATTTCGGGTTTGAAACCCTATGGCAATGAATTGGGCGGAGACCTTATGAGATTTGGTTTTCAGATTTGGATTTGGATATGATTTTGGACCGAGTCCCTATGGATGTTTTGTGGAAACGATTTGTAAAGTTGTACCTTGGGCTGATACCATATTGAAATGAGTTAAACTGGATTTGAGGTATAAGTGGTTTTACAATGGTTTTCCACTGGTTTTGGTTCAATCCTTAAGTGGATTTTCTCCTCATGTCGTCAAGGACACTGGAGTAGTCACAGCTCATTACCTGAGAGTGGCCGCCCTACGGAGAGACCGTATAGAGGCTCACGTAGAGAGGCTCAAGATCAGAATTACTATAGACATCTGGGATGTCATACCCCATGCAGTGATTCCAGAAAGGCATACCATTATAGTACCGCCGGACACTGGTAGACCGAAAGGTTTACTCGGACTTGAGACCTCGAGCGGCACGTGTAGCCTTAGGACCGTGAAATTATGACATCTGAGATGCCAAGGACTGGTTAAACTATAATAAACAATATTTTACGATTTTTGGGAATGGTTTTGGATTGGAAGTGTTTTCACTGTGGATTGGATTGCAAGCCTTATGATTTGGTTTAAAGTAAATTATTATAATAACTAGTTTTTGTATGCATGCATACTTTTTAATGAAGGGTATAAAGGTATTTTCTTGAAATATATTTTATAAACTATTTATTTTCGTCCACTCACAGTTTTTCTTGTTTTCAATACCCTTCAGGTTGATCGCGAATGCGGGCTGTAGGGAAGACCGAGACATCACATGCCTCCACAGCTCCTGGCGCACTCTAGAAACCCAAAAGGGTTCAAATTATCCCTGGTCTGGCACGAGGTGTCGGACGAGAGCATGCTACATCCTGCGTTAATCCCGGGTGGGGAGGATAGGGATGGATCGTGTTATTTTTTCCACCATTTTTCTTTTTAGACACTAGTCTCACTCCTAGGAATAGAAATATGGAATCAAAATCGAGAAACCATACCTGAAAACCTTGAGCCAAGATCGATCTTCACGGGTCCAATTTCAAACTCGAACCCAAGTCTATCCAACCATCCTCTGCTGTCCTTTTTATACCCAAACACCTAAAACTCAAAATCCAATCCACCAAGTTCACAGGTCACGAGTTTACCTTTTTTTGGTTTCTTCAGCCATCCACAGCGGGTCAGCCTCTCACCACCATCCTCCTAAATCTCTCCAACCCTCTCTCTCACTCTTTCTCTTTCTCTCTCTCTCTCTCTCTCTCTCTCTCTCTCTCTCTCTCTCTCTCTCACAAGCAGCCCCGAAGAACAAGAAAGGGGGAAGGGGGCGGGTTGTTCAATCGAAATGGAAGAAGGAAGGGATAATGTGTAATGACCCGTCCCGAATTAGCGGGATTAATTAAGAATTAATGATGGATTAGCCTCGCTAATCAGAGACTAATCCGGGATTAGACGAGGATTAGCGGACGTTCGGTGCAAAATGACGATTTTGCCCCTAGAATAGGCAAAATGTTGATATTTCGTTTGGACAGTCAAATAGACTTTGGCCGATGACTGTGATGTAGTTTGGGACGTCACAAGTTCATAGACACATGGCACGTTCGATTCCGACATCCGTGGAAGAAGTTGTAACGAACGGAAGATCGGGGGCATTTTGGTAATTTGGTGGAATAGGGGCCAACGATTGACTTTTGACCTAGGAGGTCCGATGACCGAGGGCCAAGTACCGTTATGTAGATAAGGATGATACGAATCCGTAGACAGGCGGCACGTCGAATTCGAACGTTCGACGGCAAAGTTACGGTTCACGGAAGTTCGAGTGCACTATTGCACGTTTTACGAGACGCGGATTATTTGGAAACAAGTGGGGCCCAGATATTTGTCCCAAGGCCCAATGGATGAGTGACAAGTGTCACCCATCCACTGGACATCAGTTTCCTTCATGCATACCCCATTCCCCTTTCATCGATCATTCTTCCATCCACCCAAAACCCAACCCGATGAACCTTCATCCAATCCAAACCCTTGACCCTATGATCATGACTGAGAGGCCAAGAGAGTGAGAAGAGGACCATATGGACATGGTGGCCGGCCAAGGGAACGCCGCCGTGGACGGCGGAGGACAACTCGTGCACATGTATCGGTTTTAACCGATTTTTATCCATTTTCAATTTTTGTTCTTATGGGTTGTTTTTATTGATTCTAATGAATTAAATAGGTTTCTAGGAGTGTTTTGGGACGTTTTTGAGGATGGTTAGGGGTTATGGAAACCTCTGGGGAGGTTTTGGAAGATCAAACTGTGAGAGGATTATTGGACCGGGTGGATTTTGAAGGTTTTAAAGGTTTGGGTAATGGATTTAGGTTCCTAGGATTTAATTAGAGAGTTTGGAATCGATTAGGAGAAGAACAGATGAAAAACAAGGAAGAAATGGACCTGGACTGGTCACGCCGGTCCAAGTTACAGTCCTGGACCGAACCAGCCAGTCTGAACCGGCCAGAAGAAGAAGACGAAGTACTGTAGCCCGGTGCGCGAAACCCACGTGCAGACCATTCTTGGGGCGCGTGCAGGCGCGTGGCAGGGATTTTGAGGGTGGTTTCAACATGTCAAATCATCTATTTGATGTAACGAACATTTTGGGACTGGTTTCGAGTCAATCGGACATCGTCTCGATATAGTTCGAGTTGTCCGAAGATTTCGAGGGGCGTTTAAAAATAGTTAAAAATCCCAGAAGATTAGGGGGCTTTAATGAGGGGTTAATTAAGTAGTTAGTAACCCTCTAAAGTGATTTGGACAGGTTTGGGAATCCCAGAGATGACGGTTGACCCGGAAAGGCGTATTGCACGCGTATCGAGACGGTGGTGCGGACGGTCTATGAGTGGACTTTCTTTCTGAAATCGATGCATGCATAAATGTTTTATATATGTTTTAGTATGTGTTTTGGGAGGCCTTGAGTGCATTTTGGTGTGTGTTTATGTATGGGCACGTACTTCGAGGTTTTCTGGTTTTACACGTGCTTATACGCGCGTACGCTTTCGGTTTTAATGAAATGGTTTTGAAAAGGTAAAAGTGGGCATGAGACCCATTTAGATTTGGTTTTGACTCAGGGCATGAGACCCTATTGATGGCCCTTAGGTCTGAGTCGTGGTCACGACGGGTGTTGTGTGCACGGTGACGGACGACCACTGATTGAAATTTCGCCGGTATCGCCGATATATCGGTCGATATATCAGGATTTCTGGCGTCCGGCAGCTAACGGCGGGGGGAAAACCTATCTTCCCCCATTATCGACGAAACCGTCCAATATCGATAGATATCGTCGATTTCGGTCGATAATTTCATAACTTCCCGACATTTGGACCCCATCGATTCAAACAAGCAATCTCACGGATTGAACAGAAAGATTCACAAACAAACAACCAAATTTCAATTCAATTTCAAAGCATTAATCATTTAATGTCACGGACGAACAGGAATGGGGAAAAAACAAAATTTTTTGTTCACGGACTCACCAGTAGCCTTCGCAAATCGGAAGCATAAATGGGGCGGGGGGGAGAGGGGCAACCGAAGAAAAGCTCGAACCCAGCGATCCCAGCCCACCCCTGATCTGTCAACGCCGTCTGCAGCTCTGTTTCTTCGCTCGCCGGCCGAAATCGGTCGAACCACCTCTGCTTGAACCACCGCTCGTCTGCATCTCCGTCGCTTGCGCCGTCTGCCCTCACCAGCCCGGTCAACTCACCTCACTCGAACGGTCGAACCTCCCTCGAACCACCATCGAAGTCGGCCCTCCATCGCTCCATCGCTCGAACCACCATCGAAGTCGGCCCTCCATCGCTCCATCACTCGAACCACCATCGAAGTCGGCCCTCACGCCGCCCCTGACCCTCACCCTCACGCCGCCCCCTCACCCTCACTCACGGCCCTCATCCTCACGATCGATCGATCGATTTCCCCGAAGGAAGCTCCTCGCGACTTCGAGACAGACTGAGAGTCTGAGAGCCATTCGTTGAGTAAATAAGAAATGGAACGAAACGACGTCGTTTCGTTTCATTTCATTTCTTTAATTTTTTTTTAATTACATATATTATTTAATTATTTGTCAAATATTTCTTTAAATAATTATTTGGGTATAAATATTTGTCAAATAAATAATTATTTGGTATAAAAATCATTTTTAATTACATATATCATTTATTATTTGGTATAAATATTTGTCAAATAAATAATTATTTAAATTATATCATAAATATTGTCAAATTCATATATTTGGTATTAGGTAAACAATATGACATAAACGTTTTTTTTAACAAAATTCAAAATTTATTATTAGGTTAATAATATGGTTTAATTCATATATTTGGTAATATTTGGAAATATATTTGGTAATCATTTATTAAAAATAAATTTATCATTTATTAGTAAAATATGTTTTAGTAATGTATGTGCTAATATAAAATATTGTTTAATTCATATATTTGTTAATATATTTGGTAATCATTTATTAATAATAAGTTGATCATTTATTACTAAAAATATGTTTTAGTAATGTATATTTTAATATAAAATATGAGGTAATTCTTATATTTGGTAATATTGGTTTTAATTTTTAATATATGTTTTATTTTAGAATATATATTAAAATTATGAATATATGTGTTTTTGCTCCTTAATTTTTAACTTGGAATATATGTTCTAATTGAAATAATTTTATTATTATTTGTGTTTTTATTATTATTAATTGTCATTATCAAATTCTAAGTATTTTTCATGCAAATAATATGGCTTAATTCATATATTTGGTAATCATTTATTAATAATAAATTGATCATTTATTACTAAAAATATGTTTTAGTAATGTATATTTTAATATAAAATATGAGGTAATTCATATATTTGGTAATATTTGTTTTAATCTTTAATATATGTTTTATTTTAGAATATATATTAAAATTATGAATATATGTGTTTTTGCTCCTTAATTTTTAACTTGGAATATATGTTCTAATTGAAATAATTTTATTATTATTTGTGTTTTTATTATTATTAATTGTCATTATCAAATTCTAAGTATTTTTCATGCAAATAATATGGCTTAATTCATATATTTGGTAATCATTTATTAATAATAAATTGATCATTTATTACTAAAAATATGTTTTAGTAATGTATATTTTAATATAAAATATGAGGTAATTCATATATTTGGTAATATTTGTTTTAATCTTTAATATATGTTTTATTTTAGAATATAAATTAAAATTATGAATATATGTGTTTTTGCTCCTTAATTTTTAACTTGGAATATATGTTCTAATTGAAATAATTTTATTATTATTTGTGTTTTTATTATTATTAATTGTCATTATCAAATTCTAAGTATTTTTCATGCAAATAATATGGCTTAATTCATATATTTGGTAATCATTTATTAATAATAAATTGATCATTTATTACTAAAAATATGTTTTAATAATGTATATTTTAATATAAAATATGAGGTAATTCATATATTTGGTAATATTTGTTTTAATTTTTAATATATGTTTTATTTTAGAATATATATTAAAATTATGAATATATGTATTTTTGCTCCTTAATTTTTAACTTAGAATATATGTTCTAATTGAAATAATTTTATTATTCTTTGTATTTTCATTATTATTATTATTTGTCATTATCAAATTCTCATTATTTTTCATGTATCTTAGATTTCATAAAATGGCTAGTGGAAGTGCAAGTGATAGCCGCCCAAGACCTGGACGAGTTGACCCAGCATGGAAATATGCCATTGCAATTCCTGGAAATAAAAACGGTGCTATATGTTCGTTTTGTCAACATCAGTTTCAGAGTGGAGGCATAACGCGATTAAAGTTTCATTTAGCAGGTTTTGATCCGAAAAAAAATGTTCAAAAATGCAAAGACGTACCTAAAGCTATTAGGGATGAGGTTAGAGCATGGATCAAAAGTAAAGATACTGCTAAACAGACTAAGAATATGATTGGGGAGAATATACGAGCTGGCTTGAGAGGAGATCCACTGGACACTCAACAAAGCATTCAGATTAACGATAGCGATGATGAAGAGGATGATGATGGATTCACTTATCCACCAGATGTGCATAGATCTGAGAGAGCAGCATATCGCTTTGCTGTAAATGCATCGAGAGATGAGGCACGGCGAAGTGTCGACAATTATGGAGTTGGGTCCATGCGTGGTGCTCAAGGAGGCAGTAGCAGTCGTCAACCACCGCAACAGATGCGTCGATCACAAAGTTTGCGTGATCCATTTTCAATTCCTCCCGAACCAAAACTCTATAAAACCGCACGAAGTCAACAGAAGACTGTAAAATCGATGTGGAAAGGGACGAAAGAGAAGTTGGGTCGATACATAAGCAAATTTTTTATATATGAAGGCGTGGCTCCAAATAAAGCCAACTCTCATCATTTTAAGAATATGATCATTGAAGCCCAACGAGCAGGTATTTAATAAATTTATTTATTTATGATACATGTTTATTTAGCTTATGAAATAGCATTAAATGGTAACTTATGTTTTGGTTTGCAGGTGAAGGCGTGTCCACTCCTTCTCCATATGAAGTGAAAAATAAATATCTTCCTATGGAGTATGAAGAAATGACGGCGTATGTGGAGCAACAAAAGCGACACTGGGAAACTTATGGATGTACCATAATGTGCGATGGTTGGACCGGTCCAACGAAGTTATCCATAATTAACTTCATGGTATATAGTAAGGGTTCAACTGTATTTCTCAGGTCAGTTGATTCTTCCAAATTTCATAAAGACTATGTGTACATAGGAAATTTGTTGAAGGAAGTTGTTCAGGAGGTTGGAGTACAAAATGTTGTACAGATCGTTACTGATAATGGGTCGAACTTCAAAAAGGCTGGAAAAGAACTGATGAAGACTTATCCGCTCTATTGGACTCCTTGTGCAGCCCATTGTATCGACCTAATATTTGAAGATATTGGGAAGAATGAGACAATGACGCTCATCATAAAAAATGCTAGGCAGGTAACTAACTACATCTATAATCATCTATGGTTACTTGCTCAGATGCATGAATTTTGTCAAGGAGACTTGGTTCGGCCTGGTGCAACTCGGTTCGCAACCAACTATATTTGTATAAACAGTATAGTTAAACATAAAGTTGGCCTTAGAAGGTTGTTTACCAGTGATCAATGGCATGGTAGCCCATTGAGTAGGAAAGTGGAAGGCAAGAGGGTTGAGGCTCATATCCTCGACCAAAGATTCTGGGAGTCCTTGGAGATGATGCAATCAATATATGAACCATTATATTGCATCCTCCGAATTGTTGATACAGAGGTAGTCCCAACCATGCCAATCCTGTATGATATGTTCAATCGAATGAAAGAAAAGATAACCCGTCTTAAAGGGAAGAAGTGGGTCCTTAAAATCATACAGGAGCGATGGGAAAAAACATTAGTACATCCTTTACATGCTGCTGGTATATTTCTATCTTATTGAACTTGTTAATATTTTATTTTATTGTTGTTTACTAAGCAAAGTTCATTCATGATTTGCAGCTTATTACTTGAATCCCCGATATCAATATCAAGCAGGTATTGGGCATGACTCCTTCCTTGTCCAATCAGTTCAACAAGTATTCCTCAAACTGAATCCAAATGGACAAGTGGGTTTACAAAATTTTGGAGTAGACGTAAGTTCACTACCATATATGAATCTTGATGAGTTATTTTGAATCTTGATGAGTTATTTCGAATCTGTACATCTATGGCATTATATTAACATCAGCCTTAATGTAGTTGATCAACTTTAGAGATGGTCGGAAAACATTTCGTTCACCTATAGCTGTACAATCACGAACGAAAATGCCCCCAGGTATATTACTTGCATTTAACTTGAAATTCTATGACTTAGCACTTTATAATGCCTCTTACATTAAACTTGATATTGACAGCTGAGTGGTGGGAACTATATGGCCAAGCTTCTCTCAGCTTGCAACAAATTGCTGTTCGTATATTATCACAAACGGCATCATCTTCGGCATGTGAGAGAAATTGGAGTACATTTGCTTTAATTCATACAAAGCAACGAAATCGTCTCGCATATTCTAAGTTAGAACAACTTGTTTTCTGTTATTACAACATGAAACTCAAGTTAAGAGATGAAGAAGCCGAAGCCGGTAAAGTTGTGGAAGAAGACTACGTTGACCTGTTGGAAATTGCAGGTCAACATGTGGAAGGTAATGAGGCTGATCCACTTCAAGCATGGATTATGCCAGCTCACTTGGATGATGATAGTGGAAGGCCTGACCCTCGAGTAGCACATCTTGCTAGTGAACACGGTGTTAATGTCGATAGAGTGCTATCTGAAGAAGTGGGGAGTGAGGACGTAGGAAGTGAGCGGACAATGTCTTCATGGGAAAGATCAATGCTTGGTTCTACCGGTAGACGTGACTTACGAGCTGATGCTACTAGTAAGGGACTTCATCAAAATAAATCTCCAGATGATGATGATGATGATGATGATGATGATGATGGAGGAGATGATGTTGAGACAAACGATGAAGACAAGGATGACGGAGGGGATGATGACGGGGGAAATGAACATGTAACCGATACATATGCACCCTTGAGCCCATTTACTGAAGAGGCGGATTTCACTCATGCCACACAAGATTATGATCATGGGTGTAGAGAAGGAGGAGTAGGAATCGGTGGTGTCGGAAAAGATTACACTCGGACACGAAACATATATGAAGGTTATGGAAACCCATCTTCTGAGGATTCCATGGCAATTAGTTTTGAGTCAATGAGTTTAGGCACCGATCCTAGTAACAACTCAAATGATCCATATGCTTATGGTCCATATCGTCACCCCCTGTTAGACAACCATCTCCCTCAAATGTCACATGAAGGTTATGGAGAAGTTAGTTGGGTAAATCCGAACTACCCTATCTATGGAGGAAAAGTAGGCCATTCAAAGGAGATATACGAATACTATGTCCAACAATACATTTCCTTTTGGTCAAATAGCATCAGTTGGCAAAACTTTTGTGTCTTGGTAGATCAAGAGATTCAAGACCAATCTAATTTTCAAGCTGGTCGACACTCTACTTGTTTTTGATCAAGTTCAATGTGTACAATATTGTTAATGCAATATTATCAATGAAATTATGTTTTAATTTAAGTTTATCTTTAATATTTTATACTGTTAGTGGTCGGCAGATCTATATTCTATCATATGATTCATCATATATTTATCATATCAAAGTCATTTTATAGTTTTTATTAGCCCTATATAACCATTATTGGGTACTTAAGTGTTTGCCAAAGTTTCATTCCAAATTTCCGTCATTTGGACCCAATTTCCGTCATTTTTATTGACCGTAAACGATATCGATATCGATATCGATATTTGGGGCGAGATATCCGTAAATTCGGCGAGCGATATATCCGTCGATATCGATATTTTCATCCTTGCGGACGACGTGACGCTCGCCTCCGGATTGGGATGCGTTCCTTCCGGAGAGGTCACGATACACGTCCCGTTGTCGAGCAGCTAATGGAAGATTGACTTCGGAGTGCTGACGGTTTAGAGGATCAATCGGCGACGTGTGCACTATGGTCTCGAGATGGTTGCGGCAGTGATGTGTTCACGGCGACATACCAGGATTGAGAGCGGATTTGAATTGATGGTTGCATGCATCGCTATGATCGGGATCGTGACTGACCCTGAGATATCGGGCTCGATGCCCAGTTGATTCGCGTTCGGGCTCGATGCCCAGTTCATTGTGAAATCGAGCTAGAGGCCCTATTAAGTCTTATGTTCGGTTCGGGCAAACGGGCCAGTGATTTGTGTTATCGGGCATGAGTCCCATTTTTTATGGTTTTATTATACTGGTATGTATATACCCTCTTTATGAGCTTATTGATTGGTCTCCTCCAGTCGTCGACTTGGAGAGTCACGATCCACAAACCAAAGTGGGTATCCCTATAGGGATCTCGTTCTAGGAGTGGGTGTTATGATGTAGTCCCGGACCAGATTTCGGAGAGATGATCGGACTAGGTCCGGAGATGAGCTTCCCAGATGGAGAATTCCTGGGAGAAGACTCGGAGTGAGACCCCGAGTAGTATGCATACTTATATATATAGAGACATCGTGACTATATCGGGGATGTGTTCCCTAGGGGCTGTGTGCCCCTAGTTGGCATCTTCTCCAGAAGTGCCTAGGATGGGTTATATATGTATATATGTATATGTGTATGAGATTTCACTGAGATGGCGTTGGGATTAGACCCATGCGTATTGGTTTTGGGCTGAGACCCTTATGAGATGGTTTTGGGACGAGTTCCCACGTGTTTTAGTTTGGGCGGAGGTCCCATGTGTTGTTTGACTGATTTCGGGCCAAGGCCCAAATGGTTTGATGGTTCATGACGGTTTATGGGAATCGGGCATGAACCCTAGAAATGGTTTTTGAATGCATGCATATGTTTTTAACGAAGGGCATAAAGGTCTTTTGTGAAAATATTTTTATAAAATATTTGTTTTGTCCACTCACAACTTTTGTGTTTTGAATGCCCTTCAGGTTGATTGTTGATGCGGCTGTTGTAACGCCCCGGAAATTCGAAGGATGCAAAATTGCAAAATGATAAATGAAATGACGTTTTAACTGCTGTGAATAGTATGGTCAAATGTTGACTTTTTGCTTGACAGGTCGAACGGACGTTGACCGATGACTGTAACGTAGTTCGGGACGTCATGAGTCCATAGACAGGTGGCACGTCCTGACAGGACCCATCCCAATCCCCCCGGGATTACCGTGGAATGTGCCATGCTCCCGTCCAACAAGGGGGTGTCAGACAAGGGATAATCAAAAGTCACTGCCCAAACGGGGCTTCCAGAGTGCGCAAGGATCGATGGAGGAGGCGTGCAATGTCCTAGTCTCTGCTGCAGTCGCATCCGTAATCAACCTGAAGGGCATTAAAACCAATAAAAGCTATGAGTGGAAGAAAATCATTAAGTTCATTAAACACAGTTATAAGACATTTATGCCCTCCAATAAAAACGTATGCATGCCACAAAAACCAGTAACCAAAACGTTTGTTTAATCAAGCCATTAGGGCCTTAGCCCAAAAACCGTAACTCAAAACCAAGTGTGGGAACGTATGAATGCCACGAAAACCAGTAAACAAAACGTTTGTTTAATCAAGCCATTAGGGCCTTAGCCCAAAAACCAAAACTGTGGAATACCACATCCATACATACAAAACCATGTGGGCCACCGCCCAAAGCCATAAACATAAATCCATAAATCCAAAACCATTTAGGGTTCCCGACCCGAAATACCATTTCAATAACCAATAATCCATTTTTACCGCATAAACACAAATCCAACCGAAAAGCCATTTCATAGATTCAGTAATCCATATTTACCATTACCATCTCCAGCATCCCAGATGCTTAGCGTCCCAGACGCTTGACGTCCCAGACGTCATATCTCACGGTATAATAAGCGACGCGTGCTGCCCGGGGTATCTTCGGGTCAATATCTTTAACATCACAGATGTCTGACGTCCCAGACGTCAATCATAGCAATCCTGCTCCTGAGTCACTATAAGGTCCGGTAACTCCGTACAATGACCCCTCCCAGACAATGCACCGTGACTTTCCCAGTGTCCCAGACATCTGGAGGAGACCATCATATATCCTCGTATGACACGACCCATCCCAATCCCCCCGGGATTACCATGGAATGTGACGTGCTCCCGTCGGACAAGAGGCGTCCGACAAGGGATAACCGATTGCCTTTGCCCAACCGGGCTTCCAGAGTGCGTAAGGATCGATGGAGGAGGTGTGCGATGCTCAAGTCTCTGCTGCAGTCGTATCCGGAATCAACCTGAAGGGCATTAAAAACAAAAGCTGTGAGTGGACGAAAATAAACAAGTCTGTTAAAACATTTATAAGACATTTATGCCCCTCAGTAAAATCATATGCATGCACCAAAACCAATAATCCCATATTTATTTAGAAATAACCAATAGGGCCTTAGCCCGGAAACCAAAGCATAGTTTCAATTTCCAAAAGTAAATCCAAGAGTTATTTCATAAATCCAGTAATATAAACCATAAGGCATATAATAATAACCATAACCATAATTTTAGTTGCTGCACTATACACTCCAATCCGACATCCCTGATGTCTGACGTCCCTGACGTCAATAAGGTCACAATCACAAGGCTACGCGTGCCACTCGGGTCTCAATTTCCGAGTTCAATCCCCGAACCCCGTTCGGGTACAGCATCCCCGATGCTTAGCGTCATAGACGCTGGACGTACTAGACGTCCGTGACCTCTCCGGGGTACCTCGCCGGAGGAGACAATATAATATGGAAGGATCTATACAGTGCAGTACCAAATACATTTTATTGATATCCACATGCAAAACATATAGGTATACATAGATAAAATCCGAACCAATCGTTACGTTTCATCAAACGGGTCTCATGCCCAAATACCGTGAAACGTGCCATAACCGAAATATCATCAAAACCATTTATAGATTCCAGCATGTGAACATATATAAAATGTAAACCAGGAAACATTTATTCAATTCCATTTTAGGGTCCCCGACCCGCAATCACATGTAGAAATCAACTGGGCCCCTGGCCCGATTTCACAAGTTAACTGGGCCCCTGACCCGATCCATATGTTAACTGGGCCCCTGGCCCGATTTCATAGTTCAACTGGGCCCCTGGCCCGATTTTACATTATTCAAGTTCGTAACCGTTTCATGAAATCATATCCAACCACATTTATGGAAATCGGTGAAAATCCAGAAAATCTCGGTTTACGTGCAAATACGTAATTCACCTCGAAATGCATGAAATCATTTTAAATTCACCGATATCCAAAGTAAATCATTTAATCATAATTATAACAATCATAAAACAGTTATGCATGCATCGAATTTATGAAACCAATGTCCATTCACAGACCGTTTAACCGAGCGCCTCGATACGCGTGCCATAGGCCTTCCCGGGCCACCTCACTATCACCGGGACTCCCAATCCTGTTCAAATCAATTTAGAGGATCACTAACCTCATCATTAACATCCTATTCAAGTCCCGTAATTTTCCCGAATTTTTAAGTATTTTTAAACTGGATTTAAAACCTTCGGACATCCCGAACAATATCGAGACGGTGTCCGATCGACACGAAACCAATCCCAAAATGTTCGTTACATTGTATAGGACAAAAGTCATGTTGACCTTACCTCGAGATTCGTGCCCACGCGCCGTCACGCGCCGCCGTGAGTGGCTGCGCGTGAAAGCCACGCGCCTGCTACAGTGACTGCTACAGTCACCACCTTCACCCGTTTGTCTGGTAAACGGGTCGAAAAGCCCGCGATAGGATCCGGTTCAATCTCACTCAATTCGACATCAATTCAATCATAGTCCCTGGTTTCCAAATTAATTCATTCAGTTAGCATCGTGAGAGTGTAAGGGACATTTCTACAAGGTCAATTTGAGAATTTCATACCTTAAACTTACTGAACCCAAGCTCGATTTCGAGCTGCCATGGAAGCTCAGTTCTCCCTCAATCCGACATGGTTTCCCGTCGTTTTTGCTGCAAAGCTTCACGTTTTGATCCCAGAAGACTCCAGCTAATCCCCATTTTGATCGACACAACCCAAAAACTCCAATTCGAAATTCCCTCCAATTCCCTGAAATTTGATTCCCGAATTGCACCTCCCTACTCAGTCCCCCGTGCTCTCCCTCAGCCAGAACCTTCCCCAAATCACCAATTAAACATTTGTGCAATCAATTGTGGAAGAGAGATTGGCAATGGCCAGAACCCAATCTCTCAATTTGTTTGTTCACGGTGAGGGAGGAATGATCAGAAATGGAAGGGGGAAAATGAGATGGACGGCTGTGATGCAATCTGGGGGTGGAATGGATGGCTCAGATCAAAAGCAGGGATTAAATTCTAGATTATTATGTAGTGGAAGCTTTTAGTATATAGTTTATGATTAGTGGATCAAGATCCAATCTAGCCGTCGGATGAGTGACACTTGTCACTCATCCAAGGGTCCTCCAACCACCATTTCAGAATAAAATAATCCACACAGTTACCGAGACGTAACTTCCCCGATTTCACGTTCCAGACCATAACTTCCTCGTACGAAGTCCGATTTCGGCGTGCCGCCTGTCGTTGGATTCGCATCGACGAAACCTACGTAACGGTCCTTGGCCCTCGGCCATCGGACATCCCGGTCAAAAAGTCAACATTTCCCTTTATATCGTCCAAATTACGAAAATGCACCTGGACTTCCGTACATCATAACTTCCACCACGAACGTCGGAATCGAACGTGCCACCTGTCTATGAACTCGTGACGTCCCGAAATACGTCACAGTCATCGGTCAAAGTCCATTTGACCATGCGAAAATAAAAGTCAACGTTTTGCCCACGCTCAGGGGCAAAACGGACATTTTGCACAATTCGTCCGAAATCGCCCAACTAATCCCAGATTAGTAAATCACAATTAAATATTATTAAATCCCGATATTCGGGACGGGTCGTTAAAACCTTCCCTCCTTAAAGAATTTCGTCCTCGAAATTACCAATCTCCTTATTCCACAACTGCCTTGTGGAAAACAATTCGACCTCACATCTGTGTACCCTTGTACACCCACATACTGGGTCAACACCAGCCTCGACTGTACCCAGACATCCCATCACAGTCATACGTCATAATAGCAGCAACACTCGACCACCGCGAGTGGAAATGATCACCTGATCTGCGATAAAATCGCATAACCATTTAGCTGACTCCTTCAGCTAAACGGTTCCCTTCCATTGCCACTAAATCCTTTCATTTGCTCCCATTGGGAGTCACCAACTCTCATTTGTCAGTCCATGCTGACACCATCAGTCAAACTGTCACCACTAAGCTTACCACCCTAGTAAAGCCCCAACCATCTGTCCGTCCGTGACAACACCACGTACTACATCACCCTCGATGTAGCGTAAGATCAACCACAAGATCTCAATTCGCAGGGCAAGCCCAATCCTGTGACACAAAATAATCTCAATGTCCATAATCGCCGACTCCCTCAGCGAACCAAAACGCTGGGAATCACGGTGTGATAAAATCACACAAGGCTACTCGTGGTTACTCAAACCACCAATTCACTCATCCTGAGTGTACGTATGCCGTCAATTTACTCCATCAAGTGGTGTAACTGGAACACATTGAATACTAGCCCAGCAGTGAACACACATCTCAATACTAGGGTTCCACAAGCCAACCATGGCTAAGAGCACCTGCTCATAAAATCACTGAACCCGACAAGATCAATCTGCCCAGCGCACAGTATCCAATGTCCAGTCCACAATACAGCCAAACAAATGATATCGGAACCAAGCCGATCACCAACACGTTCAATCACACACCACTGGTACAACCCATGTACCATCACCAGGCACAACAAGCCTGCAAAGTATCAATCCTCGTACAACGTACCCTGTACGTACATCAATCCATCAATCCGCCTACAACCACCCAGGTCATAGCCAAACACGTTCTAGTAACGGAGTACATTTGCCCAACCAACATGAGACAAAACGAACTCCACCCATCAACTAGTTTCAATTCCGAATCCGAATCCGTAATTTCGTAAGAAATCCCGAATCCGAACCCAACATCATAATTATAATCCATTCCCAAATCCGAAGCCGAAATCATTATTCCGTAAGCTAGCATTGGAATAATCATTCCGCACCCAAATCCAGTAATCCACTTCCGAGCTTCGCAATCGAATCCTGAATCGTCACCCAGAAATTCGATTCCAAAACCCAAAATCTCGTTTACGTCCATCAAGACGTAACATATCCGACCCTATCGGTTACCCGCTCAACACTCGATTGACTTCATAGGGAAGCCAATCCCAATATCCACACGTCAAAGGTTGACGAGATCCGACCACATCGGAAACCTACTCACCCGAGTAACAAACCATATGGACTTCACTCCGAAAAGAAGTTCAGTCCCGTCATCTACGACTCACATACCAAGGTAAGAGTGATAAACTCTCACCCAATCTGGATCATCAAGACCACAATTCCGATCCATCGCTACGTCATCCGACAAGTAACATCACGATCCTAGATCGTCACATCGTCCATAGTTAACATCACCACACATCAGATCCCCCTAGGATCCACACATATCCACATAGCTAACAAACCATCCGAAAGCTGATCGTAGGGTCTTACACCCTCAATTGAATCATTCGCCAAATTTCCCTTGGTGGAAAGATGACCACGCATAACACCACCAAATCCAAAATCATACAAAACTTCTTGTGTCCAATGACCCAAGGCCAAACCTGGGTCCACCTACCAATACACGCTCAACGTACTGGTAGCAACAATCATCATCTGCCACGGCAGGAAAAATATGAAGCCAACCCTAATGACTTCGGAATACCAATCACTGATTCGAAAACGAGCACTCCTCTCGTCTCCCAATCACAACTCTCCCCGAAACGGGAGTTCCAACCATGTTGGAAACAGACATGCTCCCAATGAGATGTCAAGTCCAACCACTGGACTGCCCATGTCCATACCTTACTTGGACCACCACGTGTCCAAGATCGATTCATTACTCGGACCTTACGTCCGTCAACAATCATGTATGCACACACCCCGATTCCGAACGGGAATCCACAACTCTGCCTGGATGTGCATACCAAACTGCCTTCGTCTCACATCACAACCTAAACAGGTTCAATCCTCAGGTTCCAAGTGATCCACAATCACAAAATCCCACATCAATACCACGAATGGTTTCCTCGACTTTTCCAATTCCAATAATTTCCTTGTACTCTCAGGGGATATAAGCAGTACACAAACTTACCAATCTCGGAGTTGACCACAACTCCCCAAATCCACCAACTCGCATGACATAGGGAACATCGTCCCTAGATTCCCCAAGTTTTCAATCATACCTTTTGATCCATTCATCACTTGTCATCATAAATCTGTTGGGACTTATCCCAACACATCACAACCTCCACTGGATTCCATCCAGTCCAAGACTCAACCACCATTGAGTCGCAGATACCAATCATCGGTTCATCATGACAGAGTCACACCCCAACTGGTGGCTCATCGTCATCACAATTACTGTCACCTGCACCAGCGCTAGTACCAGCACCAACGCACCATCATCAATACCAGTATCAGCACACAGGCATCCATACTAGTATTGGCATATAGGTATCACCATACCAATATCCATACATAGCACACGAACACCCATGCTAGCACACGAACATCCATGCTAGCACACAGTGTGCAGGGTTGTTACCCTGGATCTCCGTTCATTCCGAACGACGATCCCGTAACACCACTCGTTCCCCACGACTATGGGTACCTCCAATTTTTGCCATCGGCACATCAGGATAATGAACGTTCCCTGAACGTCCCCAAGTATTAAAACCACACTAACTACCCTCGATAGCCAGTTATCTCGACACAACTGTCGACCAACAGTCATCGTTGTCAAGATCCGTAACCACACCTCACACTAATATTCGATCCAACACGGGATTCCATATTTTATCTCATAACCGCATCCGTGGATTGAATCCCATAATCCAGACTAGACTCACTAGAGTCATCCACATGGTCATCCATGACCTCAGCCGCTCGTCGCAGCACAAGTTCTCACTTAAGGTTCACCTTTCGGTCCATCAATTATAAATTAGGGTTCCAAGGTCACACCCTAGGGTTCCACCGAATCCAACTGCCTTCTGCAGTAAAATCCACAACTTGACCGACCCCGCGGTCCTGACATCGTATAGACGTCCAATCCAATCCAATCATCAATTCAACGTGGGTTCCACCACGAAGGTCATCGGCTAACTCCGATGCACCAACACCCCGTACACTGGCCAACACTACCAGGGTCCAAACTTAGACCAATACTCAACTGAGTTTCGCATTCCCAAACCATTATTCAATTGGGGTTCCCTGAACCTAGCTGTGCCCAGTGGCACAACAATCCATCATCACATGACCGAACCGACGGTCCCACATTACCAGTTAATCGTATACAACCCCACCTGGGTTGAATCGCATCAATGCACGGCGTATCGGGCCAAACACACCCAATCTACCAAAACTATCTATCAGGTTGACAACGGAACAGCAGCCCAAAGAGACATCACACCCTCGTCCTTCGCGCACAAAAGAGCAAAACCTGCTCTGATACCACTTGACACGACCCATCCCAATCCCCCCGGGATTACCATGGAATGTGACGTGCTCCCGTCGGACAAGAGGCGTCCGACAAGGGATAACCGATTGCCTTTGCCCAACCGGGCTTCCAGAGTGCGTAAGGATCGATGGAGGAGGTGTGCGATGCTCAAGTCTCTGCTGCAGTCGTATCCGGAATCAACCTGAAGGGCATTAAAAACAAAAGCTGTGAGTGGACGAAAATAAACAAGTCTGTTAAAACATTTATAAGACATTTATGCCCCTCAGTAAAATCATATGCATGCACCAAAACCAATAATCCCATATTTATTTAGAAATAACCAATAGGGCCTTAGCCCGGAAACCAAAGCATAGTTTCAATTTCCAAAAGTAAATCCAAGAGTTATTTCATAAATCCAGTAATATAAACCATAAGGCATATAATAATAACCATAACCATAATTTTAGTTGCTGCACTATACACTCCAATCCGACATCCCTGATGTCTGACGTCCCTGACGTCAATAAGGTCACAATCACAAGGCTACGCGTGCCACTCGGGTCTCAATTTCCGAGTTCAATCCCCGAACCCCGTTCGGGTACAGCATCCCCGATGCTTAGCGTCATAGACGCTGGACGTACTAGACGTCCGTGACCTCTCCGGGGTACCTCGCCGGAGGAGATAATATAATATGGAAGGATCTATACAGTGCAGTACCAAATACATTTTATTGATATCCACATGCAAAACATATAGGTATACATAGATAAAATCCGAACCAATCGTTACGTTTCATCAAACGGGTCTCATGCCCAAATACCGTGAAACGTGCCATAACCGAAATATCATCAAAACCATTTATAGATTCCAGCATGTGAACATATATAAAATGTAAACCAGGAAACATTTATTCAATTCCATTTTAGGGTCCCCGACCCGCAATCACATGTAGAAATCAACTGGGCCCCTGGCCCGATTTCACAAGTTAACTGGGCCCCTGGCCCGATCCATATGTTAACTGGGCCCCTGGCCCGATTTCATAGTTCAACTGGGCCCCTGGCCTGATTTTACATTATTCAAGTTCGTAACCGTTTCATGAAATCATATCCAACCACATTTATGGAAATCGGTGAAAATCCAGAAAATCTCGGTTTACGTGCAAATACGTAATTCACCTCGAAATGCGTGAAATCATTTTAAATTCACCGATATCCAAAGTAAATCATTTAATCATAATTATAACAATCATAAAACAGTTATGCATGCATCGAATTTATGAAACCAATGTCCACTCACAGACCGTTTAACCGAGCGCCTCGATACGCGTGCCATAGGCCTTCCCGGGCCACCTCACTATCACCGGGACTCCCAATCCTGTTCAAATCAATTTAGAGGATCACTAACCTCATCATTAACATCCTATTCAAGTCCCGTAATTTTCCCGAATTTTTAAGTATTTTTAAACTGGATTTAAAACCTTCGGACATCCCGAACAATATCGAGACGGTGTCCGATCGACACGAAACCAATCCCAAAATGTTCGTTACATTGTATAGGACAAAAGTCAAGTTGACCTTACCTCGAGATTCGTGCCCACGCGCCGTCACGCGCCGCCGTGAGTGGCTGCGCGTGAAAGCCACGCGCCTGCTACAGTGACTGCTACAGTCACCACCTTCACCCGTTTGTCTGGTAAACGGGTCGAAAAGCCTGCGATAGGATCCGGTTCAATCTCACTCAATTCGACATCAATTCAATCCGTTCTTTCAACTGATCCCTTGTAATCAATCACCATTTAAGTTCTGCAAATCTAATTACACAAATTAGGGTATAAATCTCCACGACTCACGATTGATCCTCGACGGGTTTTCAAATCGGGTTTCACGATATAGTCCCTGGTTTCCAAATTAATTCATTCATTTAGCATCGTGAGAGTGTAAGGGACATTTCTACAAGGTCAATTTGAGAATTTCATACCTTAAACTTATTGAACCCAAGCTCGATTTCGAGCTGCCATGGAAGCTCAGTTCTCCCTCAATCCGACATGGTTTCCCGTCGTTTTTGCTGCAAAGCTTCACGTTTTGATCCCAGAAGACTCCAGCTAATCCCCATTTTGATCGACACAACCCAAAAACTCCAATTCGAAATTCCCTCCAATTCCCTGAAATTTGATTCCCGAATTGCACCTCCCTACTCAGTCCCCCGTGCTCTCCCTCAGCCAGAACCTTCCCCAAATCACCAATTAAACATTTGTGCAATCAATTGTGGAAGAGAGATTGGCAATGGCCAGAACCCAATCTCTCAATTTGTTTGTTCACGGTGAGGGAGGAATGATCAGAAATGGAAGGGGGAAAATGAGATGGACGGCTGTGATGCAATCTGGGGGTGGAATGGATGGCTCAGATCAAAAGCAGGGATTAAATTCTAGATTATTATGTAGTGGAAGCTTTTAGTATATAGTTTATGATTAGTGGATCAAGATCCAATCTAGCCGTCGGATAAGTGACACTTGTCACTCATCCAAGGGTCCTCCAACCACCATTTCAGAATAAAATAATCCACACAGTTACCGAGACGTAACTTCCCCGATTTCACGTTCCAGACCATAACTTCCTCGTACGAAGTCCGATTTCGGCGTGCCGCCTGTCGTTGGATTCGCATCGACGAAACCTACGTAACGGTCCTTGGCCCTCGGCCATCGGACATCCCGGTCAAAAAGTCAACATTTCCCTTTATATCGTCCAAATTACGAAAATGCCCCTGGACTTCCGTACATCATAACTTCCACCACGAACGTCGGAATCGAACGTGCCACCTGTCTATGAACTCGTGACGTCCCGAACTACGTCACAGTCATCGGTCAAAGTCCATTTGACCATCCGAAAATAAAAGTCAACGTTTTGCCCACGCCCAGGGGCAAAACGGTCATTTTGCACAATTCGTCCGAAATCGCCCAACTAATCCCAGATTAGTAAATCACAATTAAATATTATTAAATCCCGATATTCGGGACGGGTCGTTACATCGTATCCAGATGGTATATGGAAAACAGTTTTATTAAATCATTTCACAACATTACAATGGGCCCTTGCCCGAAATCTCCATAAACATCACAATTCCATTTAGGGACTCTGACCCGAAATCACATTTATTAAATATAGGGTCCTAGACCCGAAATCACATTTATTAACATAGGGTCCCAGACCCGACATCACATTTATAACCCAACTGGGCCTCATGCCCTATTTTATAAACCGCTGGGCCCACAACCCAATTTTATAAAGCACTGGGCCCTTGGCCCGATAATATAACTCAAATGGGTCTCAGCCCGATTTCGTAACAACTGGGCCCCTAGCCCGATGTCATAAAGCAACTGGGTCCCCAGACCGATTACGTAACTCAAATGGACTCCAAGTCCGAGGTTTCCAAAACAATTGGGCCTCAAGACCGAGTTCATCTTTCCAATTTCAAAACCATTTCATCATATTATATACATGTCATAAATATGGAAAATCCGTGTAAAATCGGAAAAACCTCGATTTACGTGCAAGCACGTAAATCACCTCGAAATACGTGAAACCGTATAATTTACCAATAGCCAAATCAACATCATACAATCACAATCATAATCCATATAAAACAGTTAAGCATGCATAGAATTTATAAAACCAAAGTCCACTCACAGACTGTTTAACGATACGCCTCGATACGCGTGTCATAGGCCTTCCCGGGCCACACCACTATCACCGGGACTCCCAATCCTGTCCAAATCACATTAGAGGGTCACTAACCTCTTCATTAACATCCTCTTAAAGTCCCGTAATTTTTCCGAATTTTTAACTATTTTTAAACTCGATTTAAAACCTTCGGACGTCCCGAACAATATCGAAACGGTGTCCGATCGACACGAAACCAATCCCAAAATGTTCGTTACAATAAATAGGACAGAAGTCATGTTGACCTCACCTAGAGATTCGTGCCCACGCGCGGTCATGCGCCGCCGTGAGTGGCTGCGCATGAAACCCACGCGCCTGCTACAGTGTCATCGTCCCAACCCGTTTTTCTGGTAAACGGATCATGTTGGCCCGCGAGATAACCCGATTCGTTTCCTATCAATTCAACACCAATTCATTCAATTGAACATTCAGTTAGCTTCGTTTTAAGTCCAATTAAAGGTCTGTAAACCTGATTACATCAATCCTTACCTGAAATCCCATGATTCGACGATGAACAATGAAGAACACCCGTCACTGTTCCTTCTTCGAAATTCATCCATTCCAACTGATTTCTTCCAATTGATTCACCCAGAAGTATAAGTGGACCATGAGAAACTCATTTCCCAAACCAATTTCATCGTTCGATCATCCCACGATCACGACTCAACCTTCAAATTTGCTCACGGTCATCAAGTCGGTTCAGAGCCAAATAGTCACCAAATTGCTTCCTTCTTTCCATGGTTCTGATCGTGGCACTCCTAGAAAGCTCGAATTGAGCTCAATTCTGATCCTCAGAGCCTATATCTCAGTATTAGAATTTCCCCCCAAATTTTCTAATTTTCGATTTTTGATTTCCATTTCCCCCTTTGTCCCCGTAATTCCCTCGTTAATTCTGTCTCTCAAAGCTCTCAATTTTCTCCTCAAAACCGGTTGTGGAAGGGAGCTCAATTCTCCCAATTTCTGATGCTCATTGTTCACGGTTTGAAGACAAAGAAGATGATTAATGGAGGATTAAGGTTAATTAACAAATATTAGAACATAATGATGATGTTGGGAGGGAAACATGGAGCATATTCTTGGCCTTAAAACAAGGGATGGGTGACACTTATCACTCATCCAAGCAGCCACATCAACGATCACTATTCATTATTATAATATTATTTTAATCGGAGCCTCGGTTCGTTCGGGTAATCGAATTCGTTCCCGTGACCATAACTTCGTCGTCGAATCTCCGATTTCGGCATGCCGTCTGTCATTGAATTCGTATCGACGCGTTCTACGTAATGGTCCTTGGCCCTCGTCCATTGGACCTCCCGGGTCAAAAGTCAACATTTGGCCCCAATTCTGCCAAATTACCAAAATGCCCCTCAACTTCTGAACATCATAACTTTCTCCTCGAATGTCGGAATCGAACGTGCCACCTGTCTATGAACTCGTGACGTCCTGAACTATGTCACGGTCATCGGTCAAAGTTCGTTTGACCACCCGATCAAAAAGTCAACATTTTGCCCACGACTAGGGGCAAAACGGTCACTTTGCATCGTTCGTCCGATTTCGCCCAACTAATCACCGATCAACCCCACTAATCATGATTAGTCACTAATCTAATCCCGGAATTCGGGACGGGTCGTTACACGTCCGATTCCGACAATCAGGGAAGAAGTTATGATGTTTGGAAGTTTAAGGGCATTTTCGTAATTAGTCGAAAAGGAGGAAATTGTTGACTTTTTGTTTGACCTCTATTTTTCAAGTAATTCGAGGACCGTTAGGTAGGTCTCGATGCCCTGAGTCCGTAGACAGGCGGCACGCTGAAAACGGACCTCGGACGGATGAGTTACGGTTCTAGAACAAGGAAGGGCATTTTGGTAATTTTGTGAGGGAAAGGAAAAATTGTAATTTCAAGGGTGCAGATTGAATTCAGCCGTGGTGGTCTGTTGTGTGAATTGTTTTAGTTGTTCAGTGAATTGTTTAATCTGTTTAGTGAATGTTTAATAATGTTAGTGACGTTGGGGGAATTGTTTAACACTGAGAAAGGCTGAGGGGAAAGCACAAACAGGTGGGTGCAACAGAGGACAGAGCACAGGCACCATTGTTTTTGAGTTTGGGCTGGTTGCGGGAAACACAGCCACAGAGAGTCTGAGAGATTCCCACGAGCTGTTGGGTTGGATGGTTTGAATATGGGGAGTTAGAGTGAGTCGAGAGGGTCATTTTGGAGAGGAAAAAACTGAGAACTTGAGAGAAAACAGAATTGGGAAAAACTGGGAAAATGGAGGGAAATTTTCGAGTTTAATTTGTGAGGGGAGAGGAGCTAAACAGAGATTGGAAATAGCCTTCTAGACTCATTTCGACTTCAACCATACAAAAATCGAAGGAAGTTGATCACTGTTTGGCCTAGAACTGAAGTTCCAGTTTCTGGAAAATTTCGAGGTTGAGGACGACTACCTACATGTAAGGATTTGTGAAATTGGTTACAGTTTAATGTTTGTTTAGGTCTTACGAAGCTTCTGTATCAATTAATTAGAAAACCAAGTTGATTTGAGTGAGTTTCGAAAGTTGACTCGTTTGTTTGATCATAAGTGAAATGATCGATTTAGGGCTTGATGTATGTAATTAGTAATGGAGAACCTAAATTAACAATTAATGGAAGGATTTTGGTGGAAAAACTAAAGGAATTAAGCTGGAATCGAAGGAGATTGAACCGGGTTGTGTCGCGGGTTTGTGACCTGTTTAACAGGGAAACGGGTAAGGAAGACGACATGTTGTGCAGGGCGCGTGGCTTTCACGCGCAGCCACTTTGAGATGCGCATGAGGGCGCGTGAGGCCATATCTCCAGTCACGGTCAACATGTGATTTTATCCTTTCAGTGTAACAGACATTTTGAGTTAATTTTCGAGTTGATCGGACGTCGTTCGGGATAGTTTGGAGATTTCGAAGGTTTAGGATTTTAATTTAATTACGTTGAAACATCCCAAAAATTTAGGGAAATTAATGTAAGCTTAATGGAAGTGTTTGTGACCCAAATTGTGATCTTTGACAGGCCAGAGCATTCCCGAGGCAACCGAAGAGCGTACGGGACGCGATTGACGCTTTCGAACTTCGTGAGTGGACTTTTGATTTCTAACGGAGCATGCATAACTGTTTTTACTCCCTTGATTTATGTTTCTATATATGATTTTATGATTATATTTATGATATTTCTGCTTTACGTGATTACACGTTTTTCGATGTGGTTTATCGTATTTTTACGTATTTCGTGACTATAGTTTCTTCGATACTTTGATGATGGTTTGATGAGTGATTTTATACGATTTGTGTATATTGCATTTAAATGATGATTTGATTATGATTTGTGAGTAAGATTCGGGACTTGATCGTGAAATTCAGACATAAGTCCTTTTTGATAAAATGTGATTTCGAATTGGTTTTGGAATTTGGATCACGATGGATCCTGGATTTGTTATGATTTACACGTGATTTTGGGTTTAAAGACGCGGTATGATTGCTGGATTTGGTTTTGGGTTTAAAGACCCGGTTGATTGATGACGGGGGCGGGCCTGGATTGGGTTTAAAGACCCGGATTGAGTTTAAAGACTCAGGAGTTTAAAGACTCGGTTACTGTGATGTCCCCCGAGGCCTATTGATTGTGTTTTGAGTTTAAAGACTCGTTGATATCCCGAGATGGCCTGACATATGAGTTTAAAGACTCGGATGGATCCAGCAGTTTGATTTGTTGATGTTACATTCGGTTTTACATGGTTTTATAGTTATCTACTTTAACGGTTTCCATACGGTTTACATAAGTGATTTTCGGCTTCTTAGTTATGCATGCATGTTTTGAAACTGGAGGGTGAACCCTGATTTCATTAAACTATTTTTCATAACCGTTTATTTTAGTCCACTCACACTTTTCTGTTTTAATACCCTCCAGGTCGTGGTACAAGTTTTGGGGGCTAACGCCGAGGCAGAGGCAGAGACATAAAGTTTTCCCGTTACAGTGCAGTTAGTTCACAGAGTATGGTTTTATCCTTATCTTGTTTTGTAACCATGCTCTGTGATACTGTTGACTGGTTGTACCGTTGGTTGTATCGTACTTTCTCCTTGGTCTAACAGTACTTGTAATGTATTATTGTGTGGTTATTTTGATTGTTTGTGTGCAATTGTCAGACGGGAGTAGGATTCTCCCCGGTTATCGAGGTGATAATTAGGGCGGGTACTGTCAGCTGTAGCAGAGACGAGACATTCAAATTCCTCCTTCGGATCCTGGCGTACTCTGATAGCCACGTTTGGGCAAATGACGGAAATATCCCTAGTCTGACACTTCGTGTCAGATGGGAGCACGCACGTCCCACGCTAATCCCGAGGGATTTGGGACGGGTCTTTTCATGATGCATGTATGTAATGTGTGGATCAATGGACGAGTGAAACTTGTCACTCATCTATTGGTTCAGAATTGACATTTTGGGCCCATTAAAAACAAACCCAAAAGTCAATTGTTTCGATTTTCATGCAACTGTAATAGTACGTACAACCATCCTTGACCCGTAACTTTCTCGTACGATATTTGATTTTGACGTGTCGCCTGTCTACGAACTCGTATCATCTCGATCTACATAATAGATCTTGGTCCACATGCATTCGACTTCCCGAGTCAAAAGTTAACATTTTTCCCTTCTAGGGGCAAAATCGTCATTTTACCCCGATCATCTGATAATTCTCAACTAATTCCCGATCAATCTCGGTAATCCTTAATTAATCCTTAATTAATCCCGCAGATTCGGAACGGGTCGTTACAGTAACAATATATCTCATGTCAGGTCAGAGTGTTGGCATTGACTGTTAGCTGATCGAACCGGGGGTGCCAACCGTACCTGCCAATTACTCCTTCTGAATGACCGTGACTTGGGCCTTGTCAAGTGTCTGTTGTTTGCCTATGTTTATCGAGTGACAAGATCTATCCCTAAATTCCCGTGAAAATCAGTTTGGTGCTGCTTTCGTTTGACAACTTCTTATCAAACAATAGATATTAATAGATTTATCTTTGTTCCTTTCTTATTAAATGAACTAAATTAATCCAATCATTGTGGGGTTACCACTCACATCCAGCCCACTATCCCCGTAAAGTAATGGTATAATCGGTCTTATTTAGATTTATCATAATTGCAATGCCAACCGTATACTAGAAACAATAATAAAATAACCATATCCTTTATAACCACTTATATATTTCGTATCATTATCAAAATTACATTCTCAATATAAACTTTACTCCAATGTTAATTTAGGTAATAAACCCCGCTATCAATACAAATGAAATAATACTCAAATATAGTCACATTTAAGTTCTTAATATCACAAGTAAACATAACAACATGAACATACATATCACCCTATGATCGTACCCTTAAACAATACCCTTTTCACATATTGCAATTCATCAAAACTCACTGTTATATTCCATGAAGACTTAAGATATCCTTATATTAGGCAATTCTCAATTTTAGGATTTAATTAGGATTTTAGATAACACAACAATATAATCAAATACCCTTTTTTTTAATTATATTTTCAAATATTCGTCCTTTAATTTTACAACAATTTACTTTTATTTTTCCTTGCTCAAGTCATATTTCAAATATAAAGAACCATATGTATATACGGAAACGTATTTCATACTTGTTTCCAATATTCACACCTTAATCATAATAAGTATTAACTTTACCATGAATTAAACTTATTACCATATAATTTGTAGAAAACATACTTAGAAAACTACTTACATAAGAACCAAATTATAATTTCTTTGTAAACTACCCATTGTAAAATAATCCAATTATATAATAATCAATATATTCATATCCAATTAAGGTTAAAATCAAATCCATTAGTTTACTTAATTTAATTTTGGATTTAAGATACAAACAATATAAGTTAAACCTTGAAACTATACTCAACCAATGTCCAATTAACTAGAAAATTGTACCATTGAGCTCACAAAATTAAGCACCAAAACTTTCATGTTGATCCCACCACCAAATACCACCGGACGTGCCCTCACGCGCCATCGTGGTTCTCTCTGTGTGGGGGCCACGCGCTTGCAGTAGGTCTCTTTCAACCTCTAGCTGGTCGACCCGATTTCCTGATTTTGAGTCGCCCGCCCAACGTTCATGACTCGATACTAAAATCGTGTTTTCATGTTCTTTTTTTCGTGTTTAGAGGTCTAATATCATCTACATAGCCTCAGGAGTAGATCCATAGCATCAAAAGTATGAAAACTTACCTCGATCATGCCATCAAATCCTTGGGTTTCAACCATGGTTTCTCGCTTTTGTCGATGGCCTTCTCAAGCCCAAACCTTCATCCTTTCTGTCCCATAATGATTTTTTAGGTACTTAACTAACGTCCTAGCACCCTTAGTATGAAGCTAGGAACCTTAAAACGCCTCACACTCCGCGTCTAAGTTTTAACCCTCACGGATTTGGATTCTGGGGTCGCCCAAACGTCCAACCTCCTCTGGTTTTGTTCCTTTCATTGTAACCTTCTTCCTTCCTTCATCCTACCTACTTCTATTTTCCTCCTTTTGGTTCTCTCGTTTCAATCCCTCACCATTTCTCTTTTTTTTTCTTCCTTTTCGGCCAACCTCCTCCGAATTCCACACACACACCAAACATATATTTAAAATCCTCAAAGTTGGTGGAAGAGATTGTGGGAGAGAATTTAAGAATCTTCTAGTTATTTCTAGAGTTATCTAGAAAATTACCAAAATGCCCTTATGTCAAATAACCAAATTGCCCCTAACTATTCTTGACCCATAACGTACTTATCTAAACTCTTTTTTTGGAGTACCATCTGTCTACGTACTCAGGGATTTGAGACCTTCGTAACGACCTTCACGAAACTTTCAAAAGTTCGTCTGATCAAAAAGTCAACTTTTTGACCCATACAGGGGCAAAATTGTCATTTTTCATTTTCTTAAATTTTCGGGGTGTTGCACCGAGTGACAAGACTAGAATTGCCTGCCGAGTGACATGATTGGCATTTCCTGCCAAGTTCCATGGCTGCCATTTCCTGCCGAGTGACGTACCTGTCGATTAGCTGGCGTGCTTGTGGTGGTGCTGCTTGTATTGAGTCTGGTTGATCAACATGGTATCAACAGTCTTCCTTCTCGATCATATCGGGTGTCATGGTGCTTCTTAGAAAAAGAAAAAGAAAAAAAATCCTCAATTCCAATTAGAATTACACCGATTTAAGCTTTAAGCAAGTGCAACATAAGTAATAGTTTTGTCTAGCATAAATATATTTTATTATTTTATATTATTTTTGTCTTTCCTCTTTAAATTATAATTATTTTAATATTAATCATAGTTATTTTATAGCACACATTTAAATAAAAAAAATTACAAAAAATAAAATATATTAAATTCAAAAGAAAGTTGGACAAATATAAAAATTTGATTAATAAAAAAGAACAAAATAATAAAAACAAAGTGAAGTGTGATAAGTAATGATAAAAATAAATGTACGACTCATTTTAAATGATTCGTTATAATGAGCTAAAAATGCATGTGAGAAACCATGGGAAGATGGAACCTTTATACGTGAATATGTTGGACAGAACTTTGTATTTTTTTTATTATAGGAAAGAGAGAAATTGACCATATAATATATTAACGATGTTTAAATTTGAAATTAATTATCTGTAAATTAATATTTGAACTAATTAAATTAGACTCACTTGACTCCACGATTGTATTTACTTTACAACAATATTGTTATAAAAGAAACTTGTAATTTAATAATTGCGGTGAGAGATGTTATAAGTCAAATATCCATGGAAAAGCATTGAGAAAAGCAACAAAAGCGAGTAAAACGTGCGTTTTGTTGCTCGCACTCAAAGCCAAAGTAGAAACTTGTATTTAATTAATTGCTGTGAGAAATGTTACAAGCCAATATCCATGGAAATACATAGAGAGCAGCAACAAAAGTGAATAAAACGTGCGTTTTTGTAGCTCGCACTCGAAACCAAAGTTTGCCTGCCCTCCCTCACCTGCAAACTTGTACCGAGGCTATTTAGGGGCCAACATGTAAAAGTGAAGTGGTGCCATGCTTGCCAATTCCATGTCCATTAAAATAAATTTCATATTAGGAAGATATTATATTTTGTTTCTCTTTTCACTTAATACCATAAGGTTTCTCAGTATTATAACCCTTTAATGAAAGGTTAAATTTACCGGGTTTAGTTTGACAGATTTTTTATTATCTCGTTGAATCAATTTCGGCCATCATATAAATTAGTGTTACATAGTTAATTTGGTCCGGTTCACTCCATCTTCAAAACCCAAAAAAAAAAAAAAATTGAACTCAAAAATTGGTTTGGTATGGTTTAAACATATTTGAGTTTTTTTTCTTTTAAAAAGGTTAGTGCGATTTTAGTTTGCCCTTAAACTCAACCCTCCTTAGAGCATGTCTAGTGGTAGATGCAAGAGTAAGGGGCTAGAGATAAGGTTTAACTTCTCAAACGGTACTGTTCATGACATTTTGCACAAGACTATCTGCTGTGTTTCTAATAAAGAGAAGTAAGGAACAATAACTCAATTTTTTGTAATTATTTTCTAATACAAATGTAGAAATTTTATTTTATATAAAAAGTAGAACAATGTAAAAATATTCATTGGATGATCATTATTCTTTAAATGATGTTCATTATCCTTAAAAAAATATTCATTTTTTTTATGAACCTAGATAAATAAATAAAAAATGCACAAAATAACTACACTTTGAAAAAAAGAAGAAGAAGGAACACATGACAACCTTTCATTGGTTGCATGTGGATATTGCTTGTGCGCCAAGAGCCCAGGCCAAATGAGAGGCACATTAGCCCCTGAACTTGCCTTCGGCTTCCCACTACCAAGGTTTGCTCCAACCCATTAGAAATGAAAAAGTCCGGGCTAAGGTCTATATATGAAGCCTTGCCCCGGCCACAATTGATGCGCTGGACGTGCTCAATGTATATTTTATCTCTTAAAGTGGATGTACCAACGCAAGAATAATGTTTTGTGAATCAAAAGGCCACCTAAATTGAGCCGAATTGTTCGCATATAAGTGAGAAATTATGAATTATTTACAAATCGAATATCCCACCACGTTCTTTGTAAAACTGAAGTCAATCTACGACCAGGGCAAGGCAACCGCAGTCCATCTCCAAAATACTTTTATAATTCTATTGGATGTTTGACTGACTGGTGAAGCTGGAGATGGAGAATCCTCCGCTTCACTTTTTCTCATCGTAAATGAGTGGGCCCACCCTCATAAGGTGTCCCCTGATTAGCTCACAATTAATCCAAGTAGCTGTAGTGGGCCCATCCTTCCTCTGCCTCCTCGCCCCTTGGCAATTTGGTTACACCCCTGACTCCTAACCCGCGGACCAAACCGCCGCATGTTTCTTTTTTGATAAATAACCGCCGCATGTTTTTCTCAACCCAACTTAATTTTTTTCTAATTTTAACTTAACTTGATAATCTCACCGGCCCACAGCTCAGCCATCTTTCTCACAGCCAATGTCACCGTTACGGACCGCAGGGTCCAATGACGGTTACGGACTTGAAACGGATTAAATTATGGTCTGCGGATTTCAAATTTCTATTCAATTCAGTTAAGGAACTTTATTGTGGGAACTGTCTTCTTTTTCTGCGCTAATAGAATGTCGCCACGTGGGTGTGAAGTCATTTCATAGACACGTGGGTCTCTTAGATAAATGCCACCACACGAAAGCGATTGTACGGTTTCTGAAGGATTCTGCCGAGTCCTAATCCCCGCACGGGATTTGTGTGACTCCGGTTAGGTGGGGATGGAACGTTACGGAACGACGTAATAAATTAAATGCCGCACGTCATATTTCATATTTCCCTTTGAGAAATAAATTATTGAATTAAGGTTTTGTTTTTGTATTCACCAAGAAAAAATTATTGCAAAAAAATTATCAATTTATTTCATTCAAATGGTTTATCAAATAATGCTAGAATGTATCCACTAATCACTATCCTCTATAAATTCACGAAAATAATAGATGTGATAGATTTGATAATAATGATTGTTTTTTTTAGTAAAGCTAATTTGTTTAGGGCTATTAGGATTTTAATTTTTTTTGTGTTTTTTGTTAGTAAATTTCTATTTTTTAGAAACTTAATTGTTTGGTTTAGGAACTTACACAATTGTAGAAAACAAAGGACTTCTTTTTGGTTTTTAATTAATTGAATCATCAAGATACAAGCTTTATAGTAATAGGACTCTAACAACCCACCAAATAAACTTAGATAACTAGAAAGCTTTTCACGAGACACCATCTGCAAATCCTCTTTAGTTTTTGGTGAACATGCTCACCCAACTCCTAAAACCCAGGGCACTTCTCGACTGAGTCTCATCGACTTATCAATTTATTTCTTGAACATAAACTAAAACCCTAACCCAAGACAATAGCAACGACTAGACAGTAGCAATGACAGGATCCACCCCGATCCCCCCTAGGGACCACCAGGAGCAAGGCCTGCTCCCGTCCGACATGTTACTCAAAATACCACAACTATTCTTACTAGGGTTATATTACCACAAATACCCTTACTAGGGTCCAGAAATACACACCAGTTGACAGGACCCGTCCCAACTGGACGTCAAAAACCGTGCCCGGTGCTGCTCCCGTCTGACAAGTCAACTAAAGGTCCGAAACTACTCTTCAGTGCTTGCCAGACAAGGGATGTTTGCGCGGATTTCTGCTGCTGCCACTGCCTCACGATCAGTCCCGAACGTCGTACCACGGCCTGGAGGGTCACAAAACAGAAAAGGTGTGAGTGGACAAAAATGACCTCTTATAAAAACATTTTCCAAAATTACATTCTTACCCTCCAGTTTTCACAAACTTACATGCATATCGTAAAACATGAGTAATAGTATGAAATCATTCAAGTATGAATAGTGGATCGATAAAATCAAAACATATTTTCCCATGGTCCATAAAACTCATGTTCACCAAATCAGTTCATGTTATAAAACATCAAATCCCGGCTTTCAGGCCAAAACATGTGAAGACATAATCACCTGGCCACAAAGACCAAGAACCCGTACTCAATACCAGTACGTCATCACAAATAACATCAATCAACACTAATCACAAGTGCACAATAAATATATCAATCCAATCAATCCGCACTACTCACAAGTGCATAAACTATCACAATCACATCTGCACTACTCACAAGTGCACAATCAAACCATCAACTGCACTACTCACAAGTGCTGCACTATGCGTAGGCCAATATCCAGTCACTCTCTCGCGAACAGACACCTCTGGGCTCAACCCCCTCGGGCTCAGTCACCTCTGGGCGAACAGATCCCCAGGCTCAGACACATCCGAGTGGTACATCCAGGCTCAGTCTCATCCGAGAAGCTGACTACCATAGGATCAACTCCCGATCCTACAATCACATCCCCCAAGCTTCGGTCGTCTGGGTAATCCCCCCAAGCTCCGACCGTCTGGGAATATCACAATCACAATGAAAACCATCTCGGGAATTACATCCCAAAACATTTCAATCAAATCTTGTCTTTATACAAAGTCAAGATCATTTCCGACTGGGTCTCAAAGCCCAAAATACCATTTACACGTACTTCTTTAAAATCACATTTTAAATCAATAAAATAATCCGGAAATCATCATTGACTCACCAACAAAGTCAAAATATCATTTTAGAAATCATTTAAACTTTGGGCCTAGCCCAAAACATCATTTGCACGTTCCTCGTAAAACGTGCCCGAAAGACTGATTAAAATAATCATAAAATCACAATAAATCATTAATTTCACAAATTCACAAGTGACTCCAAATCCGAGTCAAAATCACTATTCACTTGGGTTCTCACGCCCAAAATATCATTATCACGCAAATCCATGCGTTGCAACCTCCGTTGCCATTTTCACGTAAATCCACGAAATTGAGCCTTGACTCATTCCGAGTCACCACATCATTTTTCAATCCATGACTCAATAATCCGAGTCCAACCATTATTTTCAATCAATTTCAATCCCGGACTCATAAACCAAGTCCAAACATCATTTTTACCAAATTTCGTAATTTCTCGAAAATTGCCCAAAAATAATAATATAATAATCATAAAACTGAGAAATTACCGGATTGAAACATAAATCATGCCCAAGCATATAAAATCATATAATAAGGCATTTAAATCATATATGCATGCATCACGGTTAGAAAACAAAGTCCACTCACACACACCGTCCAAAACGGTCCGTTTCTGAGCTGCACGTTTTTCCGTAAATTCTGGAAATCACAACTCCTGTCCAACATCATTATAGAGGGTTACTAACATCTCAAAATACATCATATAATTTTCCCCAATTTTTACGGAATTTAAATACGTATTTAACTCGTAAAACAAAACTTCGGATACGCGGAACATTATCGAAACAATATCTGATTTCCTCGAAACCAACGTTAAAATGTTCGTTACACTGAGAGGATCAAAAGTCAGGTTGACCTCACCTTGAGACTAGGCCGGACGCGCCCTCACGCGCCGCTTGAGTGGCTGCGCGTGAAATCCACGCGCCTGCTACAGTACTGCCTTCCTCACCCGTTTATCTGATAAACGGGTCCTTTAACCCGGGACACGACCCGGTTCAATGTCTGTTAATTCTACACCGTTTGCATCAATTCAAACGTCCATTAGCATCAAATTAGTTTGAATTAAGGATCTGTGAACTTAATTACAATCGACCTTACCTCAATCCTCACGATCAAAGATGAACACTCGAAGAACATCCGGCCACTGTTCATCATTCGAACTCCTTCATTTTCAATAGATTTCCTTAAATTGATTCAACCGGAAGCTTCAATGGACTCAGGTAAACATTTTCCCCAACTCAATTGAACCAATTCATGGCTCAAACTCCACGACTCAAACTTGAATTTTCTGCAACTACAGTGCTTCTGTTCTACCTCAAATGGACCTCAATTGCCTTCGTTCTTTCGATGAAACTGGTCGTGGCAATCCCAGAAGACTAAAACTGAACCCAATTTCGATCAACAAGGCTCAATTCTTCCAATTCGATTTTCCCCCCAAATTTTCTAAAATCCGAATTCCCAGCCCTCAGCTCTCATTCAATCCCTCGTTTTTCCTCACTAATTCAGTCACTGAATTCACTCAATTTTTCATTCTCACGTTCAGTTGCTAGGGAGAAGATCAAGGGTGGGAGAATTCTGAATTTGGTTGTACACGGGTTAAGAAAATAGGGAAGTTTAATGGAAATTAAGATTAATTAATTAATTAAAAATTAATAAAACATCATCATGAGGTCTCCCTAAAAACATGGATCTGTGTTTTAGGCCTGAATTTAGGGGATGAGTGACACTTGTCACTCATCCAAGTGTGTTCAGTCACCGGGTACTGTTCATGTTAAAATATTATTTTAATCCCAGTTCGTTCGGTAAACCGAGCCCAATTCCGTGACCATAACTTCGTCGTCGAATCTCCGATTTCTGCATGCCGCCTGTCGTTGGATTCGTATCGACGAGACCTACGTAACGGTCCTTGGCCCTCGTCCATTGGACTTCCCGGTCAAAAAGTCAACATTTGGCCCCTAATATGACCAGATTACCAAAATACCTCTCAACTTCCGAACGCCATAACTTTCAGCTCAAATGTCGGAATCGAACGTGACACCTGTCTATGAACTCGTGACGTCCCGAACTACGTCACAGTCATCGGTCAAAGTCCATTTGACCGCCCGAACTAAAAGTCAACATTTTGCCCACGCTAGGGGCAAAACGGTCATTTTGCACGTTTCATCCGATTTCACTAAACTAATCCCCGATTAGTCATTCTAAATCATAATTAATTAATATTCAATCCCGATATTTGGGACGGGTCATTACACCAGTGTTTAATACAACAGTATTGTCAGACAAGGGACGAGAGCACTATGTTTGTACTAATAAAATAATTACAAACACCTACCCCGCAGGGTGAACAAAACGCAACGGTTCTATTTATACATCGGCTCCAAAGTTGGTCTCCGTCTCAGTATCACCGCCTGTAGGGTCAAGAAAACAGTCAAAATGTGAGTGGACCAAAAATCAATGAGTTATAAAACCATTTAAGCAATAATAACATTTAGACCCTCCGTTTGTAAACATGCATGCATACAGTTCAAAACAATGGAGTAGGAATAAATTATAAATATAGCGACTTGGACACAAATACCCAAACAACACAATATATATAACTCATCCTCTACATCCGAGATGTCCAACCAATACCAGTCACGATTTCTCTATAGTACGCATACTACTAGGGGTCTCATCTCCAAGTACTCCCAGGCACGACCTCCACAACGTCAGTGGTGATATCTAAATGGGTACCTGTCTCGAATCCTACCATGTCCGAGACGATATCATAACCCGCACTCCTGAGCCTGAGCTCTTCCTCGGAGTCACCCATCTCATACAGTGAATCGTGACAACTCCAGGATCCTCGACGTCTAGAGGAGACTAAACCGCATATACATAATGGTATATATAAGTGTGAAAATATGCAATTAAATAATATCATGTTTGAAATCCGTCTATTCTGAGATCAAAACAAACCATTGTTTAATTTGGGACTAGGCCAGAAACCTTCAAAAAACGGTGTCCAGAATCGATGCTTAAAATTCGTTTCTCAAAAATTGCTCATACCGGATCACCAGTCAAACCATTTGAACCAATCTTTCTTTCAAATCTCCATTGACCCCAAAACCTGAGTCAAACGGTTACCAAATGGGTCTTAAGCCCGAAAACCTCGTTTTCACGTAAATCCATAGCATAGTCCATGACCAATGATTCGAGTATATAAATTCCATGATTCCAAAAAATTTAACTTAAATCATTTAAGAAAACATGTAAAACAGTTATGCATGCATTTCAGTATAAAACAACCAGTCCACACACAGTCGATCCTTACGGTGCTAACGAACAGCCTAAACCTGTCCCGAAGCGAAATACAATCTCCGAGCATGTCCAAATACATCCAAAGGTCACTAATTGACCCTACTAGGTCTAACAACAAACCCTAGAACAAAACCGGCCTGGAAACGAGTCCCGTGGCATTAAACCTCATTTTGGCCTATCAAATAATCTCATATCGACACGAAACCACCACCATCGGATTCGTAACGTCGAAACCTTGCGAATAGTGTCGGTCTCACCTCAAAACGCATGCCCATGCACGGGTCAACGCTACTGGTCAAAAGTCAACGGTCAACCCTGCTAACGTCAGCATGACGTCATCTGACAATGTCAGATTCTGACAGGTGATACGTGTTAGGCTATAATAGGTGCCATATGTCAGGCTTGACAGTGCCACGTGTCAGCAGCTCACTAGTCCACGTCACTGACATGGTAATGACACGTGGCACACTCTGATTAGGCCACTTCACTGTCATGTTAGTACTGAATGTGCACTGGACGTGTGACACGTGTCACGCATTGAGTGGTCCATGTCACTTCAGAACTTGACAAGTGATGACGTCATCACCCTCTAACCTCTCGACGGGTCCTATATTTGGGTCGCCCAAACCCGCAAACCCCGACTCGACCGTAACTCACTCACTTTTGACCCGTTTTAAAAACCGTTTCTTCCTACAGACTCATCTAGGTGCCCAGATTGGATCCATGGGTTCAAATCTATCAACAACGAAGTAAAATCATACCTTAACTCAAGCAACCGTGGAGGCCAGTTTTTCCGTTCTGTTTCCGTCGATCCTAGCTCCTTCGTGATAGGACCGCCCCCGAAATTACAATGATAACCGTGCCCTGTCTGCTTCCGTCTGGCAAGTCGACTGAAAGTTCCCAAATTACCCTCAGTGCTTGCCAAACTAGGGATAGCCACACACGCACTCACTCATGCCTCCGCCTCTCGAGGTGCCCTCGATCAACGCGCGACGACCTGGAGGGTCAATAAAAACACGAAAAGGTGTCAGTGGACAAAAATAAATTAGTTTATAAAACAGTTACAGAAGACGTTTCTACCCTCCACGTAAAACCAATGCAAGCATTCGAAAATCATTTCGCAATCCGTTACATTTTCAACATAAGAAAACCCGTGTACGAAAATCAAATCATTTTCCTTTTCTTGACCTTCGGGTCTTAGCCCGCAATCATAAACACGGGGCCTCAGCCCAAAATCACGATTCAAATCCAAGTACACAACATAATCCAAATCCATCAAACCAAAAAAACCGGGCCACCGCCCAACACATCCGAAAACATCAAAGATCAACAACAAATCACAAGTCAATCAGTTTTGCTGGATATCAATTACCGAGTCTTTAAACTCACATATCAGGCCTTCCGGAAATATCAACGAGTCTTTAAACTCAGAACATAATCAATAGGCCTCGGGGGGTATCACAATAACCGAGTCTTTAAAACTCCGAGTCTTTAAATTCAATCCGGGTCCTTTAAACCCAATCTGGGCCCGCCCCCGTCATCAATTAACCGAGTCGTTAAACTCAAAACATGATCCAACAATAGCACCGGGTCCTTTAAACCCAAAATCATTTGTATATCACAACAATCCAGGATCCATCGTGATCCAAATTCCCAAAACCAATCCGAAATCACATTTTGCCATAATAGGACTTATGTCCGAATTCACATTCAAATCCCCAATCATATCCGTCATCCATTCCCGAATTCAAATTCGCAATAATGATTCCGTAAGCTAGCATCCGGAAACATCATCCCGAACCCAAATCCGAAAATCCACTTTCATGTTTCCGAAACCCGAAATCTTAATCATCAAAATTTCTTTATGCCCTGGGCCTCAAGTCCGAAATCACCTTTTCCAAAATCCATTTTAAATCTTTGAAATAATTTCAAATCACGTTTCAAATTCCAAAGTCAAGGCATCAAAACCATGATCAAAACACAATATACTTAAAATCTCGTAAAACGCGCAAAACCGTAATAATCTCGAAATACGTGTCAAAACCGTAGGTCATACTCACAATCATAATCAAAACATCCTTAAAACATCATACTCACAAATCATGTAAAATCGTTCATCAAACCATCATCACAGCATAAGAGAAACCAAAGTCTCGAAATACGTGCAGTTACCTATTGCATACCAAAATACGTATAAATACGAAAATCGTAATTATCACAAGTCATAATCATTATCATAGAAATCATGGAAACATTTATGCACGCATTAAATTTTGAAATCAAAGTCCACTCACACACTGTCCATAACGCTCGTTTTCGCGCTGCACGCGTTTCCGTAATTTCTGACAATTTCTAAAAATCTCGAATCCTGTCCGAAATCATTCCTCAGTGTCACTAGGGGCTCAAATAACAGCATACTAGTTTCCCATAATTTTCCGGGAATTAAATGTTAATTAAAAACGTAACATAAACCTTCGGAGCCTCGAAACAACATCGAAACGGTGTCCGATTAATTCGAAATCAACGCTAAAATGTTCGTTACATTGAATAGAATAAAAGTCATGTTGACCTCACCTTAAGAATCGGGCCCACGCGGCCTCACGCTCTGCCGTGAGTGGCTGCGCGTGAAACTCACGCGCTTACTACAGTGATGCTACAGTCGTCGTCCCAACCCGTCTGACTGATAAACGGGTCCGGTTGACCCGCAGCGTGACCCGGCTGGGATTCTGTCAAATCCAAGTGAATTTCATCAATTCAATCATTCAGTAGGATCACCATGTATCTAATTAGGGCTCTATGACCTCAAATCTGTGATAACTTACCTTAATCCATGCGATTCGAAGTCGAAACTTCAAAGAACAGGCGTGCACTGTTCATCTTTCAATCTCGACTAAACTCGATTGTTTCCTTGAAATTGATCCACTCAGAAGCTTCATAGGGTTCGTATAAACTTGTTTCTCAAGTCAATTTCTCCCTTAAACCCCTCCCAAAACACGACTCGAAGCTCGATTTTCTTCTCGGTTGCCAGGTCCATTTAGAGCCACAACGGCAACGATTCTCTCCTTTCTTGCACTGGATCGACTTGAATTGATCCCAGAGGACTCAATGAAGCCTTAATTTGCCATGGGCTAGCCTACATTTTGAAATTGAATTCTCACTCTCTTCAATCCATTTCGGATTTTTGACTTCTTCTCTCACCATTTTCATCCCAATCCTTCATCTCTCAATCTCCAAACTCTGCCCTCCCTCTCTTCAGTCTTTCTCCAGTCTCATTTGCTCTCCATTCCCTCTTGGGAAGGTCGATCAAGCCATATACAAAGTCTCTGTTTATTTTATTTTATTTTTCCAATCTTCAGAAGCACTAGCACAGTATTCCCAGCCCACAACATGCCCGTGCTCTGTGTTCTGTTTCCCTCTCCATTTCCAAACACCCTACTTCATTTTTTTAAGTTTCCCACCATCACACAATCTCACATACTGGGCACTTGCCTCCACTGTCTCAGCCACCAACAAATAAACAATCCCCTGAACAGACCACCCAAGCACGGTGATTCAGCCCCTGCTTCCCGGTTTCAAACAGTGCCCTTGTGCAAAATTACTATTTTGCCCTTCTTCACAAATTTACCAAAATGCCCCTCCTCTTCTAGACCCATAACTCACCCGTCCGATGTCCGTTTGCAGCGTGCCGTCTGTCTACGGACTCAGGGCATCGAGACCTACCTAACGGTCCTCGAATTGCGTGAAAAATAGTGGTCAATCAAAAGTCACATTTTCCTTCTTTTCGTCCTAATTACGAAAATACCCTTGAACTTCCAAACGTCATAACTTCTTCCCTGATCTTCGGAATCAGACGTGTCACCTGTCTATGAACTCGTGACGTCCTGAACTACGTCAGAGTCATCGGTCAAAGTCCGTTTGACCGCTCGAACCAAAAGTCAACCATTCGCCCACTTTCCAGGGGTAAATCATCTTTTTCTTCAAATTTTCCAAATTTTCCTTTTCTGAAAGTCCGGGTCGTTACAACCTACCCCCTTAGAGAATTTCTTCCTCGAAATTCCAATGAGTGGGAGCCATATAATTTTCCCGAGGATACATATCTACGATGAACTCGAAACATAATCAACCTCAACCAGATATAAGTCATTTCCCGCTTATAGAAATCATACAACCAGTCTCAACCTCTGTATAATATCCTGCCCTATGGGCAGTCATGCCACGTATAGGCTCGGAATACATAGCCTAGCTCATGTTCGAGTCCACACAATCCAAGATACACCATAATCAGTCAGATTTTCTCGTCTACGTGTCATCCACTCGTGACATGATTCAATGGCTAAATCCGCACAATTGTCATTAGGCCACCAGGCCGATAAACTCATATGGTTCAATAACTCGGGAACTCATTCCCCTCGCTAGGTCAATCACACCATAACCATTTCCCAGGGTCAATATGCATAATGATTTTTTAACCTTTTCTCCTGGTTCCTTCCTATTTCCAATAAGCACTCAGTACAATCATTCATACTACATCGCAAATCACATCCCTCTCTTAACCTCGACTCCACCATGCACCAAGTATGGTCTTACAGTTGGACGCCAACCGTCCAAGTTATCAGAAATCATGTACTACTCCAATCCTATGGAGTTCCGTAACTAACAGGATTTCACCTATCCTTAGGTTATCCAACATGACAATCCTCTCCCCAAGTAATACCTGATCCGACAATGTGGTCGTCATCTCAATATTCCGACCATCACCTTATCACACATTAGGCCTTTCTTTTTATCCATCATTACCAAGTCTAAAGGTCGATATGGTACTCGTACATTCCTTCCTAAAGGTATATGACCTCTACATACTCAACCCCGTGGGTTGATCTAAACTCATACAAGGAAGGTCAACTTCTGAGGGTTCAACTAGCATCAACACCCGACTAACCGAATCCAAAATCTCATAGTGAGTGATCGAACATAAGTCATCGTTTCTTCACTTGTAACCATTCTATCTCAGTTCTCATCTCCATTGACCAAAACGTCTGTTTTTCCTAGGATTCACACTAGTCCCGACCGTTATTCGTTCGACCAGACCTAGCACTTATTTAACCATATGTTTCGCCCTGAGGCATTCGCTACATCCGTCCAGTATGTCACACACTCCTCTGTACATAGGAGGACACCAACCACTCAATACTCAGTTCTCAGTTTCAATAACTCTGACCTCCTTTCGGGTCAATCGTCATAACTGGAAAAACATGGAAGAGATCCTTACAATCCTTTGTGGTCTCCAACAAATCTCAGACCAACTCATGTTCCCCAAACCTACTTTGGTCTATCAGACCTAACACTTATTCAACTATCTCTCTCTCTGAGGGCATTCAATACATTTGTTCAGTATATTACACGCCCATCGGTACATGTAAGTACACCAGCCAACCAATCATCAATCCTGGTACCACACATCACCCAAATGTGGTCAGACTACCCGACTCCTCATCTCCCAACTATAACTAGTCCAATGGATATCCAAGAGTATCACCATCAACTAACCTTAGCCATATCAATTCCGAACATCATCTTTTTCTCTCTTTTACTCAAAACCGGCAATCATCACCATGTTGCCCTCTCTTTTTGAGGTCACTACTCACAACCTTCCCACGAAACCACAATCCCTTAATTTGCGATACAGGATACTTATCTCCTACCATTACTTATCAAGTTGTCCATAATCCACATGTAAACTCAAATCATTGTAGACTCAATTTCTCATCCTGGCAAAATCTCAGGAATAGGTTGAGAAATCTGGGCATCCTCAGCCCTCACTAGGCATCTCATACATCAGGCACATATACCACACATGTGACCAGTAAACTTGAATACCTCATACCCCAACCATCTATTGGTTGAGGGGATCATAATCATCTTATAGGGTAACACTCTCGAGTCTCCCTGAAACATAACCTCTGGAATCCTAAACTCCACATGTCACTCTCTAATCATCATACTCGATAGGGGTCTCATGGGTCATCAACCAATCCAATCCAAGTATGACATCCAAATCATCCACTCTAAGTCCGTCACAAGGCGAATAACACCAGTCATCCTGGGTAACCTCACATCGATAGGTCTACCCCCCTTATATCTTGCCAATCTTACCATACATGATTACCAAGGTTACCACATAACTATTATCAAAGTATCACATCGGTAACTCTAGTCCGTTCAACGACTTCCGTACCACAACCAATCACAAACAACACCATATCCAGCCAATAGCCAAATCTCAAGACATGGAAGAGTGGATGGCCCGGGACCTACCCAATATATACGTCCGGGTTAAACTTACATCATGACAACAAGTAATAGGTATCCAGACCATCAATCCAGGGCTACTCAGGCTTCCTACGAAGGAATTGTAAATCCCCGGGCATGTGGTCCCAACTGACCACGCCCCCATGGTCCATCACGGGCCCCACCAACTCTCCCCACTCTTGCCATATCAACAACCGATATAGGAGCTAATCCTCACTCTACCACACCCCAACAGTGCCATCTCACTTATATTAATCAATCTATATAACCATTTCTTTATGATGTGACAAGACTACTCACACTCATAACTATTACTTTATCAATACCCTTATCACTTTACCTCCCAGTGGACCCGACATGCGTCCCACCAAACTGGACTATCTCCTAAGTCCAAATCCTTGTATACTTTGGGTCCTCGCCCGAACCTCAGTCACTAAGGACACTGACCCATAAGTCCAATAAACAAGGTTAAACAAGACCAAGCCACAATTTCCTAACTCGACAGTGTCTGACCATATACCCGTTCCTGGCATCCTAAGTGCAAAACATTCCTCACTCGGCCTTTCTGGCTCCTCTCGAGCCTTGATACCTTACCATGGCTCATCTCAGGTCTTTAACCAAAACCCTGACTCATTTTGAGTCCCACATCCACATCTCGACTATTCTTGAGTCCCATCTCATACCAATCAATCATGCCATCATTGGCATACCCAGTCACCGAGCAAGTACCAATGGTCAACCACTTCTTATACGACCGATAAGGCCTAAGAGATATCCCATCACATTTTAGACTCTTTAAATACACATTTCACGTAAGGAATTCACTGTGAATAATCTCATCACGAGTACAACTCGCTCGTCTGTGCAACCTTTCTAGCCTCTGGGCTCATTCGTCCCCGGGACCCTCACAATTCTATGTCTAACAAATAGCAGTTCACAGTGTACTCTAGATTACATCGGACCCTCATCCCAGGGTCAATCTCGTCCGAGATGTATCACGAGGTCTCATACACCCTCGTTTACCAGTCTCACTACCAGGTCGCGCACGAGGCTTATGTTTCGGAGGCATGATGTGGCAACAGAATCAGCAACCTAGTGCTCTGATACCAAATTGACAGGACCGCCCCCGAAGGGACATTGATAACCGTGCCTGGTCCTGCTCCCGTCTAGCAAGTCGACTGAAGTACCCAAATTACCCTCAGTGCTTTCCAAACCAGGGATACCCACACACGTGGTCACTCACACCTCCGCCTCTCAAGTAGCCTCGATCAACGCGCCACGACCTGGAGGGTCAATAAAAACACAAAAGGTGTCAGTGGACAAAAATAAATCAGTTTATAAAACAGTTACAAAAGACGTTTCTACACTCCACGTAAAACCAATGCATGCATTCGAAAATCATTTCGCAATCCGTTACATTGTCAACATAAGAAAAACCGTGTACGAAAATCAAATCATTTTCCTTTTCTTGACCTTCGGGTCTTAGCCCGCAATCATAAACACTGGGCCTCAGGCCAAAATCACGAATCAAATCTAAGTACACAACATAATCCAAATCCATCAAACCATAAAAACCGGGCCACCGCCCAACACATCCAAAAACATCAAAGATTAACAACAAATCATAAGTCAATCAGTTTTGCTGGATATCAATTACCGAGTCTTTAAACTCACATATCAGGCCTTCCTGGGATACCAACGAGTCATTAAACTCAGAACATCATCAATAGGCCTGGGGGGGGGGGGGGGGGTATCACAATAACCGAGTCTTTAAACTCCGAGTCTTTAAACTCAATCCGGGTCTTTAAACCCAATCCGGGCCCGCCCCCGTCATCAATTAACCGAGTCTTTAAACTCAAAACATGATCCAGCAATAGCACCGGGTCTTTAAACCCAAAACCATTTGTATATCACAACAATCCAGGATCCATCGTGATCCAAATTCCAAAACAAATCCGAAATCACATTTTGTCATAATAGGACTTATGTCCAAATTTCACATTCAAATCCCCAATCATATCCGTCATCCATTCCCGAATTCGAATTCGCAATAATGATTCCATAAGCTAGCATCCAGAAACATCATCCCGAACCCAAATCCAAAAATCCACTTTCATGTTTCCGAAACCCGAAATCTCACTCATCAAAATTTCTTTATGCCCTGGGCCTCAAGCCCGAAATCACCTTTTTCAAAATCCATTTTAAATCTTTGAAATCATTTCAAATCACGTTTCAAATTCCAAAGTCAAGGCATCAAAATCATGATCAAAACACAATATACTCAAAATCTCGTAAAACGCGCAAAACCGTAATAATCTCGAAATACGTGTCAAAACCGTAGGTCATACTCACAATCATAATCAAAACATCCTTAAAACATCATACTCACAAATCATGTAAAATCGTTCATCAAACCATCATCACAACATAAGAGAAACCATAGTCTCGAAATACGTGCAGTTACGTATTACATACCAAAATACGTATAAATACGAAAATTGTAATTATCACAAGTCATAATCATAATCATAGAAATCATAGAAACATTTATGCATGCATTAAATTTTGAAAGCAAAGTCCACTCACACACCGTCCATAACGCTCGTTTTCGCGCTGCACGCGTTTCCGTAATTTCTGACAATTTCCAGAAATCTCGAATCCTGTCCGAAATCATTCCTCAGTGTCACTAGGGGCTCAAATAACAGCATACTAGTTTCCCATAATTTTTCGGGAATTAAATTTTTATTAAAAACGTAACATAAACCTTCGGACCCTCGAAACAACATCGAAACGATGTCCGATTAATTCAAAATCAACGCTAAAATGTTCGTTACGTTGCATAGAACAAAAGTCATGTTGACCTCACCTTGAGAATCGGGCCCACGCGCCCTCACGTGCTGCCGTGAGTGGATGCGCGTGAAACTCACGCGCTTGCTACAGTGATGCTACAGTCGTCGTCCCAACCCGTCTGACTGATAAACGGGCCCGGTTGGCCCGCGGCGTGACCCGGCTGGGATTCTGTCAAATCCAAGTGAATTTCATCAATTCAATCATTTAGTCAGATCGCCATGTATCTAATTAGGGCTCTATGACCTCAAATCTGTGATAACTTACCTTAATCCAGGCGATTCGAAGTCGAAACTTCGAAGAACAGACGTGCACTGTTCATCCTTCAATCTCGACTAAACTCGATTGTTTCCTTGAAATTGATCCACTAAGAAGCTTCATAGGGTTCGTATAAACTTGTTTCTCAAGTCAATTTCTCCCTTAAACCCCTCCCAAAACACGACTCGAAGCTCGATTTTATTCTCGGTTGCCAGGTCCATTTAGAGCCACAACGGCAACGATTCTCTCCTTTCTTGCACCAGATCGACTTGAATTGATCCCAGAGGACTCAATGAAGCCTTAATTTGCCATGGGCTGGCCTACATTTTGAAATTGAATTCTCACTCTCTCTTCAATCCGTTTCGGATTTTTGACTTCTTCTCTCACCATTTTCATCCCAATCCTTCCTCTCTCAATCTCCAAACTTTGCCCTCCCTCTCTTCAGTCTTTCTCCAGTCTCATTTGCTCTCCATTCCCTCTTGGCAAGGTCAATCAAGCCATATACAAAGTCTCTGTTTATTTTATTTTATTTTTCCAATTTCAGAAGCACTAGCACAGTATTCCCAGCCCACTACATGCCTGTGATCTGTGTTCTGTTTCCCTCTCCATTTCCAAACACGCTACTTCATTTTTTTAAGTTTTCCACCATCACACAATCTCACATACTGGGCACTTGCCTCCACTGTCTCTGTTTTTCACCTAAAAAACACCTGCACCGTTTTAAAAACACCAACCCACACACTGTGCACTTGTATCAAGCACACCCACACATAGACCACCCAAGCACGGTGGTTCAGCCCCTGCTTCCCGGTTTCAAACAGTGCCCCTGTGCAAAATTACTATTTTGCCCTTCTTCACAAATTTACCAAAATGCCCCTCCTCTTTCTAGACCCGTAACTCACCCGTCCGATGTTCGTTTTCAGCGTGCCGCGTGTCTACGGACTCAGGGCATCGAGACCTACCTAACGGTCCTCGAATTGCGTCAAAAATAGTGGTCAATCAAAAAGTCAACATTTTCTCCCTTTTCGTCCTAATTACGAAAATGCCCTTGAACTTCCGAACGTCATAACTTCTTCCCTGATCGTCGGAATCGGACGTGCCATCTGTCTATGAACTCGTGACGTCCTGAGCTACGTCACAGTCATCGGTCAAAGTCTATTTGACCGCTCGAACCAAATGTCAACCATTCGCCCACTTTCTAGGGGTAAAATCGTCTTTTTCTTCAAATTTTCCTTTTCCGAAAGTCCGGGTCGTTACACTTCGTGCCTGGTTCTTGGCTCCAATCAATTCGTACAAACCCTAAAATGTATTCTAGGCCTTCAGATTTACCTAATAAAGCCTAAATCCAAACCCAAACTTTAACTCGTTTTAGAGAGTTTCGGGTTTTTACTTGTGAACGTCCTCTCCGTCGTGTGCTGTTGTTCTCAGCCTTTAGGTCATCGTCTAACACTCCCGCTGTCGCTCACAAGGATGACGTAATGAGGGATGAAGGTTTAGAAGAGGTGGGTTGATGGTTGTGTGTGTGTTTGCAAACACTTGGTACACGGTCTGAATGAACAAAATGAAAGGGGAGACAGTTACATGCACTGTAGTCTTTTGGGTAAATGGGCTAATTAGATGAGTGACACTTGTCACTCATTTGATTGGTCCAAAGAACTAGTTGACCAATCCAATAATGCCACTAGGCCCAAATCACATAAAACGTAATAGTAACCCTTGAACGTCGTGACTCGTAACTTTTGAGCCGAGCGTCCGAAATAGGTATACCGCCTGTCTACGAACTCGTGACGACACAATTTATGTAATGGTCAAGGGTCAACATCCAAACAGTGTCTCGAGTTAAAAGTCAACATTTTGCCTTAAGTAGGGGTAAAAAGGTCATTTTTCATAAAATTTCCAATTTGCAAATATAATGAAATTCCGGGTCGTTACAAGCAATGTCTACTTTCAACACCCTCCCTTAAACTGATTTTTTGCTGAAAAACAATTTAGGGTTTTTTCTTCTCTACTAGTGCATCCATAGAAGTTTGAGTCGTCACTTGCATAATCACTATTAGTGTATCCATAGAAGTTTGAGTCGTCACCTTTCTTGTAAAACACTCCAAAATCCAATGTTCCTTTCACGTATCTTAGAATTCTCCTTGCTACAGTCAAATGCATGTCTGTTAGTTTTTCCATGTATCTACTTACTAGCCTTACACCATACTTGATGTCAGGCCTAGTTGAGGTGAAATACATGAGACTTCCAACGATTTTCTTGAAGAATGTGTTGTCGACCTCTCTTCCTCCTTTATCTTTACTGATCTTTGAACCAGGCTCCACTGAAGTTCCTATTGCTTAACACTCTTACATCTGAAAACTTTCTAGTACCTCTTGTGCATGCTTATTTTGATAAATGAAGTTACCAAAAAGAGGTTGGATAAATTCAATCCTAAGGAAATAGTGCATCAACCCTAATTCCATCATTTAGAGCTCTTTCAACATTGAGTTCTTAACTCAACCAACATCTTAGATGTGTTTCATGTATAGATCAGATCGTCAACATAAAGAGATATAATTAGGATTTTACCTCCACTTCAAACTTTAGTGTATAGTGTATGTTCTGAGGGACATTTCTCAAATCCCTGTGTGGCAAATAGGTGTCAATCTTGCTATACCATGCATGTGGGGCCTGCTTTAGGTCATAAAGGGCTTTCTTCATACTATAAAATTTCTCCTCCTTTCCATGTTGAACATAACCAAGTGGTTGTCCAAAAAAGACTTCTTCCTTTAGTTCTTCATGGAGAAAGGCAGGCTATACGTTCAAAATATTTTCCACTAGTTCTTGGTTGCCAAGGATATCAACATCCTGATGGACACCCATTTTTCCACCAAACGAGCTTTATGCTTGTGAACCTCTCCTTTTTCATTCACCTTTGTCTTGAACACCCATTTCACACTTCTTCCGCCCCTTTGGAAAATTAGTGAGCTTCCATGTATCGTTTTTCTCGATTGACAGTATCTCACTGTCGATTGCTTCCTTCCACTTATTCTTCTTCACGGCTTGATCAAAAGTTATAGGATCACTGCCAACAAACAAAGCAAAGTTGGTAGTATCTTCATCTAATCCACTGAAGCTTGTCTCATAATCTACCATTCAGTGGGGTCTCTTAAGTGCCTGAGGGTTTGTTAGATTGTAAACCCTTTATTCTTCAGCTTTCTCTTCACTTTGAGTTGATGTGTGAGATTGTGACCCTTGTGGTGAGGCTAGTGGCTAAGAATTTTGTGTTTCAGACACTTGAATTACTTGCTCATCATCATCTTCATTGTTCACCAAAATGCTCGTTGGTGTTTCTAATTGTGCTCCCTAATTCCACCTTTTTTTCTTAACCAAAGACTACATCACGGCTAACTATAATTTCCTTGAAACTGGAATGAACAACTTGTAAGCCTTTGAAGCTTCACTTACTCCAAGAAACATGCATCTCTTACTCTTGTCATCCTTATTTTTTCTCCTTTGGTCAGGTGTGTGTGCATATACTATACACCCAAAAACCTTGAAATGGTCCCTGGTAGGCCTCTTACTGCTTCTTGCCTCTTGTGGAGTCATGTTTTTAACATAAAAAGTTGGACTTCTGTTAAGGACATGTATTGCCTAAAAAATAGCTTCAGGCCATAAAGTTTTGGGAACTTTTTCAGTTGCATGTAGACTTCTCACCATGTTTACTATGACACGATTCTTCCTCTCACATACATCATTCTATTGTGTTGTATAAGTTGTAGTTAGTTGCCTTCGTACTTCTTTTCCATCACAAAATCAGCAAACTCCCTTGTCTCCTTGATCAGTTCTTAGAAACTCGACTTTCTTTTCTGTTTGGGTTTTAACAAGAGCAATGAAGCTCTTGAAAGCATCGAAAGCTTCTGACTTTTCTTGCAAGAAATAGACCCAATTTTTTTTGTTGAAGTCATCTATAAAAGTTATGAAGTATCTTTTACCTCCATTAGATGTAGGTGACATTGGTCCACATAGATCAAAGTGGATCAGTTCGTGTGCTCTTGTTGATTTTCATATGGGAAACATGTCACGATCATGTTTCCCAGTAATGCAATATTCACACATGGTTGAGGAAGGCAGTGTGATTTCGGGAAGGCCATTCACCTTGTTCTTCTTTTTCAATGTTTTGAGTCCATTGAAGTGCAGGTGGTCATATCTCTCATGCAACCTCCAAACCAAGACACTCTCCTTGGCCATCAAGCATGCTTGCACGATTTTTATCTTGAGAACGAAGAATCTATCATTTATTAGCTGTGCCACTGTGTAACAACCCGTACCCTCGGGAAGGGTAAAAATGTAATTTTGTAAAAGTTTTGTATATAAAGGACGATTTTTCCCTTGTGAATAGTAGGCTAAAAGTTGACTTTTTGAAGTACCGATTGGATGAGTGTTAGCCCTTGACGGTGACGTAGTTTAGGACGTCACGAGTCCGTAGACAGGTGGCAGGTTCGATTTGGACAATCGGAGGAAAAGTTATGACGTTCGGAAGATTGAGGGTGTTACCGTAATTTTGATTAAATGAGGAAAATGTTGACTTATTGGAGGACTTGTGATTTTCACGTAGACCGAGGACTGTTAGATAGGTCTCGGCGTCCTGAGTACAACGACAGGTGGCACGCTGTCATCGGACGTCGGATGAAATATTTACGGGTCTGGAAAGTGTGGGGGTAAAATGGTAATTTGTGCAAGAGGGGCATTTTGGTCTTTTCCCTCAGCCCAATCAGATAAGGGCAAGTGGCAGGGATATTTTGGCTAAACCATGGAGTGCTGGACACGTGGGGGGCACTGGATGGTTCTAGGAAGATCGATCGTGTGCACGGCCACATTTTGTCCAAGGCTAACCGTGCAATCGTTTGAACACAGAGAAACAAAGAGTGGGCAATTGAGAGAGTTCGATCGAGTTCGTGCAAGGGTGAGGGAGTTTATGACTGGTGGAAGCGAAAGAGAGACGAGGGTGAGCTTGTGACCACGTTTTGGAACGGCAACCGTGCACGGAGGCAAAACGGTGGACGGCTGGATTTTGGAGAAAACAGAGAAGACGGTGGACTGTGGCGGTGGTTGTGCCGTGTGGTGGATCGATTCAAGCCAATAGGAGACTCAGGAGATTACAGGGAACCCAACCAGCACCGTGGTAAGCGGCGGTGCTCACGGCGGAGACTGAATCGAAGGGTAAGCTTCTTTCCTCTGTTTTTCCCGTGAGTTTCAAATCGAAAGTCGTGGAGTTGGGCTTAGAGTTGAGGGGTTTGGAGGCCAGGGTGAGACTCCTGGAGGTCCCAGGCATCATCTGGTTGTGGTGCCGTGCCGGGGGAGGACCTGGGTGGCCGGCGGCCAAAACAGGGGCCACGGGCCGTCTGTTTCGAGGTCGTGAACGGTAGGTTTCCGGCCGTGGTTCTTCGATGTAAGGACATGGTTAGGTTGCTAGGGACTGGACGATGAGAGTGGGATTGATTTGGACTGAAACGGTGGAGGAACGGAGGAGAACCGGTCACGCCGGTTCAACTGTGCTGAACCGGGTGACGCGAGGAAGGAGGAGCACTGTAGCAGGCGCGTGAGGCCCACGCGCAGCCACTTTGGGCGGCGCATGGAGGCGCGTGGAGAGGATTCCGACCAAGCTTCCAACATGGTTTTAGTTCTAAATGTTCTAAGGAGTTCATTGGTATGGTTTTCGGGTGAATCGGACGATGTTAGGAGGTTGTTCGGGAATCCAGGCGGTTTAGGGTCTAGGATTAAAATATTATTAAATTCCCGAAAAATTGGGGAAATTAGGGTTAGTATCCTTGATGTGTTTGTGACCCTGTTTGGTGCCTATTGACAGGACGGGAGACACCCGAGACGGTCGAGGAGCGCACGGAGCGCGATTGACTCGTTCTGATTCGTGAGTGGACTCTTTCTTTTCGTTCAAGCATGCCTAACTGTTTTCATTGATGTTTTATGGTTTTAAGCATGTTTTATGTTTGTTAATGATGCTTATATGTGGTTGAGATGTTTGCACGTTTTTCGAGACATTTCCGGGATTTTGCACGTTTTTCGAGAAAAAGCTGGTTTTCGGATTTTGATTCCATATTTGAGGATTTCAACTGATAAATGTTTTCTGATGACGATAAATGGATTAGGAAATATGATTTGTGATTATATGTGGTTTTTGGTATAAAAATGGATTTCCGGATTTGGGTTCGGAATGTCGGTTCTGAACGCTGGAAGGGCTTCGAACCGGGGATTTCGAATTCGAGTTTGGCAATGGACTTCAATTGGTTTTACATTGAATTGGATTGGATTTGCTGGATCTGGATATGGGTTTAAAGACCCGGATATTGATTTGACGGGGGACGGGCCCGGATTGAGTTTAAAGACTCAGATATTTACGATATTACCCCCATAGGCCTATTGAGTTTAAAGACTCGGGAGTTTAAAGACTCGGTACTATATTTGAGGTATGGTTGAGTTTAAAGACTCGGATAGGTCCAGCAGGTTTGATCGGAAATGATGATTTGATGTTCATAGTTTATGCTATGGTTTTCGGATATACATGCCATGATTTCTATATCCGTTTTATAGTGTTTCTTTTTCTTATGATGTTTCATGTTATGATTTTCTAATATTTAGTTGGGCATGCCTGTTTTTAAAACGAAGGGAACAAATATTATTCTTTTTCCTTAACTTTGATTTGATGATAAACTGATTTTTAAAACTTTTATTGATTCTAGTCCACTTGGTGATAGCGCTGGGGTGAACGTTGAGGCAGATATCGAGGCATAGAGCTTCTGGCGTTCTTCCGTTGCGAGACTAGCATTGTAGGATTTTTGTGCCCATTTTGTAGAACTATGCTCTGACTGACAGTCGTATATATTTACTCCTTCGTCTGATAGTTATGCTTATAGTGGTATTAAGGTTGTTTGGTACTTTAAGTGTGATTGTCAGACGGGAGCAGGGTTCGTCCTGGGTATCGAGGTGATATTTGGGACGGGTCTTGACAATTGGTATCAGAGCGTAGGTTTGTCGGTTTGTGTCGGTACGAGGTCGTACCTAGGTTGTTTTACTAACTCTATGCCTCTTTCAGCGTACGATCGATCATGCCTCCGAGACGTGAACCCCCTCCACGACCTGAAGACGAAGCGGCGAAAGGGACTGAGAGCGCTTCGATTGAGCGAGCCCAGCGACTTGGGGCTACTACTTTCAGCGGTGGGGCAGACCCAGAGGAAGCTCACCGATGGATCACCCGGCTCGAGCGTATTTTTGGGGTGATGCATTGTCCTCCAGAGGACCGGGTCTTGTTGGCTACGTTTCTACTGGATGGAGCAGCGTATGAGTGGTGGTATACGCTGGAGTTGTCCGGCTGGGACGCACATACTGTGATGTGGGAGACGTTCCGGTAGCGGTTTTTAGATCAGTACTATCCCCGCTCTTTCCAGGATGCCAAGGAGGCAGAATTTCTTCAGTTAAAGCAAGGGAATATGACAGTCGCTGAGTATGAGCAGAGATTTCAGATGCTATCCCGATTTGCTCCTGCATTTGTGGCGACCGAGGCGGAGAAGTGTCGTCGGTTCGAGTTGGGCCTTCGAGGGGAGATTAGGGCCATTGTGACAGCCGGCTCATTTGCTACATTCCGGGAGTTGTCTGATGCTGCTGTCAGGGTGGAGGCCAGTTTGCCTGCTAGGCCACAGTACTCGGGCAGTGTTCGACGCCGAGAGCATTCATTTCCTGGAGCATCGAGTCAGAGGACCCCGAAGCGGGGTAATTTTGGTGGTTCATCATCGGCTGGTGGAGCCCGGTATGGGAGACCAGGCAGTTTTCAGGGCTCTGGATTTCGGGGAGCTAGGGCACAGCCGACTCCTCAGGCGAGTGCGACTTCAGTTGCTTCTACTGGGAGGTAGACGGGTGGACCTGGTAGAGATGCTTGTTTCTATTGTGGAGAGCGAGGACATTTTCGGAGGGAGTGCCCATTGTTAGCCCAGGAGGGTGGAGCAGGCAGAGGTGCAGCGGAACCCGGGCGGAGTACTGCTTCAGTGTCAGGGGCAGCAGGCCCTAGGGGTGGCGGTGGTGCCACGAGCAGTTCTAGGGGGCGCGGTAGGTCATCGGGACCTCAGGCGCGAGTTTTTGCTATGACCCAGCAGGAGGCCAGATCAGCACCGGGAGTGGTGACAGGTACACTCACCATACTTGGTCACACTGTTTTTGCTTTGATAGATCCCGGGGCTACCCATTCATTTATAGCTCGGAGTTGTAGTTTGGTTGCGGAGAGGGAGGTGTCTACTTTGGATTGTGCTTTAGGGGTGAGTACACCTACTGGAGAGGTGTTGGTAGTGACTCAGGTGTTGAGAGAGTGTCCGGTGATGGTAGGCGAGGTTGAGTTAATGGCGGATTTGTTACTATTGGATCTACGGGACTTTGATGTTATTTTGGGTATGGACTGGTTGACGAGACATCATGCTTTTATCGAATGTTTCGATAGGAGAGTGACTTTTCGGGGTCCCGGAGTACCAGAGACTATATTTCAAGGTGATCAACGTGCACTTCCTACTGGAGTTATTTCGACACTTGAGGCTAGCAAGCTGTTGCGTAAGGGGTGTCAGGGTTACATAGCCCATGTGGTGGATACTCGTGCTATGCCAGTGAGGGCGGAGGATATACCAGTGGTGCGGGACTTTCTCGATGTTTTTCCCGAGGAGTTGCCAGGATTACCACCTCATCGAGAGATCGAGTTCACGATTGATCTGTTACCAGGTACACAGCCTATCTCACAGACTCCTTATCGCATGGCACCTGTAGAATTGAGGGAAATTAAGGCCCAATTGCAAGAGTTGTTCGATATAGGATTCATTCGACCGAGTATGTCACCTTGGGGAACACCTGTACTGTTTGTCAAGAAAAAGGACGGAGGTTTGAGATTGTGTGTTGACTATAGACAGTTGAATAAGGTAACCATTCGGAATAAGTATCCTTTACCCCGGATTGATGATTTTTTTGACCAGTTAAAGGGAGCACAGTATTTTTCGAAGATTGATCTTCGTTCCGGCTACCATCAGTTAAGGGTTAAAGAGGAGGATGTACCGAAGACAGCCTTTCGGACCAGGTACGGTCATTACGAGTTTGTAGTGATGCCGTTCGGATTGACTAACGCCCCAGCAGCTTTTATGGACCTCATGAACCGAGTGTTCCGGCCATATTTGGATCGTTTTGTGATTGTCTTCATTGACGATATTTTGGTATATTCGAAGAATGCAAAAGCGCACGAGAAACATCTGAGGATAGTGCTTGAGACCTTGAGAGAGCATCAGTTGTATGCGAAGCTGAGTAAGTGTCAGTTTTGGTTGACCAGTGTTGGATTTTTAGGTCATGTGATTTCAGCCGAGGGCATCAGAGTGGATCCTCAGAAGGTTGAGGCGGTAGCCAATTGGGAACAGCCCAAGACGGTGACGGAGATCAGGAGTTTTCTGGGTTTAGCAGGTTATTATCGGCGTTTCATTGAGGGTTTTTCTATTCTTGCAGCACCGTTGACAAGATTGACTCAGAAAGGAGTTCGGTTTGAGTGGGATGAGAAATATGAACAGAGTTTCCAGGAGCTTAAACGGCGGTTGACATCTGCTCCAGTGTTGGCCCTTCCAGACGACAGTGGGGAGTTTGAGGTGTACAGTGACGCTTCCTTACAAGGTTTGGGTGGTGTCTTGATGCAGCACGGGAAGGTGATTGCTTATGCTTCCCGGCAGTTGAAACCCCATGAGATGAACTACCCTACACATGACTTGGAACTGGCAGCGGTGGTTCATGCACTGAAGATTTGGCGGCATTACTTGTACGGCGAGAGGTGCAGGATTTTCACGGACCACAAGAGTTTAAAGTATTTGTTCACTCAGAAGGGACTGAATCTGAGACAGCGCCGATGGTTGGAATTGCTTAAGGACTACGATTGTACTATCGAGTATCATCCAGGGAAGGCTAATGTTGTAGCCGATGCTCTGAGCAGGAAGTCAGCTAGTTCTTTGTCGCATTTGAGGACAGTACGATTACCTTTGTTGGTTGAGCTCCGTAGGCTGGGAGTAGAGTTGACTGTGGATGATCAGGGAGCACTCTTGGCGAGTTTCCACGTGCGACCTATTTTGATTGATCAGGTTATTGATGCTCAGTTTGAGGGCCCCATTTTGGGCATCATTCGGATCGAGGTCGAGGCTGGAGAGAGACAGGACTTTGAGGTTCGCGAGGATGGAGCCTTGGTTAAGGATGGACGGTTGTGCGTACCTGAAGATGAAGCCTTGAAGAAGGTGATACTGGATGAGGCTCATTGTTAAGCCTATGTGATGCATCCTGGTGGAACAAGATGTACCGTACACTTCGAGAGCATTACTGGTGGTCAGGGATGAAACTTGAGATTGCAGCGTATGTCAGTAGATGCTTGATTTGTCAGCAGGTGAAAGCTGAACGACAGAGACCCTATGGAGCAATGCAACCTTTGCCGATTCCCGAGTGGAAATGGGATCACCTGACGATGGATTTTGTATTCAAGCTTCCGAGAACACCGAAGGGACACGATGTCGTGTGGGTGATCGTGGATAGACTTACAAAGTCTGCTCATTTCTTGCCAGTACGGGAGAACTTCAGGTTGACGCAGTTTGCACGGTTGTTCATAGATGAGATTATTCGGCTGCATGGGACTCCAGAGTCGATAGTATCTGACAGAGATCCGAGATTTACTTCCCGATTTTGGCAGAGCTTACAGGAAGCTTTTGGGACAAAGCTGCATTTTAGTACTGCTTTTCATCCTCAGACCGATGGGCAGTCTGAGCAGACTATTCAGATTCTCGAGGATATGATGCGAGCTTGTGTCTTGCAGTTTCAGGGTACTTGGGAATCACATCTGCCTTTGATGGAGTTCGCTTACAATAACAGTTATCAGGAGAGCATTGGGATGGCTCCTTACGAGGCTTTGTATGGGCGACAGTGTCGGATTCCATTGTGTTGGACTGAGGTTGGTGAGAGGAGATTGACTACGTCTGAGCTGGTGGATCTTACACAGGAAAATGTGGCACTGATTTGAGAGCGATTGAAGGCAGCACAGGACCGACAGAAGAGTTACGCCGACCGTAGGATCAGGGATTTGGAGTTTGCAGTAGGAGACTGGGTTTTCTTGAAGTTATCTCCTTGGAAGGGAATCGTACAGTTTGGCAGACGAGGGAAGTTGAGTCCTCGTTACATTGGACCTTATGAGATCATAGAACGGATTGGTCTTGTTGCTTATCGATTGGCTTTACCAGCAGACCTGGCAAAAGTACATAATGTCTTCCATGTATCTATGCTTCGGAAGTATATACGGGATGATTCGCATGTTCTGGAATTACAACCTGTTGAACTGAGGGAAGACTTGAGTTTTGAAGAGCAGCCCGTAGCGATTTTGGACCGGAAGGATAAAGTCTTACGACGGAAGACGGTTCCCTTAGTTAAGGTATTGTGGAGAAATCATCAAGTGGAAGAAGCTACTTGGGAACCCGAGGCCTTGATGCGTGAACAGTACCCTTATTTGTTCCACTGAATTTCGGGGACGAAATTCTTTTTAGGGGGGTAGATTGTAACAACCCGTACCTTCGGGAAGGGTAAAAATGTAATTTTGTAAAAGTTTTGTATATAAAGGACAATTTTGCCCTTGTGAATAGTAGGCTAAAAGTTGACTTTTTGAAGTACCGATTGGATGAGTGTTAGCCCTTGACCGTGACGTAGTTTAGGACGTCACGAGTTCGTAGACAGGTGGCAGGTTCGATTTGGACAATCAGAGGAAAAGTTATGACGTTCGGAAGATTGAGGGTGTTATCGTAATTTTGATTAAATGAGGAAAATGTTGACTTTTTGGAGGACTTGTGATTTTCACGTAGACCGAGGACTGTTAGATAGGTCTCGGCGTCCTGAGTACAACGACAGGCGGCACGCTGTCATCGGACGTCGGATGAAATATTTACGGGTCTGGAAAGTGTGGGGGTAAAATGGTAATTTATGCAAGAGGGGCATTTTGGTCTTTTCCCTCAGCCCAATCAGATAAGGGCAAGTGGCAGGGATATTTTGGCTGAACCATGGAGTGCTGGACACGTGGGGGGCACTGGATGGTTCTAGGAAGATCGATCGTGTGCACGGCCACATTTTGTCCAAGGCCAACTGTGCAATCGTTTGAACATAGAGAAACAAAGAGTGGGCAATTGAGAGAGTTCGATCGAGTTCGTGCAAGGGTGAGAGAGTTTATGACTGGTGGAAGCGAAAGAGAGACGAGGGTGAGCTTGTGACCACGTTTTGGAGCGGCAACCGTGCACGGAGGCTAAACGGTGGACGGCTGGATTTTGGAGAAAACAGAGAAGACGGTGGACTGTGGCGGTGGTTGTGCCATGTGGTGGATCGATTCAAGCCAATAGGAGACTCAGGAGATTACAGGGAACCCAACCAGCACCGTGGTAAGCGGCGGTGCTCACGGCGGAGACTGAATCGAAGGGTAAGCTTCTTTCCTCTGTTTTTCCCTTGAGTTTCAAATCGAAAGTCGTGGAGTTGGGCTTAGAGTCGAGGGGTTTGGAGGCCAGGGTGAGACTCCTAGAGGTCCCAGGCATCGTCTGGTTGTGGTGCCGTGCCGGGGGAGGACCTGGGTGGCCGGCGGCCAAAACAGGGGCCACGGGCCGTCTGTTTCGAGGTCGTGAACGGTAGGTTTCCGGCCGTGGTTCTTCGATGTAAGGACATGGTTAGGTTGCTAGGGACTGGACGATGAGAGTGGGATTGATTTGGACTGAAACGGTGGAGGAACGGAGGAGAACCGGTCACGCCGGTTCAACTGTGCTGAACCGGGTGACGCGAGGAAGGAGGAGCACTGTAGCAGGCGCGTGAGGCCCACGCGCAGCCACTTTGGGCGGCGCATGGAGGCGCGTGGAGAGGATTCCGGCCAAGCTTCCAACATGGTTTTAGTTCTAAATGTTCTAAGGAGTTCATTGGTATGGTTTTCGGGTGAATCAGACGATGTTAGGAGGTTGTTCGGGAATCCAGGCGGTTTAGGGTCTAGGATTAAAATATTATTAAATTCCCGAAAAATTGGGGAAATTAGGGTTAGTATCCTTGATGTGTTTGTGACCCTGTTTGGTGCCTATTGACAGGACGGGAGACACCCGAGACGGTCGAGGAGCGCACGGAGCGCGATTGACTCGTTCTGATTCGTGAGTGGACTCTTTCTTTTCGTTCAAGCATGCCTAACTGTTTTCATTGATGTTTTATGGTTTTAAGCATGTTTTATGTTTGTTAATGATGCTTATATGTGGTTGAGATGTTTGCACGTTTTTCGAGACATTTCCGGGATTTTGCACGTTTTTCGAGAAAAAGCTGGTTTTCGGATTTTGATGCCATATTTGAGGATTTCAACTGATAAATGTTTTCTGATGACGATAAATGGATTAGGAAATATGATTTGTGATTATATGTGGTTTTTGGTATAAAAATGGATTTCCGGATTTGTGTTCGGAATGTCGGTTCTAAACGCCGGAAGGGCTTCGAACCGGGGATTTCGAATTCGAGTTTGGCAATGGACTTCAATTGGTTTTACATTGAATTGGATTAGATTTGCTGGATCTGGATATGGGTTTAAAGACCCGGATATTGATTTGACGGGGGACGGGCCCGGATTGAGTTTAAAGACTCAGATATTTACGATATTACCCCCATAGGCCTATTGAGTTTAAAGACTCGGGAGTTTATAGACTCGGTACTATATTTGAGGCCTGGTTGAGTTTAAAGACTCAGATAGGTCCAGCAGGTTTGATCGGAAATGATGATTTGATGTTCATAGTTTATGCTATGGTTTTCGGATATACATGCCATGATTTCTATATCCGTTTTATAGTGTTTCTGTTTCTTATGATGTTTCATGTTATGATTTTCTAATATTTAGTTGGGCATGCCTGTTTTTAAAATGGAGGGAACAAATATTATTCTTTTTCCTTAACTTTGATTTGATGATAAACTGATTTTTAAAACTTTTATTGATTCTAGTCCACTCACACTTTTGATTTTTAACTTTTCCCTCCAGGTCGTGGTGATAGCGCTGGGGTGAACGTTGAGGCAGATATCGAGGCATAGAGCTTCTGGCGTTCTTCCGTTGCGAGACTAGCATTGTAGGATTTTTGTGCCTATTTTGTAGAACTATGCTCTGACTGACAGTCGTATATATTTACTCCTTCGTCTGATAGTTATGCTTATAGTGGTATTAAGGTTGTTTTGGTACTTTAAGTGTGATTGTCAGACGGGAGCAGGGTTCGTCCCGGGTATCGAGGTGATATTTGGGACGGGTCCTGACACACTGCTATTGATACACGTTTTGGATCATAGATTTCACACTCTCCTCTTTTGAATTGTGATAGTATATCCCTTGTTCTGTAGTTGACCAACAGTTAAGAGGTTTGTTTTTAGGTCAAGAATATAAAACACATTAGATATAGTTTCAATGAACTCATTCTTGGTTCTTATATATATATATATATATATATCTCATTTTCTTGCAACTTTCATAGTTGATCGATCACCAAAGCTCACAAACAAATTGAAGCTTTCATCTAGGTTTGTGAAATATGACTTACAACTACTCATATGGTCGATGTAGCCTATGTCCACATACCATGTTCCTTTATTCGTTTCTTCCATGGCATGAAAAGCATCAGCAAAGTCTCATCTTCCTTATCTTTTCCTTTTTTTACAAAGTTGGACCTTCTCTTTTCTCCTTGGACATTTTTGTGTAGCATTCATTCGTGTAATGACCAAGGTTTCCACACCTATAGCATTCGACCTTGGAATTCTCAGAGTGTATTTTCTTTTTCTGTGATCGTCATCTCTTATAGATTGAGGAGATGACTTAGTTCATTTTCTGCTCCAATCCTTATTTTCTTCCTTGTTGTAGTTTCTGTTATAGCTCTACTGTCCTCGACCTCTCCCACGTCTGCCACGGCTCTTGCCCATTCCTCTTGAGCTTGAAGGTTTATCAAAGGTTGAAACTTTCAACACCTGCATTTCTTCTACAGTTGTGGTTCTGTTGATTCTTTGCTCATGTACAAGCAAACGACTTTACAGCTCGTCTATGGACATGCCTTCAATTATGTTGGACTCCTCAATTGAGCACCCTACTTAGTTGAACCTAGGGTTCAGGGCTATCAGAACTTTTTCAAGCACAATTCCATATGTGGTTCATTCACCATGGAGACACATCTTATTTGCAACTCCCATTACTTACCCAAAGTAACCAGTCACTATTTCTCCCTTCTTCATCTGAAGAGTCTCAAAATCTCTCTTGAGGATTTGAAGCTGTGCTCGCTTCACTCTGTTCGAACCTTGATACTTTTTCTTCATTAAATCCTAAATATTTTTGGCAGTGTCCTTCTTGAAAATGGTCTCCAAGATGGATCTGTTAATGGCTTGAAACATTTAGTTCTTTACCTTTAAGTATTTCAGTTTTAGCCCATCAATTTTGTGCTTTTGTTAAGTAGTGGTTTCTGAACTTTCTTTATCAGGTTCACTGATCCCAGTTTCTATAAGGTCCCAGAATTCCTTGGATCTTAAGAAATTCTCCATCATCATACTCCAGTGGTCGTAGTGACCATCAAATCGTGGAATATCTAGTTGAACGAAGCCTCCATTTTCAGTAGCCATTCTTACTACTTCGAGGCTATGGCATGGGCTTTTCCTTTTTCTGATTTAGACCCAATCCAGCCCTGATACCAATTGTTGGTAAGTTTCTGTCTCTTAGAAACTTAATTGTCTGATTTAGGAACTCACACAATTGTAGAAGCTAAAGTATTTTTTTATTTATTAATTGAATCATCAAGATATAAGCTTTATAGTAATAGGACTCTAACAGCCCACCAAATAAACTTAGATGACTAGGCAACTTTTCACAGGACACCAGCTAAACATCCTCTTCAGTTTTCAGTGAGTGGTGAACATGCTCACCCAATTCCTAAAACCTAGAGACACTTCTTAAGTGAATCTCATCGACTCATCAATTTATTTATTGAACAAAAAGTAAAACCCTAAACCCTAGACTATACCAATGGCAAGACAGTAGCAACAATTACTTTCTGGGCTTGATTTGTTAGTTTGTATTATTTCGATGATGTTGTTTGTTAGTTGTTAATGTGGCTTTATTCGTGCTAGTATTTTCCATATTGATTTGTTGGTTTTGCTACCATAGGTGATGAAATAATTGTTTTTTTAATGATATACAATGATAACATTCTTGATTAAAGAACATTTGAGAGTGAAGACTGTAACGACCCGAACTTTCGGAAAAGGAAAATTGGGAAAATTTGAAGTAAATGACGATTTTGCCCCTAGGTAAGGGGCGAACAGTTGACTTTTTGCTCGAGCGGTCAGGAGTTATGACTGTGAGTAGTTCGGGACGTCACGAGTCCATAGATAGGTGGCACGTCCGATTCCGACGATCAGGAAAGAAGTTATGACGTTCGGAAGTTCAAGGGCATTTTCGTAATTAGGTCAAAAAGGGGAATTTGTTGACTTTTTGATCGACCACTATTTTCCACGTAATCCGAGGGCCGTTGGGTAGGTCTCGATGCCCTGAGTTCGTAGACAGGCGGCACGCTGAAAATGGACATCAGACGGGTGAGTTAAGGTTCTAGAAGAGGAGGGGCATATTGGTAATTTTGTGAAGGAGGGCAAAATGGTAATTTTCCAAGGGCACTGTTTGGAACAGTGCAATATGGCTGAAACCACCGTGCTTTGGGTGGTCTGTTCAACAAATTGTTTATCCTTGTTAGTGGCATTGGGAGGAATTGTTTAACATTGAGAAAGGCTGAGTGGAAACAGGCTGTTGTGGACTGTGAAGAACACAGAGCACGGGTGCCATTGGAAATGGTTTTGGGTCTGTTGCAGGAAACCAAAACCACAGTGGGTCTGAGGGATTCCTTAGTTAATTGTGTAGGCCGATTTGATTAACAGAGATGGTAGAAGTTCTTCGGGATCATTTGGAGAGGAAGGGACTAAGAATTTGAGAGAAAACTTAGTTGGCAAAAATTTGGGAAAATTGGTGGGAAAATTGGAATTCAATTTATGAGTCTAGAGGAGCTAAACAGAGGTTAGACACAGTCTTCTGGGCTCATTTAGACTTCAACCGTACAAACATTGAAGGAAATCGATCACGGTTTGGCCAAGAACCCAAGTTCTAGATCCTGGAAAATTTCGAGGTTGAGGACGACCACCTACAGGTAAGACTTTGTGAAATTGGTTGTGGTTTAATGTTTAGTTAAGTCTTATGAAGCTTCTGTATCAATTAATTTGAAAACTGAGTTGATTTGAGTGAGTTTCGAAAGTTCAAACCGTATGATTGATCAAGAGGGAAATGATCGATTTAGGGCTTGATGTGTGAATTTAATAACGGAGAACTTAAATTAAGTTTTAGTGGAAGGTTTTCGATGGACAAATTGAAGCAATTAAGCTGGATTTGCAGGAGATTGGACTGGGTTGTGTCGCGGGTTTGGGACCCGTTTAGCAGGGAGTCGGGTGAGGAAGATGACACTGTAGCATCACTGTAGCAGGCGCGTGGGCCCGATTCTTGAGGTGAGTTTAACACTACTTTTGTCCTATGCAATGTAAAGAACATTTTGGCATTGATTTCGAGTTAATCGGACACCGTTTTGACATTGTTTCGAGGGTCCGAAGGTTTATATTTCATTTTTAATGAATATTTAATTTCCGAAAAATTATGGGAAATTAGTATGATGTTATTTGAGACCTTAGTGACCCTAAAGAATGATTTCAGACAGGATTCGAGATTCCTGGAAAGTGTCGAAAATTACGGAAATGCGTGCAGTGCGAAAACGAGCAATATGGACGGTGTGTGAGTGGAATTTGCTTTCTAAAGTTTAATGCATGCATAAATGTTTCTATGATTATGATTATGACTTGTGATAATTATGATTTTCGTATTTATACGTATTTTGGTATGCAATATGTAACTGCACGTATTTCGAGACTATGGTTTCTCTTATGCCTTGATGATGGTTTAATGAACGATTTTACATGATTTGTGTGTATCATGATTTAAGGATGTTTTGATTATGATTGTGAGTATGACTTACAGTTTTGACACATATTTCGAGATTATTACGGATTTGCGCGTTTTACGAGATTTCGAGTATTTTGTGATTTGATCATGGTTTTGATGCCTTGACTTTGGGATTTGAAATACGATTTGATTTCAAAGATTTAAAACGGATTTTGGAAAAGGTGATTTCGGGCATGATGCACAGGGCATAAAAGTAATTTTGGTGAATGAGATTCGGATTTCGGAAACGTGAAAGTGGATTTCCGGATTAGGTTCGAAATGGTGGTTCCGGATGCCGGCTTACAGAATCATTATTGCGAATTCGGATTTGGAAATGGATGACGACTATGCTTGGGGATTTGAATATGAAATGCGGACATAAGTCCTATTATGACAAAATGTGATTTCAGATTGATTTTGGAATTTAGATCACGATGGATCCTGGATTGTTGTGATTTACAAATGGTTTTGGGTTTAAAGACCCGATACTATTGTTGGATTATATTTTGGGTTTAAAGACCCGGTTAATCTATGACGGGGCGGGCCCGGATTGGGTTTAAAGACCGAAATTGAGTTTAAAGACTCGGTTATTGTGATACCCCCCGAGGCCTATTGATTTTGTTCTGAGTTTAAAGACTCGTTGATATCCTGGGAAGGCCCGATATATGTGAGTTTAAAGACTCGGTAATTGACATCCAGCAAACTGATTGGCTTGTGGTTTACTGTTGATTTCTAATGTTTTCGGATGTGTTGGGCAGTGGCTCGGTTTATGTGGTTTTGATGGATTTTTGGATTCTGTTACGTACTTGGATTTGATTCATGATTTTGGGCGGAGGCCCTGTGTTTATGATTGCGGGCTAAGACCCGAAGGTTAAGAAAAGGAAAATGATTTTGATTTTCATACACGGTTTTCTTATATTGTGAAATGATTTCGAATGCATGCATTGGTTTTACGTGGAGGGTAGAAATGTCTTCTGTAACTGTTTTATAAACTGATTCATTTTTCTCCACTCATACCTTTTGTGTTTTTATTGACCCTCCAGGTCATGGCGCGTTGATCGAGGTTGATCAAGAAGCGAAGGCATGAATGAGTACGTGTGTGGCTATCCCTAGTTTAGCAAGTGCTGAGGGTAATTTGGGAACTTCAGTCGACTTACCAGACGGGAGCAGGACCGGACACGGTTATCAATGTCCCTTCGGGGGCGGTCCTGTCAAAGACTCAGTATATTACCATTTAGAATACTTCACATGAGAATAGTTTCATTATATAATTTTTTAACTATAATGTGGTTATAATTGTATTAAAATTTTCAATTGTGCGGAAGAAAAAAAAATAACGTTAAAAACAAATGAGAATATACATTACGATTAATGTTATAACCTGTTCGTACTTAATCTGGTCAATTTGAAACAAAGTCGAGCAGTCCCGCCTTAGAATTTCCCAACCCCTTGACTTGACAAATCATACAAGGCCAAACTTCTATCCGAGCAACATAACACTGGCCGACCACATTTGGTCGGCCTGTATGAAGCTCGGCTAGGTCATCTCATCGGCTAGTCTTGCCACTTAGTAAAGGGCCAAAGCAGCACAGTGCGACTAGATGGGTCGACCAGCCCCACTGATCAGCCGTCCAAGTCAGAAATACTCCCTAAGACCACACAAGGATGCGTGTCAGCTTATGAGACAACATCATTAATCACACATCAAACTATTGCAACAACAACATTCAATGCTACTATAAATATAAGGGCACCTCTTCTTCAAAAGATAATGACAATTTTTCACTCACGTTGCCTATATTATTACAGTACTCTCCACACTGAATTTGACTTAAGTATTAGAGACTGTTAGTCCGGCACAACACTGATGTCCTTTTACTCTTGCCTCTCTCTACGCAAGTCTAACTACCACGAGAAGAGCTTCCATAGGAGTCCAGCAAAACGAGTCTATGTTGATCCATTTATTATATCAACATAACCTAATTTGAATTCCTAGTATCTGATATTAAATCAACACAACTAGTTAACCACCGGCTTGACAAAAACAAACGTCAATGGCAGTGATTTTAAAATTAGTGATAAAACAATGTGAATAATTGTTAGCCAAAAAAATTAATGTGCATAATGGGGAAAAGTCCAAGTGGAAATTAAGACCATAAGATTCAACCATAGTTGGTGGTAGGAAAAAGCAACAAAAATAAAATAAAAAATAAAAAATAAAAAAGAGGATGAGAGTGATGGGCCTGAGGTGTAGAGGGAATAGAGGACAACGCACTCATCTTAATTATGTCTATCATATGGCTTGTTTTAATTAGTCCTTAGCTTATCATGTGATTAGGAGGAGATAGCTAGATAAACATTAATCAATAAATGACTAAAAATGGAAACCTTGCACGTCTACATACTAAAGGGTTATATCAATATCGTTTCATTTGGTGCTGAAAAAGTTCTAAGTGATAAGATTTTATTATGTTATTAAACGTCACTCTTAAAATAATGTAAATTTGCATACCTGAATTTGATTGAATCGTTATTTTATGAATACTGTAATTGGACTATCTTATTCAACATTTAATTCTTTCAATGAGAAACAATGGACGAATACTGAGAAAAATTAATGCCATAAACCCTAATTTATATGTACGCACTAGTTAACATACCCAAGTTATATTAGGGCAAAGAGTGTACATTAACATGCACATTCTTATAACAAAACCCTACGTACGAATCTCCAAAAATGAACTAACACAAAGTAAACCAAACACTTAGACATACAGTATCCTAAATACAAGCAACCCAACATAAGAGTTGCCCACTTATTTGCACAATTAAATTACCTTACAAAAGACACAACAAGTAAACAACTTTCACGATAACGTGATCAAATTTATAACTGGGAATTACATAATGAAAAACAACGATACAGAATGTAGTAAAATATAAGAAATAGTTGAGCAAGATGATCGAGACCAAATGAGGGTGGTTGCTTGTATAGTCTTAAAAAACATGTAGAGCATGCATGGATCAGAGAAAAGGTGAATATGAGAATGGGCTGATTTGAGAAATGCTTGATCTCTGACGATCTAGTTGCGCATAAATAAATAAAGAACCAGAAGTCCTAATATAACTATTATGACAAAAATCAATAGGAAATATTACGACAAACTTTTTTAATAATAGAGTAGAACAAAATTGGAAAAAACAAATAAATTTTAAAGGGATGTTATGAATAACAGAATTGATTTTTTTTTTTAAAAAGTAAAATAACAACAATAAAAAAAATTAAATTTAGGCACGATTGAGACCAAAAAATTATCATACAGAACTTTTATTACTAATTCATTATAAAGAATTTTTATTACTAACTCAAAATAAAAGAAAAAAATAATAGAAAGAAGGAGGGAAAAAGGAGGCTCAGCTTTTCAGAACGTCAAACCTATATGTTTATATTTGAACAGACAACGTAAGGATTAATAATGTACCAGATAAAAAAAACACAAAGGATTAATAATGTAATTAGAAATTAGTTTAAAATAATCCCGAAATGCCACGTTTGCAGCTGCTGATAATTTACTAATTAAGCATCAATGTATTCTTATATTTCTTGCTTGCACGTACGGATGAAACAGTTCAAATCTTTGAGACCACATGCGAGACTTGAGAGAATCTACTACGACTTTGTTTTTAGTATAATTTATTAAGAATTTTGATTGAAGTATTTGCTTTTTATCTCATCTTACGTAGAATATTCTAGAAAGAATTATAAACACATACGCCACATATTTTATTCTATATATATTTTTATTTTTTTTCTCGAGGGTATATGGAAATTTGTTTGAAGTCAAAGTATGCTAGACCTAAAAATCAAATTATTTACATATATGTTGTACATGTCTGTTTGGCTAATTTAGCAAGAAAAAGAAAAAGAAAATAAGATTGTAAAAATAAATCTCTATTATTAATGTTATATTTGTCATTACAATTTATTGATATTTTCGTTGCACACGAGTAATTTTGAATTCAATTTCCTTGAAAAAAAGAATTTTTTCTAATTTTTTTTTTCCTATTCTATAGAAAAACAATTTTTCTTTATCTTTTTTCAACATGAATTATTCATTTATTCATATTCATAGACTGTTTTTCTTTACTATTTGAAGCAAAATCATGAAATCGTAAGGAGTTGACATATGAATTATCGTGGAGGGCCGGGTCGAAGAAAGCATGAAATTGCAGGCATTCTATTTGATGTGTTTGTTTAACGTGGTTGATGATCGACATGCACCATGATGGAAGAGTGGGAGGGGAGATACAGCATACATTGAACAATGCTGCCCAACGTCAAATCAATTCTATTTCTCACCCAACTCTCTAATCATCCTTGACAATTAAGCTAATCTCTATTTAACAAAAAACAAAACCCTAATCAAAAGTTATATGACTTGCTTAATGCCTTGTATGAGGCTAAGGATATCCGCGTTAAGTTTTCAAATCACGTTTAATTCGTTATTATATGCATTTGTTAACTTTTCAAATTATATTGTATAATGCATATATATATATATATTTTTATATTTTGAATTAGAATAATTTTTAAATTTTAATGCTGTTTGATTTATGGTAAAAACAAATAAAAAGACACAGTTGCATCGGCTTGTAATCAAATATTTTTCATTGGACATTTTGCGGACTCAACTCAAATATATATTTATATTTTGTCTCATATGCAGATTACTTAATTATTAGGGTTCGTGACTCCAACTCCAACTCCAACAGACCTTAGACTTAAACTATTGAGCTGTCAAAAGGAGAAAAAAAAGCAGAAAAAAAAAAAGAAAAAGAAAAGAAAAGAAAAACTCTGTAAGCCTAATAATCAAATATCCGTCCAGAGAATCATGGACAATTATTTGATTTTTTTTGCAAGATAAGCCTAATAAATAAATAAAAAATAAGGAGCATAATGCCAAATATCCTCCCAAATTTATATTCTATTTGTGATTGAAGTGCTTAAATATTTAAAATAATTCCGTAAATAAATTTGACTCTTAATTAATAACAAAAATATATTTGTATGAAGTGGATTTACACGAGGATCAACTTTTCAGTGACAGTGGGGTCCTCAGTCTTCTTCCAGTTCCAGTTCCATGGATTTATTTTAGGAGTTGAAATCAATGAGACCTTTCCAACTATTTACAGTTTCTACGGTCCGAAGACTCTGAACATCTTTTTTTTTTTTTAATCACTTTTTGAAAGGGGAAAGTTTCGATTCCATTTTAATGCAAACACCCAACTCAGTGAAGATATTGCAAGCTGACATTATCTGTCTTTCTGATTTCCCACATTCACCCATTCGCCAAGCTGCATGATTACAAACATGGCTTCAATTTAAATTACGGAAATACTAGCATCTACTTAACTTAATGTGAATACGATCATTTTCCTTCCTGATTAGTTTCTGAATATTTTTTCTTTACCTAAAAGCGGCGTTCGGATATGTTGATATTTTAGTTATCTAAAGGTATAGCTAAATTGACAACACCTTAGTTGTTACAAATATTGTCGATCATTTCGATATCAATGATAAAAAGGATAACGTGGTTTTCACTCTCATTTTGTCCATATGAACAAAATCTTAAGGGTATGAGTGCCAAAATCGTTGCCCCAAGAAACCAGATCTAAATTAGGGCGGTACCAAGTTTCTTTATCTTTTGACCATGAAGATGGAAAAGTGAGAAAAATACTTTACCAGCAGCGGCCCAAAGACACCAGAATTTGCCTTTGGAAAGCCAACATCATAACATGTAGGCCTACAAATTGAATAAAATAGTACACAACTTCTGTCAAGCTCTAGGCAGCATGAGTGTCCTGCTAAAACTATGGCTGAGTTCAATTAGGTCTAGAACTCGAAAGAGGCTATCCCATTTCTCACTTTATATTCCCAAAACGACAATGCAATTTAATGTGGGAAAGCAAGACTGACCCTAGCCTACTATTGAACCATCAGCAAGACTGCAAAAGCGAAGTTACTAACACATATGCATTGTCGTTGAGAGATGTAAATAAAGTGATTTGAGTCTCACCATGCGTAGTAGTGAACCATCAGCAAGACTGCAAAAGCGAAGTTCCTAACACATATGCATTGTCGTTGAGAGATGTAAATAAAGTGATTTGACCCTAGCCTACTATTGAACCATCAGCAAGACTGCAAAAGCGAAGTTACTAACACATATGCATTGTCGTTGAGAGATGTAAATAAAGTGATTTGAGTCTCACCATGCGTAATGGTTCCCCAGTTCTTAGACGTGCATTTGGCCGAGCGAGCTTGGATTCAAATGGTGTCCTCGGCCGTACTTCTCGAATTTCTTCCCATTCCTCACGGCTGAGCATCCTAACAGTGCCTTGCTCAGCAGGAGCATTCTGTATTTTGCGTTCAATCAATTCTTGTGATCTCGAATCGTCATACTGCCACCATGAAAGACCCGTCACATTAATCACACAACTGACTTACCAATCAAAGCCAAGGCATTATCTACATAAAATCAAAGTTCAAACCGTTATCATTTCATTTCCTTTTACAAGATCAAACATGACAAGCCACAAAGCTCTAATGTTCTTATCAGTCGATCAGCTGTGAGATGTAAATTCTCTTCAGAGACTATGATAAAGGAATAAAATTTAGGAAATAGAGAGCAAATTGAAAAATGCGGTTATGGAAATTATGAAAAATAAATGGTCAATTGTACCATCATGAGGAGCTTCGCGAAGAGGGCAATTCCAACAGCAGTGAGAATCTGGGGCATAGTGGCTGTGTCTAGGTAGGTCATAGGCTCCGGAACCTCAACGAAGACTGATTGCTTATCTTTCTTTGCTGTTCTTCTCTTCCTCATCTTCTCCAACTCTGCAACCTTCGTCTTCAAGCTTTTGCTAGGCCCATCATAAGTATGCATCTGCCTACGAACAGAAACTAACACTCTCTGTCTCACCCAATTCATGGCTTCAATCACTTCACTCAGGAAACACAGCAGCCAAACTCCATGAATCGAATCGCAGAGGAAAATGAGACTGAAAATTGAAGCTGAGAATGGACAATGGCCATCTGGGTCTTGGCCCTTAGGTAATGAGTCAATGAAATTTTAGATTGGGCCTCAAAGTTTCAAACTTGTCAAGCCCGTTCGTTGATCAGTTTCTCTCATTTCATGTTTTCATTTCCATAGCTGAGTAGCCTTCCAATCGGGCATCACAGAAGAAAATGGGGTTCTTTTCACATGGAACCCTCCTCGCATTTCAGCTAAACAATCGAATTGGTATTGCAAAAGCAAGAATTGTGATTTACATGAAATATTGCACCTCGCAATCAGAGACTTTCAAACAAGACGAGGGAACAGTGAGAGAAATCTCTACCATTCTCAAACACAGCGACTGGCACTCGCTTTTGAACGCTTCAGACCTCCCCAGCAAGCTAAACCCTCATGTCGTCCGAGCCGTTCTTCAGCAAAACCATGAGGTTGGTGACCCAAAACGCCTTCTCAGTTTCTTCTTCTGGACTGATACCCACATGGGTGTTCCTCAAAATTTGTATTCGTTTTCAATTCTTGCTGTTATTTTATGCAATTCCAAACTGTTTGAGCATGCTCGTGGTGTTTTAGAAAGAATGGTTAAGACCCGAAAACCGCCTTTGGAAGTTGTGAGGGCTCTTGTCAGGTGTTTTAGAGAGTGTGATGGGTCTGATAAATTGGTTTTTGAGATTTTGATTAATTGTTTTAAGACGGTAGGCCGCTTAAATGAGGCTGTTGATGTATTTTTAGCTGTTAAGAAATTTGGAATTTTTCCAAGATTGTATTGCTGCAATTCCTTGTTGAATCACTTGTTGATGTGTAATAGGATGGAGTTGTTTTGGAAGGTATTTGATGGGATGTTAGAGGCCAAGATAAATCCTGATTTTTATACTTATACCAATGTGATCAATGCACATTGTAAGGCTGGGAATTCCGGGCAGGGCAAGAAGTTTCTGCATGAGATGGAGGAGAAGGGGTTTACTCCAAATTTAAGTACCTACAATGTGGTGATTGGTGGACTGTGTAGAACTGGGGCTGTTGATGAAGCCTTTGACGTAAAGAATTCTATGGTTGAGAAGGCGTTGGTCCCGGATAAGTATACTTTTTCGGCACTTCTTGATGGGTTGTGCAGGCAAAAGAGATCAGAAGAAGCAAAACTGATATTGAAATACATGTATGATATAGGTTTGAATCCTGACTACACCAACTACATTGCTTTGATTGAAGGGTTCATGAAAGAAGGGAACTTGGAACAGGCCCTGACGGTCAAAGACGATATGATTGCCCAAAGAGTTAAGTTGTGTGATTCAACATATAATGCGCTTTTTTCCGGTGTCTGTAGAATTGGTAAGATGGAGACTTTAGAGTCTCTCCTGAGTGAGATGAATGTTATGGGCATTAAACCTAATGCTCAGACATTTAAATTTTTGATTGATGGGTATTGTCGGGAACAGAATATGGTCAAGGCTTATGAGTTACTTAATGAGATGAAGGCTACGAACTGGGCACCCAGTGTGTACCATTATGGAGTGATAATCAATGGCCTAAGCAGGTGTGGAGATCTGCAAGGGGCTAATAAAGTTTTGAAGGAAATGATTACTACTGGTTTGAAACCAGGTCCTGTTATCTACACAGCTTTGATTAGAGGTCATCTTCAGGAAGGAAACTTTGTGGAGGCAATAAAAATACTAGAGGGAATGAGTGAAAAGGGAGTCATGCCTGATGTCTTTTGCTACAATTCTCTTATAATTGGCCTATGCAAAGCCAGGAAAATGGAAGAAGCCCGGGCTTACTTTGCGGAAATGGTTGAGAAAGGATTAAAGCCAAATGCATATACTTATGGGGCTTTTATTCATGGATATTCTAAGGAAGGGGAAATGCAACTTGCAAATAGGTATTTCCAGGAGATGCTAGGATGTGGTATAGCTCCTAACGATGTTATCTATACTGCCCTTATCGAAGGTCACTGCAAAGAGGGTAACTTAACAGAAGCATATTCTACATTTAGGTGCATGCTCGGGCGAGGGGTGCTCCCAGACATCAAAACTTATAGTGTCATTATTCACGGTCTCTCCAAGAATGGAAAAGTTCAAGAAGCAATGGGGGTTTTCTCCGAGCTCCTTGGCAAGGAGCTCATTCCAGATGTTTTTACTTATAGCTCTCTTATATCTGGCTTTTGTAAGCAGGGAAATGTTGACAACGCTTTCCAACTTCTTGAACAGATGTATCAGAAGGGCATAAATCCAAACATTGTTACTTTTAACGCCTTGATTAATGGATTGTGTAAGTCAGGTGACATTGATAGAGCAAGAGAAATGTTTGATGGAATCTCAGGAAAGGGTTTCACCCCAAATGCTGTGACGTATGCTACCATGATGGATGGTTACAGCAAATCTGGAAAATTAACTGAGGCCTTTCAATTATTAGATGAGATGCCATTCCATGGGATTCCTTCTGATGGTTTCATCTACTGCATCCTCATTGATGGTTGCTGCAAGGCAGGTGATATGGAGAAGGCCCTATCTTTATTTCAGGACATGGTGGACAAGGGCATTGCTGCCACTGCTTCTTTGAATGCATTGATTGACGGATACTGCAAATTAGGGAAGATGATGGAAGCTAACAAGTTGTTTGAAGATATGGTGGATAAGCATGTAACACCAAATCACGTGACCTACACAATATTGATTGTTTCCCTCTGCAAAGAGGGATTGATGAGGGAATCAGAACAGCTCTTTCTGGAAATGCAGAAGAGGAATCTGGCACCGACTATTGTAACCTATACTTCACTTTTACATGGCTATAACAGCACTGGAAGCAGATTCAAGATGTTTGCTCTTTTTGAGGAGATGGTGGCAAGGGGACTCAAGCCTGATGAAGTTACTTATGGCATGATGGTTGATTCTTATTGCAAAGAAGGTGATTTGGTAAAATGTTTAAAGCTGGTGGATGAAATTTTGGTCAATGGTGCAATCTTGAACAATATGGTAGCAGATGGCCTGACAAATGCCCTATTGCAAAGGGAAGAATTTTCTGAGGTGACGAAGTCACTTGATGCAATAGGAGAACAAGGATTCGTGCTCAGTTTTGCTACATGTAGCACCTTAGTTCGTGGATTTTACAAATTAGGGAATGCGAAGAAAGCAGAAAGGATTATGGAGAGTGCGGTCAGGTTTGGGTGGGTTTCACAGTCCACTAATTTAAGTGATTTAGCTAATGAAGACCCAAATGAGGCTAGCTCTGAAATGTGTTGAAGCTAGGACATTGGGATATCTTATCAGGCACACGTTATAGGTGATTGAGGTAGTATTTTGGATTCTCTCCTATCCATGGCTCCCTGGACCAAATACAGCCGGTCCAAGCAGGGTGGCCTTAGCAAGTTCTGGTGGCGGGAAAGCTGTGCTTTTGCAATGAGCAACTTCCTCATTGTGAACCAGTGATTGCATACTTGCAAAATGGAACTGGTGGATTCAATGCTTAGAAAGGTAACTTTTATCCATTCCACTAGATATCATTGAAAAGAGATAACATTTTGTTTAATATTTCTCAACATGGAAGAAAGAAAACAATATATCTACTGCAGGTTGCCTTTCTTTTACTTCTTATGATAAATTTATGGCTTCTTGTTGTTTTTTTTTTTTTTTGGTTTGAAACAGAGATTCATATTAGGAAGATCGGAATTGAAGGAGGTGTAGTGGGCCGATGCAGATGATATGGAGATGGGTGATAAAGCGAGAGAGCAGGTCAGTTCTGTGAGATGGGATACAGGTAACTGATCTAAACAAATGTGGCTGAGTCACTTTGCAATTGTTTTCTTGTGAAAGAAGCCACCTGGTTGGCTGATATTTTAATGCTATAAGCACTCAGATTCTTAATGCTCACTGGTTCAGAACCTCATAGGTTATGCCTCCTAATGTATACTTACTAGATATGAAAGAAGAAAATTTGGGGGCAATATTGAAACCTTAACTCTTGTATCTCAACTGTCAGGTTAGAAGAACGACTAAGATGCATCTGAACGGTACATGTATAAGTTACGGATGCTCTGCAAATTCTCAAATGACAGCAATCCGAGCTAGTGGTTTATTTACAGTTGCCAGTTCATCAACAAAAAGAGCTATTTCCCTCCCTCAGAAAAATAAAAGTGCCGTTGCCATCGGACTTTCCTACAGGCAGTCGTGAGTTTGCAGAAAGCTGTGCCTTTGAAGTCACAATTGATATGCTAATTCAATCATCAAGTTCAAATGTTTTAACATGGTTTTTACAAGAAAGGGAGTCCAGTAAAAAGAAATGAAAGATTAGATTTTCCTCATACGGATGATTTTTTTTTTTTTTGGATCTGATCATACGGATGATTTATGTTACTTATACTTTGATGGGTTTGAGATACAAGATTTGGCTTTTTTAGTGTAAATTCTTTGGTTGAATTACATGTTCTCCATGTACTTGAAGATCTGAAAACAATTCGATTTTCGTTCGGATCCCAGATTATTGGTCCTACGAATAACCTTCTTAAAATTATACACCAACAAAATAATTTGCTAATAGCGTCCAAATTTCTGCACAGGAAAGTAAAACAGTACAACTTCAAAGTCGATAAACTAATACAATGAAACCAATCAAATTGCCTAAGTTTGCCTCAACCCATAAAGCTAACTGATGTACATACACCAACAAAATAATTGCTAAGACTACCTAAACTTTTATACAAAAGAAATCATAGAAAAATAAGAAAATAGAGCACACCAGATCAAAATGCCTCTATTTACCTCAACTGATCTATATTTACCACGCGGTAAAAGCAGTCACGGCCCAGCAACCGGACCTGCAAGCTCTGTTAAAACAAGCAGAATTTGGCTCTTCCTTCCATAGGCCATGGAGGGAATAAATTCCCACATTTTCGACCTCTTGTATTCGTAAGCATGCAAACAAGTTTCCATTTTAAAGCATCATCTGCCTGAGTTTGTCAAAAGGGAAAGCATCCCATTGTCGATGGAGGCTGGTTCTGGTACAAGATCACTTGGTGTTTTACCGTCTCTGTCAGTGGCTTGAGGATCAGCTCCCCTGCAATTGAAAAGATAAAAACCAATGTGATGCCTTTTACAACTATGGAAAAGGTTCATTGAAAACATGGTACAAGCAGATTATAACATTATTGCCACCAACCCAAGGTTTGTTCTAATACCCAAGATGAAGTAAAAGGACATATAATCAAAAGTGAAAAACCAGTCATACAGATCACAAGGAGTCTCGAAGATAGGAGGTGAAATCAGTATTTAAATAGTCAATTGCAGGAAAGATGGCGCACATTGTCCATGGAATATGTAGGAAGGGGCAAACATTTACAGAACGACGAAGCAAGCTAATAATCACCTAAAATAATATGATCGGTGCCTGTGGGGGTGAGGAAGTGCTCTAGAACTGAGAACTGGGCTAAATGCACAAAGCTTACCTCATAAGAAGCAACTTTGCAATAGCACTATTCCCTCTGATAGAGCAATAATGAAGCGGTGTTTGACCTTTTAAATCAGAATCATTTGCATATGCTCCATACTGTAAAAGTAGCTCTACCATGCCAATATCAGCAGTTTGGCAGGCCAGGTGAAGCAGGGAACATCCCTCAGGGACGTCTTCTATGCACTGAATTTCACTTTTATTGGTTGAATTTAAATTACTCGAGGAAGGCTTGTCTTCAGAATTATCTGCAAAGCAACCAAATTGGTATCAAGGATTTTCTGCTCATCCAACCACATTATATTTTCAGATTTTTAAGGGCATACCTTCTAGTGCTTGCCCACGTATAGCATTAACATCTGCTTCATAGCTGATAATATAACGGTATACTGATTTCTTGTCATTAGCACGGACACTTTTGCACAGCTGTTGCTCCATTATGTGTTGCTTCTGATTAATTGTTGGACGACGAACAAAAAGTTTTTCTGCATACTGCAGTTAGAGGGAAATCTCAGAGGTCCCAAACAATAAATCCTATCTTAAAACGGTTGAAACAATTTTTGCTACCCTAAAAGAAAAGGAATTCTAGAGAATGGCATACTCATGAAATTAATAAAGTAACAGAAGAAAATATAACAGATATGATGAAATGTACGAAGTACATAAAACATGAAGATCGACATGCCAATTCAAGTTCCAGGTGTAGTTGATCTTTACAGTAAGGAACTATCAGTTGAAGGAGAAGGAACTAATGAGGAACGTAAGTGTAGAGTAAAGAGGAAACTTCACTATTGATTCTTCAAGTTAAGCAGCTTTGGAAGAAAAAAAAAAGAAATGCTTAGAAGCATGCGAACAAAATGAACAATGACCTTTGCTCAAGAAAAGGCAACATAATCAATAAAAAAGGCACCCCATGGGAACTATGGAATTTAAGTATGTTGCACAGCCTTCAGAGGAGATCAGAACCCTGGTCTTGGAAGTTAGCCAGGTACAGCTCTATCACCTTAAGGGGTTTGGCTACGAGATAGTTTCCTGTTTTATTTCCTTGGGTCCGAAGTGAATTGATCTCAAGGCTCTACCAAAGAAGGTTTTTGTTTCTTCCCTGAAAATGCTTCATCTTAAGCACATCATTTTTTACCATTCGTCCTATGCATAACATTTTAGGAAATCTGTTCTTCAAGGAGGAGAAAACTTTTGTTTAAAAATATGTGCGGTGCAGCTGGGAAATATTTCCAGCCAATTCATGAGTTTTTTCTTCCAGCTATCTCTATTGCTGTGCCAGGCCAAAGTCACCCTCAGGTCATTGGCCAATGGTATTGCCTAATGTGCCACCCAAGGGCCAAGCAATTAGTTCCTGGCTATTGTAAACACCCAAAATTGTAAGAAACTTAAGATAAAAAGTGAAGTCCCGAGTGTGAGATAAAATAAATAAAAAAAGAAAACCAGACTTGAAAAACAATTCATGAAAGAAAGAAAAGTAGAAGCGTATCTATGCACGTACACATATGCCACTTTCTAATCAAGAATTTAACAAAATTATCTCCATCTGCATCAAGTTCATTAAGAACGTAAAACTTCAATAGGACATCCCCAAGGGGAGTAAGCAGACTATTTAGAAGAATACCTTTGAATGGATATACCTCTCCTTTGTCGAAATAAGATCATCATAACAAGGTTTTATCATAAGAAATGGCTCATTTCTGTCAGCCTTGGAGAAACTACATCGCACAAACTGACAAGTTATTAGCACGATAAGAATATTAATTTTGATCATATACGCTTAATGGGTTCCTTAATTACCCTATAGGCATGTTATCAGCCTGAAGAGTACTTTTTGAATACAACATCTCCTCCCAAATCGAGTTTACAAAAGCATTTCCTAGCGACTGAAACAAGCTTAAGACAGAAGGTTCCCATACTTTCACATCAAGGGTCAGTGATCTAACCTGCATCAAAGGAGTATTTAAAGAAGTTTCTCAATGAGCAATTTGAAGAAAGCAAAAAATAACTTTTAAAAGACCGTCAATTAACAGTTTATGCTGGTACTTTGGTCTCACAATCAACAAACAAAGTTCCCCATTTCCTGCATCGAGGTTTCATTTAGACAAACTGACACAGCCATAACTATTTCACAATATAAATCTTAAACTAGACAACTTGCCTTTGATACATGAACACCAAGATTACGATGAACACCAGAACATTCAATGCAAACAAGAATGCCAATGTTCAAGGATGCCCAATCTGGTTCAGGTGCACCGCAATCAGCACATTTGTCATTACCGCATACTCTTCTCAGTATGTCAATTGGCTTCTCATTTCTCATTTTGTTCTTGTGCGGCTGCAAACTTTTAGAGGTTCGCAAATAATTATAAGCAGTGATCTTAGGTGAGAGTTCGTTAATAGCTGGCTGATCAACATCAGGAGCACTTTCTAAGTAACTACTCTCGCTTCCAGAGAACTGATCATCTCTTTCTGTAGGGCTTGAAGGGAGACGCTGCGAAATAATAAATCATAACCTCAACAACTATAGGATCAAAGGTTTCATATTTTTTTAGAATTAACATTCTGAACAATTACCCTCTCAGATGCCTGGAAGCTCAATAGTGAAGAAATTACTCCAGTAATTTTCTCAATCCAATCCATTTGGTCGAGTGCATTCTCTGCCTGCATCACCAAGAACTTTAGGAATCTACCGCTATATGTTTGGCTTGTTGGAGAACAGGAAATTTCCCTTCAATACTAAATTCACTAATTATCACACATCACCCATCCCAATTTTTTTTTTGAATAGAAATACCTGCAAAGTATAGATTTTTGTAGGTGATACTATTCTGAAGCAAAACCTCAAGTCTGTCTGGTCTGCATCAACCTTTATCGTTGATGTCAGCAGGTTCACAGTGTGACGTGCAACAGTTTTTTCATCATGTACACCACCATGGTAATGAGACGAAAGCCATCGACTCAAAAGCCCAGAGCCATTTTCAGAGGAATGATGCATCTGTGGAGAAGAGGGATTCCCAGACTAAAACAGTATAATTAACATCAAGTGAGCAGTGGGAGACAGAATAAGGTTTGTAAATGATCCTCCAGCTACTGACTTACAGATGTCCGATTCCATGGTTTGCGATAGTAGTACAGCATCCCGCGGCTATCAAGAATGAAATACCTTCTTTTCCAGTCACCTCTCAAATTAGAGGAACGTTTTGATAAATATCCTTGTCGAATGGTTTGTACCTGAAAATATATTCTAAGCAGAGGGAATCGGGGATGCAACTTGAAACAACATTGAAACTAGAAGAAATCCCAAATACATAGAGGTCTCAGTAGGAAAGTCGTGCAAAAGGAAAGGGAGAAAAATCATATCTCGAAATGCAAGTACCTTCCCCTTTGCAGCAGTTTGCATCACTTCCTCTATAACTTTATGTGATTTCCGAGAGAAAGGCTGTACGCAATCTCCATTGGGCACTCCACTCAAGGTATGCTTACTTTCACGATCAATCTGCCTTTTGTATTCATATATCCTATCATTGAGAGATATCTGTTCCTGGTTGCAAGTTTCTCTCGTCTGTTGTGAATAAGCCAAAACCTATACCAAAAAAAGAAAACACAGGGTTAAACTCAGACAATTTAATAATTAAGAGAGATTAATTTCACATGGAAATCATAAAGTTCCTGAACAGAATGATGCCGCTTGCCAAGTATGTGATGGTACCCAGTCTCTTGGATCTAGTGGACACATACCAAGGGAAAAGGATAGACAATGTTGCTAGCCTTGATAGGATTATTGGCCAGCAGAAGAAAATGCTCACAAGAATTAAGGAAGGTAATTACAGCATTTTTTAGAGGCCAACACTAAATGTACAATTTTAATGTGCTGCGGAAAGAATATTTTATCACAGGAAATAAGGGGTTAAATGAATTGACAGTTAAATTCTACAAAACCCAGCTGATTGGAAGTGCAGGCCACGCAACAACTCAAGAGTTTACTTTCCATTCATTTGCATGACTAGGGAAAAAAAGTTCTATATCTAATCATTTTTGAGAAGTTGGTAAACATGATATTATGGTACTACCTCAAATTCTGATTTCAGTTTCACTTTGAAAGGAAGAAAAATGCAAGGCTAAATTTTAAAAGATCTTAGTCAAATACTGGAGGATGAGAAATTTAAATGCCTGATTGAACTTATATCTCTTGTAATAGATTGACTGGACTCCCAACTTAATATTGCGTTACATTAATGAAAATGAATTATGTATCAATTTCCGGATGATCGAGGATTTGAAGCATTCACTGCCAAGTTACATATAAACAAAAGTTTATAATCACAAACCTGATGAATATAGGGTTCCATTGTGTGCAGTAACTCATACCCCTGTAAAAGGCAATATCATAAGCACCGCATATGCAAGGTATTGGATCTATTGATTTCGACAACTAATTCTAATGGTTGTGCCATATACCTGTTTGAAGTAACGAAGATGAGCATCCATCACCCCACTAACAGATTCCAGAAACTCAAACCTCTTTCTGGCCTCAATATCAGAGAGAACAGTAACCTGGACACACATTTACATTATATGTTAAAAGCCTAACAGCTTTTGCATCACGTCTTATTTGAACTAAATTTCTTTATGAAATTTATCTTACCAGGTTGAAGCGGGCTTGCTCAAATGAGGATCTTGCATTATTCAGTTCCTGGAATGTCTCTCTACCAAATTAGATTTAAAAGGATAATGGTCACCCATGGCAAACTATCTTAATTCAACCTACATGATAGACTGAATAGTACTTCATTCGAAGATAAATCATTTTGGATATACCTCCTCTATACTAGCAGCTATATCCATCCTAGTGCTCTTCCTCAAGGACAGAAACTTCTCCCTTGCCTGTGCACAGAATGGGCATTACCATTTTAAGTTCAATAGGATTTACTGGTGTTCAAGAAAATTGCCTATGCATGTCAACTATCTATGTAATTTAGAAATCTTCACTTCAATAGGATTTCTAGATGCTCAGTAACATATTCATTGAAATTTCAAAATTTACTGAGACCAAAATGACAGTATTAATTATGACTTTTGATCTCCAAAGGGGAACATATTTTGGCCATTTTTGCAAGCAGTGTGCTCTCTCCTCTTTCCCTCTTTTATTTTATCTCTCTCTACATATAATGCCTCAATACCTATTGATACACAAAGAAATCTGCTAAAATAAACAAATTTTGAATGGGTATCTGTAGGCACCTACCGACTACTTAGTTGAAACAGTAAGTACATATACCAATGCAACATAAATATTGCTAGTTTCACATTCTTGTTTATTATGAATTAAATCAAGTCACAATAGTAAATTATTAGAATCAAAATCTACAAGTCTACAAAAATAACTATGGTGCTGCACAAGAAACACATTTTGATTGAAGAAAAAAAAAGGATATTTGTCCGAGAAAATTATCTGCCAATGAAGAAAAAATAATTGTATAATGCAACCTTTCACACAATGTATGGAATTTTCAGAACTGAAAACCACCTGATCATATACAAGTGAAGCCTTATCAAAACGCTTTCGGTCTTCCTGCATCAATAAGATACTTTAGCGAAAAAGGGAATTTGTTAGACAATGAGAGGGAAGAAAGAGAATCAAGCAACAGTTGTAAGTATTGTGTGTACATAAACCCACATGCTCGTATTATTATCTCAAGTACTAACTTAAGCTCGTGAGAATAATGTACCATTCAAGTCTTTTTTTTATTTTTTACTTTTTGAGATTCTGGGTTAATTTGAATGCCAATAATCATCATTAGTCCCTCTATCCCAGTTGATGTCATGTAGTGCAGGAAATGGCCACCAGAAAATGGGCATGCTAGTAAATTACATGAGACTTTTAAAAGGAGAAAATAATGGAATGCCTTAGAAAAACTTTCCAACAACCAAGAAAATGAGAAACACAACTTCCAAGGATACTAATGTTGAAACAGAAACACAAACTATCAAGGATACTACTTGCTTTCATAGATGTGCAAACAAGCATACTTAAACACCCACTAGATATTGTACCTTGACATCCTGAAGGTCAACATTGACAAGCTGCAGCATCCTATCATTTAACATGTGCTCTATCTGAGAATGAATAAGAAACTTCAGCACAGAAAAATAAATTTGAACATATCCCTATAGCTTAACATATGTTATTGTGTTGTGTTGAAATTTGTCACACCACTAACCCATCTCTGAAAGTAGGAACATGTGGTAATTTATGACTCACAGCTGATAATATCTCTTACGTAAAGAACACATTGCATCGACATGTAAACATGTGGACATAAAGTCCACTAAAATAGAAACATGCTCAAATCTGATTAGAGAAGGCACAAAATATTGTATATGAAGCTGACTTTTTTCTCTCAAGCAGGGACAGACAGAGAATGTTTCTATTCAGCCCCGTCATATTGTATATGAAGCTGACTTTTTTCTCTCACAGCTGATAATATCTCTTACTTGTATATGAAGTTGATGTCATATTGTATATGGCTCCAGCCCACCCCAAATTTACACATGCTAAACAAATTTAGGTAAAATGTTTCTATTCAGCCCCGGCAACCCACTTATTCTATACTGAATTTAATATTTCTTCCGATTTCTAGTTCCTCTTGTTGTTTCTTATTACTTTTTAGGCCCAATATATTATTATATGTTTACATATTGTAATTTATGATGAAATACATGCTACAAATGATTAAGAGATTCTATGAAATATCATAAAACTAAAGAATCTTATCACTGAGAATGACTGGTTTTTAATTAGCCCACCCCTAATTCAACCCTGGGTTTGTGCCTGCTCCCAAGAACCTCTACCTATACAGACAATAATCATTAGTTAGAATAATCAACCAACTTAAAAATCAGTAAACATCACGGGATGAAGAAAAGGTTAAGGCTCATACAATACAAAAACAAAAGAAAATACCGTAGAAATAAATATTGTTCAGTTTACGATTATGTTCAGGATGCCGCAACAAATTACTACCTGTGACCGCAAAACTTCCTTATAAGTCGCAATTTCTCTTAATGCAATTGTGAATCTAGTCATAACATGGCCTGAGAAAAAGAATATTGAATTTGTAAGTAGTGAAAGAAATAGACAGTCACAAGAGCACATATAATTATAATGCAGCTATGAGGCGCTGCATAATTTTTTTTTTACTAATTAAGCAGGAGCACAAAAACCAAAAGGTAAGATGAAAGTTACATCTTGTTCAACATCTCAATTAACTTTGGCTCCACTAGTTAAGACATAAGAGTCTTTAACTTGGAATACATTGCTGGCCCATTATCTAATAGGTCAAGCTTTTGAAGTCTAGTGGTTGTCTAACATGATATCAAAACTTTGGTTGTAACAGATTTGGGATTGAACCCTCCAAACCCCAAAGAACCTATTCGCTAACATATGCAAGTTTTTTGCATTTAGTGGTGGTTTATTAAAGAGAGCATGAGGCCATTTAGTTTCTAAACATAAGCAGCATAAGTCTGACTTTGACCACAACTAAAACCTAACCTCGTGTATAGTTCTGTTCAAGTAGATCACATGATCAGCAATATTTCAAGAGAATAGAAAATATAAAAAGACATACCTCCCAATGCTGTAAAAATAGGATCATTATGCCCGCCACCAAACGTTTCAAGGGCACTTACAAAAGCAATTTCCCCATCATACCCTTCTCCAAGCCCTTCTCTGAAAATTAAATAGGATCATAATTGTAAGACATTTAAGAAAAAATTGATTTTTAGAAAATATTTAGCAGTTTCTAATAATATACAAACAAGCATCAACGGCCACTTAGAGGAGGAAGAGGGTTTAGTTCTCCTCTATGCATTCATGTGCTTGGAGCTTTACATGTCACAAAGAAGGACAGAAAGGCCAAAAGAAAACTGTTCAATTAGAGAAGGATTCTAGTTCGTCATATAGAATGCACGAGGAGAAGATAGAGAGGCGAATGAGTAGACCATACGTGTACTTCCGACATCCTTTGTAAAACTTATAACATCTTCCCCTCAATGACTCTGCACCTTCTTCCAAGCCCTGTATCTGTTTTGAAAATAGAATGCATACACTAAGCCAACTTCAAGTGTCCAAATAGTGCAAAGCAACAAATAACGAATTATAAACAAATGAAAACTACAAATGCAGAGAAAAGTACCAACTTTCTTCATTTTAAGTAATTTCAACTACAGTAGTCCGAATATGAATTACACCATTAATTAAAGATACTAACACTGGTAACTCTCCAATTCATGAAATTTCATTTCTTAAACTCTTATTCAAGATAGAAGTTTACCACTTATCAAAGCATCATTTTGAAAAATTCAGGTGACAACAAATTTAATTGCAAAACGCCATTAACTTAAATTTCACCGATTATGGTTCATTATATGTTTTTTCTTCACACATTAAAGGATTTTACATCTGCTCTAGGCAATGTGGCTACGCCTGGGTTCATTATATGCCTTTAATGAAGAAAACATCTATCTTACTCCAATCTAATGGAAGTTAAAATGTCGCACCATGTTAACCATTAATCCAGAAAAAGATGTAAATTTTTTATACCGTGATGACATGACTAGCTAATAAAACAAACAATTTGAGCTGTTTCTTAATTTTATCGCCTTTCGATGACAGATTAATCAAAGGAATAATGTAATAAAAATAACACCTTGAAGAAAAAGAAAAATATAATAAGGAAAAAAGAGAATTGAAAATAGAAACCTGTTGGCGGAACATAGGCGAATCATCGAGCTTAGCGAAATGCATGTTGTTTGGCGCGCAACAAAGATCACCTTCCTCTCGAATTCGTGCAGAAATTGAGATACAAAAAGAGAAATATGGTTGCAATATGGTGACAAAAGCTTCTCGTTTTGTTTTTCTACTTTCTTGGGAAAAAAAATAATTTAATTTTGGCAAGAAAAAGAAAATGATTATCAGAAAAGTGGGGATCGAAAGTGAAGGAGGTATGTGCAGTTGAAGGCGACGGTGTCCGCGATTTTTCATGGCTATCATTAAAAAGAAATTGCATGTCACAAATTTTCACCCGCCGTTTTACCCTTTTACTCTCTAACTGTCTCTCTCCCCCTCTTTCTGTATAATTTATTTATTTTTTGGTTCAGAGAACATAATACTATGTTAGCATTATACAACTTTTTTTAATACAAATTTTGAATCTAGAATGCGAAAAGAAAAGAAAAAAAACTCAGATTACATAAAAGGAGCACATTCTTTTGTAACAAATATAATTACACCGAACACAAAATCACTTTTAATTTCACTTAAAAAAATAAATTGGGCATATGTTATATGTTTCTCCCAAAATTTATATAAATATCACACAAGTCTCACATGTCTGTAAGAAAGTGACACAACTTTGTATATTACCTCTAGGCTCTATGGGCTAAAGCTTTGTTGTCTAACTGGAAGTAAAAGGAGTAGCAAGAACCACAAATAAAGAACAGCAAATAGAGGTGAGAAAAAGGGCGGGGAAGATATTTATTTGAAAAGGAAATGACGTATAGATCGTTATTCGAAATGATAATTTTACTAATATTATTAATTTTGTACATATTAGAAAAATTGATTTAAATTAAAAGTCTGATTTCTGCCACCAAAAAAATTAAAATATTCATCCATTAAAGCCACTTATCTGTTCAAACTCATTATCAAATTTTAAACTTAAAATTATGATTGGTGAATTTGATGATTGAGAATGTAAGATTGTTAGGGATATTGTTCCTCTTTTGATTAATAAAGTTGATTACATGAAGAGACATACTAATCTTCTTTAATCTTCTTTTTGTTTGTAAGCTAATATAAGTAGAGACCTCTTTGTCCTTATGTTTTAAAAGGTGAAATTTGACAAATTGGCTTTCATTGTTGATTAGCCTTGAATTAAGTATCATTTTATACATTTTATACTTATCTTTTAATGTTGAAATACCAAACAATTGTAGAAAATAATATATTTTATGGGAAGTGTGCAGAATTGGATAAAGCACGGAATTACGAGAATTTAGGTGAAACAATTACCTCGATCGGAGTTGTAACGAAAAAATTATGATCAAATCAAAAGAAGCCACCAAAAAGTAGGACTGCTTTCGGTAAGAGGCTACCGAACTAATCCTGACAGCCCAAGAACAGTTCGGTCGCTGCCTGTTGAACTACAACTGATGTGTTCGGAACGCACGTCCTAAAATGCGAGTCCCCCTGTCGGTGGGCATGTACCGAATCCAGTCGCCCCTTCTCAGCGCGCGTTTCCTAATCCACTAAAGGTGACTTCGACTAGCTTTCACCGAACAGCTTTTTCAGCCTCCCTTTCTGCGTCAACCAGAAGTTGATCATCGAGTTTCAGAACCCATTTCAGCCAGTGCCTACCGAAACTATTCCCTTCCTTTAGCAACTTCCTACTGTTTCGTTTACTGTCACTATTCCAGCAAGCATACTCCAATTTTCCATTTCTTATTAGGTTGTATATGTCATTTTTAATTAGGATTTATTTTCTCTTTTTAAATTAGGATTTTTATTACCTTTTTAATTAAGTTTTGTATTTATTCTTTCATTAGGATTTAGAATACCTTTTACCTTTAAGACTTTTATTTAATTAGTTTAAACCTTTTCCTTTTTAGGATTTAAGTTGTAAACTCCTATTTATTTGGAGATTAATTTTCTTCTATAAATAGAGAGGTTTAGGTTATTTGTAAATGGTCGCTCATTCTTTGTACCGAAACACTACTCAACCAAATTTCTCTTTTCAATAAATTTAAGATTTCTCGTGCAAGGTTAATTATATCATACTTCATCCTCTACACCTTCATCCGTGGCATAGTAAGGCTGTTCCTGAGTGTCTCACCAAAGAGTGTCTAATCACTTCGTATCCATAGGGCGTCCCGAAGAGAAAAATTATAACACGGTCTCTTTATCTTATAGTTATCTTTTGTGCTTGAATATCTTGATTTATGAACTAATTTCTAATATTATTCTTGGTTTTATGATTTGTATTGCTTTAATATTCTATGTGTTTTATGATTCTAGTTTTTGTTATGATTGTATGTTTGTGCTTAATGCTTAATTAGATATGTCGGGCTGTCTCCGAGCACGTACTTGATTATATGCAAATAACTCGTAAGGCTAGAATTAGAGGATTTCATAGGTTGAAGTTAATAAAATTCATGAATGAGTTAGGTTTAAAGATGAGTTGACCACGTGTGAATATTAGATTAGGTTAGTTTAGATTAGTTTAATTACTTAGGACTTTTAAAATCAATATGTATCCCCCTAATTAATTAAGCAAACGATAATCATGCTTAGGTACTCTCAATCCCCGGTCCAGAACGATCCCTATTTACCAATGTTACATATACAAAAAAAAGTTTTTAATTGCATACGTTTTGTAACGACCCGTCCCAAATTCCTAGATTAGATTAGTGACTAATCACGATTAGTGAGGTTAATCGGTGATTAGTTAGGCGAAATCGGACGAACAATGCGAAATGATCGTTTTGCCCCTAGTCGTGGCAAAACGTTGACTTTTCATTCGAAAGGTCAAATGGACTTTGACCGATGATCGTGACGTAGTTCGTGACGTCACGAGTTCATAGACAGGTGACACGTTCAATTCCGACGTTCGAGGAGGAAGTTATGACTTTCGGAAGTTTAGGGGCAATTTGGTAATTTTGGTTAAAAGGGCCAAATAGTTGAATTTTTGACCGGAATGTCCGATGGCCGAGGGCCGAGGACCGTTACTTAGATAAGGACGATACGAATCCATAGACAGGCGGCACGCTGAAATCGGACTTCGAACGGGAGAGTTATGGGTCACGGAAGTTCGGTTTCACTATGCACGTACTTCGAGACGGAGCTGAGTTGGCAATATCTGATTGGGCAGATATTTTAGTGGGTCCCATGGATGAGTGACAAGTACTTGTCACTCATCCTATTGGTCATTTCCCCTAAAAAGGGGATCTCACTTAATTAAATAATATTAATTAATTAATTTTATAATCAAATCCACACCTTATTCAATCCTAGCCATCCATTTCAATTTCACCTTTTAATCCTCACCATCAATCCTCTCCTCTCTCATCGGATCACATTCCCTCTTCTCCCTTCTCTTCCACGATATCAACTTCATCTTCTTCTTCATTTTCTTCATTTTCTTCCTTTTCCTTCACAAACCCGAAACACACACACACACCATCACCATTCCTTGCTTGTGTGAGTTGAACATGACCGTGAGGTGGTGGAAAGAGGCTGAGGATGGCAGGCCACGGCCAGCCACGGCGGAGGACACGGCGGGGAGAGAGAACCCGTGGGTGAGTTTTCTTTCAAAAATTGAAAATTGATTTTTGTTGTGTTTTAATCAAATCTAGGGATTGGGAAATGTTCCTAGAGGTCTTAGGGTTCTTTTAGGATTGTTTTCGAAGGCTTAGATGGCTGGAACAGCCGTGAACGGCGGGGGGAAAAATCCGGCTTCCATGGCTGGATTGAAGGTACGGGTTTTCGAGGGTTTTTCTTCCGTTTTAAGTCATAGGACTGTAGTTTAGGTTGAGACAAGTAGAATGGGACAAACGGGAGGAGAAATGGTGGCCGGAGTGAAGAGAACCAGCCGGGTCAAGCCGCGGGTCACGGCGACCCGGTTGCAGGTAATCGGGTAGACCCAACGGGAGGAAAGGGATGACAGGTGGTGTCATCCTGCTGACGTCATCATGTCAGGGATGACGTCAGCATTGTCAGGTCTGACATGTCAAAAAATGGGCCAATAGGAGTGTGACACGTGTCACTGTCAGGACTGCCAGTGATGACGTCATGCTGACGTCAGCAGGTACTGTAGCAGCGTTGACCACGCGTTGACCAGGCGCGTGGGGGCGCGTGTGAACAGTGTTTTGAGTGGGCCCAGGGTCATTTTAAAGGTTTTGACGATCCGGATCCAATGACGGTGGTTTCGGGTCGATCGGAGATCGTTAAGTTGGTCAAATTGAGGTTTTTCATCTCGGGACACGTTGACTTTTTCGGGAAAGTTTAGGGTTCTTAATATGGACTTGTATAGGTTAGTAGTAACCTTCTATTACGATTTGGACAGGTTCGAGAGTCCCGGTGAAGGTGATCGGCTTGGGGAGCCGTATGACACGCAAATCGAGGCGGCAGCTCGGACGGTCTGTGAGTGGACTTTGTTTTCTAAATTGGTGCATGCATAAATGTTTATTATATGTTTTTAATACTTTTTTGTGATGTCATGTGTAACAACCCGTACCTACGGGAAGGGTAAAAATGTAATTTCTGTGAAGTTTTGTAAAAAGGACGATTTTGCCCCTATGAATAGTAAATGGAAAAGTTGACTTTTTGTACGATTGATTGGATGAGTGTTAGCCCTTGACCGTGACGTAGGTTAGGACGTCACGAGTCCGTAGACAGGCGGCAGGTTCGATTCGGACAACCGGAGGAAAAGTTATGATGTACGGAAGGTTGGGGGCGTTACCGTAATTTTGAGCTAAAAGGGAAAATGTTGACTTTTTGGAGGAGGTGTGATTTTCACGTAGACCGAGGACCGTTGGATAGGTCTCGACGTCCTGAGTTCAACGACAGGCGGCACGCTGTCATCGGACGTCGGACGGAAAAGATACGGGTCTGGAAAGTCTGAGGGCAAAATGGTAATTTTGTGCAGGAGGGGCATTTTGGTCATTTTTCCTCAGCCCAATCAGATAAGGGCAAGTGGCAGATATTTTGGGATGGCCAATGGTTGATGGACACGTGGGGGACCCTAGATGGTTCCAGGAGGAACTTAAGTGTGCACGGCCACACTTAGACATTTTTGAACCGTGCACCAATTCGAAGGCAACAGAAAACAGAGAGAAGGTTGAGTGAGGCGGTGATCGATCTGGAGGCCAGGGAGAGTGAGGAGTGACTGGTGAGAGTGACAGAGAGACGTGGGTGAGGTGCTGATCGTGTTTTGGGATTGGCATCGTGCACGGCGGCACGGTGGTGGTGCGGCGAACGTTTGAGGAAAACAGAGGAGATCGTGGACGGTGGAGGCTGTTGTGCCGTGTGGTGAGGCAAACCGAGGCGGTAGGAGACTCAGGAGGTTGAGGGGAGTCCCACGAGCACGGTGGTGGGTGACGGTTTTCACGGCGGCGCCGGAATCGAAAGGTAAGCCCGTTTACTCTGTTTTTCGTGGCTTTTTCAATTTCAAAGTCGTGATGATGGGCTTAGAGTCGAGGGATTAGGAGGTCAGGGTGTTGTTCAGGGAGGTCTTAGGCGTCGTCTGTGGTGGTTGCCGTGACGGGAGGTTCACGGTGGCTGGTGGTTCGACGGTGAGTATCCAATACTCTGTTTTGGCCGTGATTTCAAACTTGAAGTCGTGGACTTCGGGGATGAATCGACGGATTCTGTGAGTTGGGTAGGACTCAGTAAGGTCCTAGGGTGGTGCTGGTATCACCACCGTGAAGGGGGAAGCTGTGGACGGCCGGGAAGGAAAACAGAGCTCACGGCAAGTTTTTCGAGGTTGAAGACGAAGGGTTCTAGGCCGTGATTGCGGGATTTTAGGATTGGGTTTGATTGCAGGGAACTGGACGAAGCTAGTGGGATTGAAATGGAGAAGAACGGTGGGTGAACGGCGGAGAACCGGTCACGCCGGTTCAACTGTGTTGAACCGGGTGACTCGAGGTTGAAGGTGACTGTAGCAGGCGCGTGAGGCCCACGCGCAGCCACTTTGGGCGGCGCGTGGGGGCGCGTGGGAAGGAATCCAGTTAAGCGTCCAACATGAGTTTAGTCCTAAATGTCCTAAGGAGTCCAATGGTATAGTTTCCGGGTTAATCGGACGGTGTTACGGAATGGTTCGGGAATCCGTACGGTTTAGGGTTTATGATTAAAATATTATTAAATTCCCGAAAAATTGGGGAAAATAGGGAAGGTATCCTTGATGTTATTGTGACCCTATTTGGTATCTATTGACAGGACGGGAGACACCGGAGACGGTTGAGGAGCGCACGGAGCGCGAGTGACGTGTCGTAAACTGTGAGTGGACTTTTTCTTATTTCCGAGCATGCCAACTGTTTTAATTACTGTTTTATGATTCTATGTGTGTTTTTATGTTTTAAATGATGGTTATACGTGATTGAGATGTTTGCACATTTTTCGAGATATTTTCGTTTTCTGATGATGGTAAATGGGTTATGAAACATGGTTAGGGATTTCCTATGGTTTTTAGTGTGGAAATGGATTTTCCGGATTTGGGTTCGGAATGTCGGGTCTGAATGCCGGAAGGGCTTCGAACCGGGGATTTCGAATTCGGATTTGGCAATGGATTTGGAACTGGTTTTACACTGGATATGGATTGGATTTGCTGGATCTAGATATGGGTTTAAAGACCCGGATTGATATTGATGGGGGACGGGCCCGGATTGAGTTTAAAGACTCGGGAGTTTAAAGACTCGGATATTATGATATTACCCCCATAGGCCTATTGAGTTTAAAGACTCGGGAGTTTAAAGACTCGGATTGATATGTGAGGCCTGGTTGAGTTTAAAGACTCGGATAGGTCCAGCAGGTTTGATCGGGTTATACTCTGGTTTCTTATGATGTTTTATAGTGTATCTGTTTCTTATGGTGTTTATAGTGTCTCTGTTTCTTATGATGTTTTTCATACTATGATTTTTCTATTACTCCATTGGCATGCCTGGTTTTAAACCGGAGGGAACAAATGATTTTATTTTCCTTACGTTGAATTGCTGGTAAACGGTTTTAAAACTTTTATTCTTTTTGGTCCACTCACACCTTTGGTTTTAATTTCCCTCCAGGTCGTGGTGATAGCGCCGGGGTGAACGTTGAGGCAGAGATCGAGGCATAGGGCTTCCGACGTTCTTCCGTTGCGGACTTAGACTTGTAGGACTTTTGGTGCCCATTTTGTAGAACTATGCTCTGACTTACTGTTGTATATATTTACTCCTTCGTCTGATGGTTATGCTTATAGTTGTATTAAGTTTCTTTTTGGTATTGTAAGTATGATTGTCAGACGGGAGCAGGGTTCATCCCGAGTATCGAGGTGATATTTGGGACGGGTCCTGACAATTGGTATCAGAGCATAGGTTGTGTCGATTTGTGTTGGGTCTAGGTTATTATACTAACTCTATGCCTCTTTCAGCGTACGATTGATCATGCCTCCGAGACGTGAACCCCCTCCACGACCTGAAGATGAAGCGGCGAGAGGGACTGAGAGCGCTTCGATCGAGAGAGCCCAGAGGCTTGGGGCTACTACGTTCAGCGGTGGGGCTGATCCCGAGGAAGCTCACCGATGGATCACCCGACTCGAGCGTATTTTTGGGGTGATGCACGGTCCTCCCGAGGATCGGGTATTGTTAGCCACTTTTCTGTTGGATGGAGCTGCCTACGAGTGGTGGTATACGCTGGAACTGTCCGGCTGGGATGCACATACTGTGACCTGGGAGACGTTTCGGGAGAGGTTTCTAGATCAGTACTATCCCCGTTCTTTCAGGGATGCGAAGGAAGCGGAATTCCTTCACTTGAAGCAAGGAAACTTGACAGTGGCTGAGTATGAGCAGAGGTTCCAGATGCTATCTCGTTTTGCTCCGGCATTTGTGGCGACTGAGGCGGAGAAGTGCCGCCGGTTTGAGTTGGGTCTCCGGGGAGAGATCAGGGCCATAGTGACAGCCGGCTCTTTTGCTACATTTCGAGAGTTGTCTGATGCTGCTGTCAGGGTGGAGGCCAGTTTACCTGCTCGACCACAGTATTCGGGCAGTGTTCGACGCCGAGAGCAGTCATTCCCAGGAGCATCGAGTCAGAGGCCCCCGAAACGGGGTAATTTTGGTGGATCATTATCGGCTGGTGGAGCCCGGTATGGTAGACCAGGCAGTTTCCAGGGCTCAGGATTTCGAGGAGCTAGGTCACAGCCGACTCCTCAGGCGAGTGCGACTTCAGTGGCTTCGACAGGGAGGCATACCGGTGGACCCGGTAGCGACACTTGCTTCTACTGTGGGGAGCGAGGACATTTCCGTCGGGAGTGCCCATTGTTAGCTCCGGAAGGTGGAGCAGGCAGAGGTGCAGCAGAACCCGGGCGGAGTACTGCATCAGTATCAGGGGCGGCAGGCCCTAGGGGTGGCGGTGGTGCCACGAGCAGTTCCAGAGGGCGCGGTAGGTCGTCGGGACCACAGGCGCGAGTTTTTGCGATGACTCAGCAGGAGGCTAGGTCAGCACCGGGAGTGGTGACAGGTACACTCACCATACTTGGTCACACCGTTTTTACTTTGATAGATCCCGGGGCTACCCATTCATTTGTAGCTCGGAGTTGTAGTCTGGTTAAGGAGAGGGAGGTGTCTACTTTGGATTGTGCGTTAGGAGTGAGTACACCTACTGGGGAGGTGTTGGTAGTGACGCAAGTTTTGAGAGAGTGTCCGGTACTGGTAGGCCAGGTGGAGTTACTGGCAGATTTGTTACTCTTAGATTTACGGGACTTTGATGTGATCTTGGGTATGGACTGGTTGACGAGACATCATGCTTCTATCGAATGTTTCGATAGAAGAGTGACTTTTCGGAGTCCCGGATTACCAGAGACTACATTTCAGGGGGATCAGCGTGCACTTCCTACGGGAGTTATTTCGGCACTCGAGGCTAGTAAACTGTTACGTAAGGGGTGCCAGGGTTACTTAGCTCATGTAGTGGATACGCGTGCTACGCCAGAGAGGGCGGAGGATATACCAGTGGTACGGGAGTTTCCCGATGTTTTTCCCGAGGAGTTGCCAGGACTACCCCCACACCGAGATCTTGAGTTTACGATTGAGCTTCTACCAGGTACACAGCCTATTTCTCAGACTCCTTACCGTATGGCACCTGCCGAATTGAGGGAACTTAAGGCCCAGTTGCAAGAGTTGGTCGATATAGGATTTATTCGACCGAGTACGTCGCCTTGGGGAGCACCTGTTTTGTTTGTCAAGAAAAAGGACGGAGGATTGAGGTTGTGTGTGGATTACAGGCAACTGAATAAGGTAACTATTCGGAATAAGTACCCCCTACCCCGGATGGATGATTTGTTTGACCAGCTCAAGGGAGCACAGTATTTCTCGAAGATTGATCTTCGCTCCGGCTATCACCAGTTACGGGTTAAAGAGGAGGATGTACCGAAGACAGCTTTCCGGACCAGGTACGGTCACTATGAGTTTGTGGTGATGCCTTTTGGTTTGACTAATGCCCCAGCAGCTTTTATGGACCTTATGAACTGAGTGTTCCGGCCCTACTTGGATCGTTTTGTGATTGTTTTCATTGATGATATTTTGGTGTATTCGAAGAGTGCGAAGGCGCATGAGAAACATCTGAGGATTGTGCTTACAACGTTGAGGGAGCATCAGTTGTATGCGAAGCTCAGTAAGTGTCAGTTCTGGTTAACCAGTGTTGGATTTCTTGGCCATGTGATTTCGGCCGAGGGCATTCGTGTGGATCCTCAGAAAGTTGAGGCGGTAGCCAATTGGGAACAGCCTAAGACGGTGACGGAAATTCGGAGTTTTCTGGGTTTGGCAGGGTATTACCGGCGTTTTATTGAGGGCTTTTCTATTCTTGCAGCACCGTTGACGAGGTTGACACGGAAGGGAGTTCGGTTTGAGTGGGATGAGGCTCACTGTTCAGCTTATGCGATGCATCCCGGTGGGACCAAGATGTATCGTACACTTCGAGAGCATTACTGGTGGTCAGGGATGAAACGTGAAATTGCAGAGTATGTCAGTAGATGTTTGATTTGTCAACAGGTAAAAGCCGAGCGGCAGAGACCTTATGGAGCGATGCAACCTTTGCCGATTCCCGAGTGGAAATGGGATCACTTGACTATGGATTTTGTGTTCAAGCTTCCGAGAACACCGAAGGGACACGATGGTGTGTGGGTTGTTGTGGATCGACTTACGAAGTCTGCTCATTTCTTGCCAGTACGGGAGAACTTCAGGTTGGAACAGTTTGCACAGTTGTTTATTAATGAGATTATTCGATTGCATGGGACTCCGGAGTCGATAGTATCTGATAGAGACCCGAGATTCACTTCTCGATTTTGGCAGAGCTTACAGGAAGCTTTTGGGACTAAATTACACTTCAGTACTGCTTTCCATCCTCAGACTGATGGGCAGTCTGAGCGGACTATTCAGATTCTCGAGGATATGATGCGAGCTTGTGTGCTTCAGTTTCAGGGTACTTGGGAATCACATCTGCCTTTGATGGAGTTCGCTTACAATAATAGTTTTCAGGAAAGCATTGGGATGGCTCCTTACGAGGCTTTGTATGGGCGGCAGTGTCGGACTCCATTGTGTTGGACTGAGGTTGGTGAGAGGAGGTTGACTACTTCTGAGCTGGTGGAGCTTACTCAGGAAAAAGTGGCATTGATTAGGGATCGATTGAAGGCAGCGCAGGACCGCCAAAAGAGCTACGCTGACCGTAGGATCAGGGATTTGGAGTTTGCTGTTGGAGACTGGGTTTTCCTGAAGCTATCTCCTTGGAAAGGAATTGTACGATTTGGTAGACGAGGGAAGTTGAGTCCTCGATACATTGGACCGTATGAGATTTTGGAGCGGATTGGTCCTGTAGCTTATTGGTTGGCCTTACCCTCAGATTTGGAAAAGGTACATAATGTCTTTCATGTTTCTATGCTTCGGAAATATATTCGAGATGATTCGCATGTTTTAGAAACACAACCAGTGGAACTGAGGGAAGACTTGAGTTTTGAAGAGCAACCTGTTGCAATCCTGGATCGGAAGGATAAAGTGTTGCGAAGGAAGACGGTTCCCTTAGTGAAGGTATTGTGGCGAAATCATCAGGTTGAAGAAGCTACTTGGGAACCCGAGGCCTTGATGCGAGAACAGTACCCTTATTTATTTCACTGAATTTCGGGGACGAAATTCTTTTTAGGGGGGTAGATTGTAACAACCCGTACCTACGGGAAGGGTAAAAATGTAATTTCTGTGAAGTTTTGTAAAAAGGACGATTTTGCCCCTATGAATAGTAAATGGAAAAGTTGACTTTTTGTACGATTGATTGGATGAGTGTTAGCCCTTGACCGTGACGTAGGTTAGGACGTCACGAGTCCGTAGACAGGCGGCAGGTTCGATTCGGACAACCGGAGGAAAAGTTATGATGTACGGAAGGTTGGGGGCGTTACCGTAATTTTGAGCTAAAAGGGAAAATGTTGACTTTTTGGAGGAGGTGTGATTTTCACGTAGACCGAGGACCGTTGGATAGGTCTCGACGTCCTGAGTTCAACGACAGGCGGCACGCTGTCATCGGACGTCGGACGGAAAAGATACGGGTCTGGAAAGTCTGAGGGCAAAATGGTAATTTTGTGCAGGAGGGGCATTTTGGTCATTTTTCCTCAGCCCAATCAGATAAGGGCAAGTGGCAGATATTTTGGGATGGCCAATGGTTGATGGACACGTGGGGGACCCTAGATGGTTCCAGGAGGAACTTAAGTGTGCACGGCCACACTTAGACATTTTTGAACCGTGCACCAATTCGAAGGCAACAGAAAACAGAGAGAAGGTTGAGTGAGGCGGTGATCGATCTGGAGGCCAGGGAGAGTGAGGAGTGACTGGTGAGAGTGACAGAGAGACGTGGGTGAGGTGCTGATCGTGTTTTGGGATTGGCATCGTGCACGGCGGCACGGTGGTGGTGCGGCGAACGTTTGAGGAAAACAGAGGAGATCGTGGACGGTGGAGGCTGTTGTGCCGTGTGGTGAGGCAAACCGAGGCGGTAGGAGACTCAGGAGGTTGAGGGGAGTCCCACGAGCACGGTGGTGGGTGACGGTTTTCACGGCGGCGCCGGAATCGAAAGGTAAGCCCGTTTACTCTGTTTTTCGTGGCTTTTTCAATTTCAAAGTCGTGATGATGGGCTTAGAGTCGAGGGATTAGGAGGTCAGGGTGTTGTTCAGGGAGGTCTTAGGCGTCGTCTGTGGTGGTTGCCGTGACGGGAGGTTCACGGTGGCTGGTGGTTCGACGGTGAGTATCCAATACTCTGTTTTGGCCGTGATTTCAAACTTGAAGTCGTGGACTTCGGGGATGAATCGACGGATTCTGTGAGTTGGGTAGGACTCAGTAAGGTCCTAGGGTGGTGCTGGTATCACCACCGTGAAGGGGGAAGCTGTGGACGGCCGGGAAGGAAAACAGAGCTCACGGCAAGTTTTTCGAGGTTGAAGACGAAGGGTTCTAGGCCGTGATTGCGGGATTTTAGGATTGGGTTTGATTGCAGGGAACTGGACGAAGCTAGTGGGATTGAAATGGAGAAGAACGGTGGGTGAACGGCGGAGAACCGGTCACGCCGGTTCAACTGTGTTGAACCGGGTGACTCGAGGTTGAAGGTGACTGTAGCAGGCGCGTGAGGCCCACGCGCAGCCACTTTGGGCGGCGCGTGGGGGCGCGTGGGAAGGAATCCAGTTAAGCGTCCAACATGAGTTTAGTCCTAAATGTCCTAAGGAGTCCAATGGTATAGTTTCCGGGTTAATCGGACGGTGTTACGGAATGGTTCGGGAATCCGTACGGTTTAGGGTTTATGATTAAAATATTATTAAATTCCCGAAAAATTGGGGAAAATAGGGAAGGTATCCTTGATGTTATTGTGACCCTATTTGGTATCTATTGACAGGACGGGAGACACCGGAGACGGTTGAGGAGCGCACGGAGCGCGAGTGACGTGTCGTAAACTGTGAGTGGACTTTTTCTTATTTCCGAGCATGCCAACTGTTTTAATTACTGTTTTATGATTCTATGTGTGTTTTTATGTTTTAAATGATGGTTATACGTGATTGAGATGTTTGCACATTTTTCGAGATATTTTCGTTTTCTGATGATGGTAAATGGGTTATGAAACATGGTTAGGGATTTCCTATGGTTTTTAGTGTGGAAATGGATTTTCCGGATTTGGGTTCGGAATGTCGGGTCTGAATGCCGGAAGGGCTTCGAACCGGGGATTTCGAATTCGGATTTGGCAATGGATTTGGAACTGGTTTTACACTGGATATGGATTGGATTTGCTGGATCTAGATATGGGTTTAAAGACCCGGATTGATATTGATGGGGGACGGGCCCGGATTGAGTTTAAAGACTCGGGAGTTTAAAGACTCGGATATTATGATATTACCCCCATAGGCCTATTGAGTTTAAAGACTCGGGAGTTTAAAGACTCGGATTGATATGTGAGGCCTGGTTGAGTTTAAAGACTCGGATAGGTCCAGCAGGTTTGATCGGGTTATACTCTGGTTTCTTATGATGTTTTATAGTGTATCTGTTTCTTATGGTGTTTATAGTGTCTCTGTTTCTTATGATGTTTTTCATACTATGATTTTTCTATTACTCCATTGGCATGCCTGGTTTTAAACCGGAGGGAACAAATGATTTTATTTTCCTTACGTTGAATTGCTGGTAAACGGTTTTAAAACTTTTATTCTTTTTGGTCCACTCACACCTTTGGTTTTAATTTCCCTCCAGGTCGTGGTGATAGCGCCGGGGTGAACGTTGAGGCAGAGATCGAGGCATAGGGCTTCCGACGTTCTTCCGTTGCGGACTTAGACTTGTAGGACTTTTGGTGCCCATTTTGTAGAACTATGCTCTGACTTACTGTTGTATATATTTACTCCTTCGTCTGATGGTTATGCTTATAGTTGTATTAAGTTTCTTTTTGGTATTGTAAGTATGATTGTCAGACGGGAGCAGGGTTCATCCCGAGTATCGAGGTGATATTTGGGACGGGTCCTGACATCATGAGTGCATTTTGATGTGTGGTTACGTATAGACACGTATTTCGAGGTTTCGGCCCTATACGGTGCCTATACGGGTCTGTATGTCTTTATTGGTCTAAATGAAATGGTTTTGGATTTCAAATGGATAAACTCGGGTATGAGACCCATTTGGTTTTGTCTCGGGCATATGACGCTATTTACGACCTTCGGGTCTAAATCGTGGTCGCGACGGGTGCTATGTGCACGTCGATCGACGATATGACGCTCGCCTCCGGATTGAGATGTGTTCCTTCCGGAGAGGTCACGATGCACGATTCGTGGTCGGGCAGCCTGGGGAGGCTCGACTTCGGAGTGCTGACGGTTCAGGATATCGATCGATGATGGGTGCACCATGATCTTGTGATGGTCGCTTCGGTTGATACGTTCACGGCGACATACCAGGATTGAGGGCGGTCCTGGATGGATGGTTGCACGTATCACTATGATCGGAGTCGTGACTGACCCTTAGATATCGGGCATGGTGCCCAGTTGAGTCAAATGTTCGGGCACGAGACCCAGTTGTTTTACACTGATGATTTCGGGTCAGGGACCCTATGACAGGACCCATCCCAATCCCCCCGGGATTAGTGTGGGATGACCCTGCTCCCGTCTGACACGAAGTGTCAGACAAGGGATATTTTCGTCCTTTGCCCTCCCGGGCTATCAGAGTACGCCAGGATCCGGAGGAGGCATGTGAGATCTCGGTCTCTGCTACAGTCCACATCCGATGTCAACCTGAAGGGCAATCAAAACATTAAAAACTGTGAGTGGACAAAACAAGAGTTTATAAAAACGTTTAATAAGGAAGACATTTGTACCCTCCACTAAAAAGCATGCATGCATTCGAAAACCATTTATCCAAAACCAACCATATGTGGGACTAAGCCCAAAGCAGATATAAACTAAGGTCGAAAGGACCACAATAAAAACGACCATACGGGCCACTGCCCAAATCCATAAAGGACTCGGCCCAAACCATAAAGAAACCAAGTACACAAGCCACTGCTCAAATCCTGTGCACACCTGTACACACCACATATCATATATCATATATACATCACATACATATATATAAGTCACACAACCAATCCTGTCACGGTATCCAAAGCTACGCGCGCGCTACCCGGGTCTCAATCCGAGTCATCTCAAAGTCAAGATCAATGTCCGTAGACCACTGACCCTACCCGAGGTAATAGTAATCATAGCCTTCCTGAGAGTAAGGAACCCAACTGGGGGGTGACTCCACTCAGTCGGTGCTCCGTGACTACTCCGGGGTCCACCCAGGCCAACGACCCTCCCCGGAGGAGATAGTAGAACATGTAAAGGAAGGTAGACGAACATATATATACATAACACAAACATTCATGACCGGTTCCCCTGAACCGTCATGATCCATAATATCCATAATCAGGTAACATGCCGGTTCCCATAAACCGTCATGTACCGTAATAACATAACAAGGGTTCATGCCGGTTCCCATAAACCGTCATGAACCACGATACCACAACAAGGGTTCATGCCGGTTCCCATAAACCGTCATGAACCTGGGAATCCATTTAAGATTCCCTGACCTGAGATCAAAACCGTAAAGTGACTGGGTCTCGTACCCGAACATAGGACACCAACTGGGCACCGTGCCCGGAATCTGAGGTCATATGCCCGAGACAAAACCAAATGGGTTTCATACCCGAGTTTATCATTTTGAAATCCAAATTCAGTTCATTTAAATCAATAAAGAAATACAGACCCGTATAAGCACCGTATAAGGCCGAAACCTCGAAATACGTGCTTATACGTAACCACATACAAATGCACCCATGGCATCCTCAAACAAGTAATAAAACATATAATAAACATTTACGCATGCACCAATTTAGAAAACAAAGTCCACTCACAGACCGTCCGAGCTGCCGCCTCGATTTGCGTGCCATTTGGCTCCCCGAGCCGATCACCATCACCGGGACTCCCAAACCTGTCCAAATCGTAATAGAAGGTTACTAACTACTTAATTAACCTCCTACCAAAGCCCCGTAATTTTCCCGTATTTTTAACTATTTTTAATCCCGAACCTAAACCTTCCGATGCCCCGAAACATATCGAGACGGTGTCCGATCGACACGAAACCAGTCCCAAAATGTTCGTTACATCGAATAGAAGATTTCACATGTTGAAACCTTCCCCAGATTCCCTGCCACGCACCCTCACGCGCCGCCTGAAGTGGCTGCGCGTGGGCTTCACGCGCCGCTACAGTACCTGCTGACGTCATCGCTGACGTCAGCATGACGTCATCACTGACAGCCCCTGACAGTGACACGTGTCACGCTCCCATTAGCCCACTGTCTGACATGTCAGTCTGACATTGTCAGATCTGACATGATGACGTCATCCCTGACATGATGACGTCATCAGGATGACGTCATCAGTCATCCCTGCCTCCTCGCGGGTCGACCCGAACATCTGCAACCGGGTCGCCGTGACCCGCGGCTTGACCCGGCCAGTTCTCCCTGCTCCGGCCACCGTTTCTCCTCCCGTTTGTCTCATTCTACTCGTCTCAATCTAACCTAAGGTTCTATGACATTAACATGGAAGGAAAACAACTAAAACTAACCCTTCAAGCTTGGCTATGGCGGGTGAGTTTTCCCCCGCCGTTCACGGCCGTTCCAGGCCACCCCAAGCCCAAAAACCAATCCTACTGAGCTCCTAGGACTACCAGCAACCTAACCCAATCCTTGGAATCAGCTAAAAACCATTAAAACACAACTTCAAATTTTTGAAGTTTTCTTACCTCACGGGTTCGGCTCCGCCGTGTCCTCCGCCGCCTGCCACTGTCCAGCCTCTCAGCCCTCCGCCTCTCACACTCCTCACGGTCATATTATCTCCTAGGGACTGGTGGTATGTGTGTGTGCTGCTTGGAGAAAATGAAGAAAATGGTGAAGGGGGGGTTCGGGTTTTGTGCTTGGAGAAGAAGAAAATGAAAAGAAATGAAGATGATGATGTGGATCCGGTGAGAGGAGTGAAATGGAGGGTGAGGATTGAGAGATTAAAATAGAATGGATGGTTAGGATTTAAGGTTGTTAGAATTAATTATAAAATAATTAAAATAATAATATTTTATTAATTAGATCCACAAATTAAGGGTATTGACCAATAGGATGAGTGACACTTGTCACTCATCCATGGGACCCACTAAAAATATCTGCCCAATCAGCTTTCGCCAAAACGTCCCCGTCTCGAAGTTCGTGCATAGTGAAATCGAACTTCCGTGACCCATAATTCTCCCGTTCGAAGTCCGATTTCAGTATGCTGCCTGCCTATGGATTCGTATCGTCCTTATCTACGTAACGGTCTTCGGCCCTCGGCCATCGGACCTCCCGGTCAAAAAGTCAACTTTTGACCCCTTTTATCCAAAATTACCAAAATGCCCATAAACTTCCGAACGTCATAACTTCCTCCTCGAATGTCGGAATTGAACGTGCCACCTGTCTATGAACTCGTGACGTCACGAACTACGTCACGGTCATCGGTCAAAGTCCATTTGACCACCCGATTGAAAAGTCAACGTTTTTCCATCACCAAGGGCAAAACGGTCATTTCGCATCGTTCGTCCGATCTCGCTCTACTAATCACGGATTAGCCTCACTAATCGTGATTAGTCACTAATCTAATCTAGGAATTTGGGACGGGTCGTTACAACCTTCCCTCCTTAATTAATTTCGTCCTCGAAATTCCAACCGACCTAATCTAACCGTTCTTCCCTCCTTAATTAGTTCCGTTCTCGAAACTCCACTATCCTGATTCCACAACCACCTCGTGGAAAGTAGAATCGACCGCAAAACACGTGTACACTAGTACACCCACTAGTCAACATAAACCTCGTTTGTCACTAGACGTACCACTAACGCTCTCGTCGTATCGACTACATTCGACCACGTCGAATGATAGAAGTCGTACGCTCCGAACTGACACCACCTGTCAGTATCAGAGTAGCCCAAGTATCCTATGATCGACCCACTTGTCAAATCTACCCTTTCGCTGACATAAACAACTCTACGGTTCCTTACTCAATCACTAAGATATCCTGACGTCTGCTCTCACTGGGAGTCATCAGACCTCACTCAACGATCCACGCTGACACCTCCGACAGACCGTCACCACTTAACAGTCGTCAGTCGAAAACTAACACTATACTCCCTTGTGGTTATACTAACCACCAACTCACTCAACCGGAGTATATGCATACTAACAAAACACTCGACCTGTGTGTAACCAAGCCCATCAGAACTACTATGACCCAATGCACAGTATCCAATGTCCAGTCCACGACCTTAACTAATCCGATGGTATCAGAACCAATCCGATTACCAATACGCTCTCCAACGCACCACCGGTATCTCCTATATACCGTCACCAGGCACGACAAGTCTGCCTAGTATCGTACCTTGAACAACGTACAAAGTACGTACATCTACCCAGCGACATACCACAACAATAACCAGACCACCTAGGTCGTAGTCAAACACGTTTCAATTATGGAGTTCATTTGTCCAATCCAGTATTAGACAAATCAAAACTCCAACCCATCATCTATTTCCAAATCCGAATCTGAATCCGCAAGTTCGTAAGAAATCCCGAATCCAAACCCAGAAGTCATATCCATATCATGTCCAAATTCGAATTCGAAATCATCATTCCGTAAGCTAGCATTTGGAATAACTATTCCGAACCCAAATCCATAAAAGAAAATCTACAGTCAAGCTCTAGAATCAAATCCTGAATCGTCACCCAGAATCCGATTCCAAAACCCAAATCTAGAAATCCTCTTTCAACTTCCAAAATCAAATCCTGAATCGTCATCCAGAAATCCGATTCCAAAACCTGAAATATCGTTCACGTCTACCGAGACGTACCAAAACCAAACCTATCGGTTACCCACTCAACCGATTACCACAATACGATCGATTGACTTCATAGGGAAGTCAATCCTAACATCGACACAACACTAGGTCAGATAAAATCCGACCTCGTCAGACACCTACTCATCGGACAACTACTCAGGCGAGTAATAAGCCATATGGGATTTACCTCGAAAAGAAGTTCAGTCCCAACATGCTCCACTCAACATCCAAGTAAGAGTGATAAACTCTCCACCTATCTGGATCATCAAGATCACGATCCAGATCCATAACTACGTCACCCGACCATAGACGTCACGATCGAGGATCGTCTCGCCAACCAAAGTCCTAGACCATTTCCCACATCTTAAATAGATTAGTCTACGACGAGACACGCCGAGACTGTGGGTTCTCACTGATTACCTCGTATCGATCCTTGTCATTCCACCAAGGCAAAACAAGAATGATCGAATAATCCATCCTACGTGAATGCAAACAACACTCGATGCACTCACCACGTCAGGTAACCTGACATCGTCTGCCACCAAGTAGAGAATGAGGAATCTCAGTCACCTAACTTCGATATACTCATCTCCTCCTGATGGTCCAGAACAAATCCCGGGTCCACCAACCAATACACAATCAGTGTACTAGAGGCAACCAACAACATCAATAACATCTACATCCTCTACCACCATCAATTATGGTAGAACCTGAGAAGTCACCCAAAACGACTTCGACATACCCGTTACCAATGCGGAAAACCCGCATTCCACTCGTCACCTCAATCGCAACCTCTCGCGATTCCGAAGTTCCAACAAGATTGGAAACACATACCCGGACATCAACCACGTGTCCCATAACTAGTTTAACTCTATCTGAGTTCCACTCCTGAACCACAGATACCGAACATATGCCCATTACGACGGAGTCACACCCCGATCCGTAACTCATCGTCATCACGATCACCGGCACCAGTACCAGCACTAGCACTAGTGTCAGCACCAACGCACTATCACCAGTATCAGTATCAGCATCGGCACACCGGTTGCAAATCTGACACCCTGGATCTCCGCTCATACCGAGCGACGATCCCGTACCTCTGCTCGAATAGGAGAAACTCTGCCTCCCTCGTACCCGACAACTCTGGGTACAGTCACCCTGACAGCTCATACGGGAAAAAGATTGCACCAACCCACAACTGAAGTAGCACGATAACCAACTCGGTCTAACCGATACATACAACCCTGACTGCGAAGTGCAGTCCCAACACAAGCTGACATGACGAGACCGACTAACGAATCCAAATCCGAATAGTCGTCCAAGTCAAACCACCAGTCAACTCACATTTCCGAACCATACACATAAGGTAGGGTTCCACAATCAAGCCCTAGGGTCACTCTGAACCCAACTGCGAAAAGCAGTAAAATCAACAATCTGACCGACTCCGCGGTCTTGACATCGTAATGACGTCAATCCAATCCTACCAACAATCCAACCAGGATTCCTCGAATCCGGCTCCTAACTGCCGACTGCAGTAAATCCATTTAACTCAACATAATCTGACCATCTAATGGTCACAACATCGGATCAGTAGTCGGAACCGATCCTACGACCTCGTTAAGACGATCCCAACTAACCGTCTCACGATCACACTCCAGAATACGAACACGTTAATCCTTCCGTAGGGTTCCACACTGCCAACCCTGACAGAACCATGGCAACCCCGGCATCGAGTGCCAAACCAAGGCTTGCCAATCCTACTAACTATCGTACCGGTACCTCAACATCAGGTTGACCACGAACTGTAGCCCATTGAGATATCACATCCTCGACCAGCGTACATACTCCAAGAGCTGCACGGTTGCTCGAATAGAGACAACCCCGCTCTGATACCACGCTGACAGGACCCATCCCAATCCCCCCGGGATTAGTGTGGGATGACCCTGCTCCCGTCTGACACGAAGTGTCAGACAAGGGATATTTTCGTCCTTTGCCCTCCCGGGCTATCAGAGTACGCCAGGATCCGGAGGAGGCATGTGAGATCTCGGTCTCTGCTACAGTCCACATCCGATGTCAACCTGAAGGGCAGTCAAAACATTAAAAACTGTGAGTGGACAAAACAAGAGTTTATAAAAACGTTTAATAAGGAAGACATTTGTACCCTCCACTAAAAAGCATGCATGCATTCGAAAACCATTTATCCAAAACCAACCATATGTGGGACTAAGCCCAAAGCAGATATAAACTAAGGTCGAAAGGACCACAATAAAAACGACCATACGGGCCACTGCCCAAATCCATAAAGGACTCGGCCCCAAACCATAAAGAAACCAAGTACACAAGCCACTGCTCAAATCCTGTGCACACCTGTACACACCACATATCATATATCATATATACATCACATACATATATATAAGTCACACAACCAATCCTGTCACGGTATCCAAAGCTACGCGCGCGCTACCCGGGTCTCAATCCGAGTCATCTCAAAGTCAAGATCAATGTCCGTAGACCACTGACCCTACCCGAGGTAATAGTAATCATAGCCTTCCTGAGAGTAAGGAACCCAACTGGGGGGTGACTCCACTCAGTCGGTGCTCCGTGACTACTCCGGGGTCCACCCAGGCCAACGACCCTCCCCGGAGGAGATAGTAGAACATGTAAAGGAAGGTAGACGAACATATATATACATAACACAAACATTCATGACCGGTTCCCCTGAACCGTCATGATCCATAATATCCATAATCAGGTAACATGCCGGTTCCCATAAACCGTCATGTACCGTAATAACATAACAAGGGTTCATGCCGGTTCCCATAAACCGTCATGAACCACGATACCACAACAAGGGTTCATGCCGGTTCCCATAAACCGTCATGAACCTGGGAATCCATTTAAGATTCCCTGACCTGAGATCAAAACCGTAAAGTGACTGGGTCTCGTACCCGAACATAGGACACCAACTGGGCACCGTGCCCGGAATCTGAGGTCATATGCCCGAGACAAAACCAAATGGGTTTCATACCCGAGTTTATCATTTTGAAATCCAAATTCAGTTCATTTAAATCAATAAAGAAATACAGACCCGTATAAGCACCGTATAAGGCCGAAACCTCGAAATACGTGCTTATACGTAACCACATACAAATGCACCCATGGCATCCTCAAACAAGTAATAAAACATATAATAAACATTTACGCATGCACCAATTTAGAAAACAAAGTCCACTCACAGACCGTCCGAGCTGCCGCCTCGATTTGCGTGCCATTCGGCTCCCCGAGCCGATCACCATCACCGGGACTCCCAAACCTGTCCAAATCGTAATAGAAGGTTACTAACTACTTAATTAACCTGCTACCAAAGCCCCGTAATTTTCCCGTATTTTTAACTATTTTTAATCCCGAACCTAAACCTTCCGATGCCCCGAAACATATCGAGACAGTGTCCGATCGACACGAAACCAGTCCCAAAATGTTCGTTACATCGAATAGAAGATTTCACATGTTGGAACCTTCCCCAGATTCCCTGCCACGCGCCCTCACGCGCCGCCTGAAGTGGCTGCGCGTGGGCTTCACGCGCCGCTACAGTACCTGCTGACGTCATCGCTGACGTCAGCATGACGTCATCACTGACAGCCCCTGACAGTGACACGTGTCACGCTCCCATTAGCCCACTGTCTGACATGTCAGTCTGACATTGTCAGATCTGACATGATGACGTCATCCCTGACATGATGACGTCATCAGGATGACGTCATCAGTCATCCCTGCCTCCTCGCGGGTCGACCCGAACGTCTGCAACCGGGTCACCGTGACCCGCGGCTTGACCCGGCCGGTTCTCCCTGCTCCGGCCACCGTTTCTCCTCCCGTTTGTCTCATTCTACTCGTCTCAATCTAACCTAAGGTTCTATGACATTAACATGGAAGGAAAACAACTAAAACTAACCCTTCAAGCTTGGCTATGGCGGGTGAGTTTTCCCCCGCCGTTCACGGCCGTTCCAGGCCACCCCAAGCCCCAAAACCAATCCTACTGAGCTCCTAGGACTACCAGCAACCTAACCCAATCCTTGGAATCAGCTAAAAACCATTAAAACACAACTTCAAATTTTTGAAGTTTTCTTACCTCACGGGTTCGGCTCCGTCGTGTCCTCCGCCGCCTGCCACTGTCCAGCCTCTCAGCCCTCCGCCTCTCACACTCCTCACGGTCATATTATCTCCTAGGGACTGGTGGTATGTGTGTGTGCTGCTTGGAGAAAATGAAGAAAATGGTGAAGGGGGGGTTCGGGTTTTGTGCTTGGAGAAGAAGAAAATGAAAAGAAATGAAGATGATGATGTGGATCCGGTGAGAGGAGTGAAATGGAGGGTGAGGATTGAGAGATTAAAATAGAATGGATGGTTAGGATTTAAGGTTGTTAGAATTAATTATAAAATAATTAAAATAATAATATTTTATTAATTAGATCCACAAATTAAGAGTATTGACCAATAGGATGAGTAAGTGTCACTCATCCATGGGACCCACTAAAAATATCTGCCCAATCAGCTTTCGCCAAAACGTCCCCGTCTCGAAGTTCGTGCATAGTGAAATCGAACTTCCGTGACCCATAACTCTCCCGTTCGAAGTCCGATTTCAGTGTGCCGCCTGCCTATGGATTCGTATCGTCCTTATCTACGTAACGGTCTTCGGCCCTCGGCCATCGGACCTCCCGGTCAAAAAGTCAACTTTTGACCCCTTTTATCCAAAATTACCAAAATGCCCCTAAACTTCCGAACGCCATAACTTCCTCCTCGAATGTCGGAATTGAACGTGCCACCTGTCTATGAACTCGTGACGTCACGAACTACGTCACGGTCATCGGTCAAAGTCCATTTGACCACCCGATTGAAAAGTCAACGTTTTGCCATCACCAGGGGCAAAACGGTCATTTCGCATCGTTCGTCCGATCTCGCTCTACTAATCACGGATTAGCCTCACTAATCGTGATTAGTCACTAATCTAATCTAGGAATTTGGGACGGGTCGTTACACCCTACGTGGATTTCCAAGTTCATGATGGTTTATGGGAACCGGCATGAACTCTGGAAAGGTCATTGTGGTTCATTACGGTTTATGGGAATCGGCATGAACCTTTGTCAGGTCATTATGGTACATGACGGTTTATGGGAACCGGCATGAACCCTGGTTAATGGATGTTATGGATCATGACGGTTCAAAGGAACCAAGCGTGAATGTTTATGTTATGTATATATATGTATTCATATACCTTCCTTTACTTCTATTATCTCCTCCGGGGAGGGTCGTTGGCCTGGGTGGACCCCGGAGTAGTAACGGAGCACCGATTGAGTGGAGTCACCCCCCAGTTGGGTTCCTTACTCTCAGGAAGGCTATGATTACTATTACCTTGGGTAGGGTCAGTGGTCTGCGGACATTGATCTTGACTTTGAGAAGACTCGGATTGAGACCTGGGTAGCACGCGCGTAGCTTTGGAAACCGTGACAGGATTGGTTGTGTGAATTATATGTGTATGTGATATAAATATGATATATATATATATATATATATGATATGTGGATACAGGATTTGAGCAGGAGCTCGTGTATTTGGTTTCTTATGATTTTGGGCTAAGGCCCTAATGAACGGTTTGATAAATGGTTTTCGAATGCATGCATGCTTTTTAGTGAAGGGTACAAATGTCTTCTTATTAAATGTTTTTATAAACTCTTGTTTTGTCCACTCACAGCTTTTAATGTTTTGACTGCCCTTTAGGTTGACATCGGATGTGGACTGTAGCAGAGACCGGGATATCACATGCCTCCTCCGGATCCTGGCGTACTCTGATAGCCCAGGAGGGTAAAGGTTGGAAATATCCCTTGTCTGACACTTCGTGTCAGACGGGAGCAGGGTCATCCCGCACTAATCCCGGTGGGATTGAGATGGGTCCTGTCACGTTTCCTTAAGTGCTGAATGTAATTTTGTGTTTACTTTAATACTTAGTTTTTGCGTATCAATTGTCACTAACATAATTTTTTGGTTCCTCTCGTAGCTTTTGTTTCCAAGTAACAATACATGAAAATTCTTTCTGCTTTTGGCTGGTGCTACTTTGAAATACTTTTCTTGTTTGCCATTCAAATTCAATAGTTAAGACTTAGTAGGAACTAACATTCATTCAATCATCAATCAATAATAGGATAATAGGTTAACAGTCACGTTCAATGAAGAAAATATCAATATCGACAGTTAAATATACGAAAATATAAATGGATATTAAATTTATATCGATATCGTTTACGTTTGATAAAAATAGTAAAATTTAGTCCAAAAATTAGAAATTTTTAATAAAACATCGGGAAAATTTTAAGAATACAATAATAGCTATATAATACTAATAAAAATTATAAAATAACTTTGATATAATAATTATATGATACAATAAACAATATAGTCTGATGATGACTAACAATATAAAAGCTTAAATATAAACAAAAATTAAAGCATAATTTTATTTAAAGCACATACTATATTTAATAATATGGTTATTAAATAATTAGTAAACAATGGTTTATAATCAATATATAAATACAATGGTTGTTTTTTTTAATAATAAATTAACAATTATAAACAAAGGAGTGAAGACGTGAATTAGAATAATAATAATAATAATAGTTTTGAGACGAGAGAACCGAATTCATTAGAATTGTTTCGGAAATTTTGGATGTATTAATATTAGTTAAATGAGTAACCAGTTCATTATTGTATTTTATTTATTTCTAAAATACTAAACCGACCCAATTACAATATTCCACTTAAATTTTACTTTCCCTGAACAATATTGTTATTGTTTTCCTTTGCTTCTCTGCGACTACCTACGACGTCGCCACTCACCCCTCTATCACTGGTCCATCGCCCTTTACTGTGACTAAGACTGACCTCGCCACCCCACCAAACGAATCCACCTCCAAGTCCAACGCCCTATAGATTGAACGAATTGGAGCTGCAAACTCAGAGAACCTAGATAACATCGCTTAAGATTTCGGTGGACCCACGTCGGGAAACTGCCACCGTTTGACTCGTTTGAATAAGGCAAAGGGGTTCATGCCTTCCCTTGCCATTGTCGACACTAGAATCACACAAATCGAGGATAAGAACACGACGACATTCAAGACTTCTTGACCCTTCGTGAGAAATCCACTTCTTGACCCTTCGGTCACATCACGAAAATGCTATCGAGGACCACCCATGATAATTAACCTGCGGGACTTACATCCAATCAATGGCTGAAAGTCGGCAACAACCACTCGTGGTCGTGGGCCGACCATCTCTAGCATTCATTACAGAACGAAGACAGTCGGCCAACAACATTTCCAAGCACTTGAAATTGATTGAAATTTGAAACCTAGTCGGGTCATCGATGAGAACAAATCCAAAACAGCCAATAAAAAGACATCAGAATGACAATTGCATTTGCCTCGGCATAAACTCGATCTTTTGGTTATATTTTCCTTCATTCCACAGAAAAAATAAAAACTGATTCCTCCATATATCCTGTTTGCTAACGTCAAAATTGTTACTGAAAGGTTAAGGCCATTGAACAGACATCCAGAAATCTTCCGAATATGATTGAAACTAAAGAAAAAAAAAACACTCACCCACAACTCATCCCCAAAACCTACTAAGGAAGCCACTTTTGTCTTTCTTCATCCTATGTTGAAGTGATGGGAAGTCAATGTGATTGTAGGCAAGGTCCAGAATAATAGGGTTGCGAGGAATTGATTGAAAGGGAGGAGGGAAGGCTTCAATCCATGGTGCACTTTTCACGTTTGCATCACCAACTGCAGACTCATAGACGTCAAGTTTCTCGAGGAGGAATTTCTCCATCTGAGAAAAAAATATCCAAATTAGCATAATTGCAGAGATGCATTCATAAAAAAAATTGTCAGAAACATTTATCCAAAAGAAGGTACTGTAGCAAAGTGGAAAGGTTAGGAGTCTGAGTGTCTCACAACCCAAAAAGACGTAATAGCTTCAATGCATAGTTGCCTCAAGCAATACAAAAGGAAACGACCCAGTTCTTGAATCCGGACGTCCAAGGTCTAAGGGCAAGCCTAGATGGGAGACAACCTTTTTTGTCCAGATTCAAGTAGATCTCTTCCTTTTTGCATGCAAATAGAGATGAGCCTGACTATCATGCATTCGATTAACCCAAAAAAAGACTATCATGGATTTGATACCAAGTGTAAATTTGCCAAAAAACACTAAATTGAACGTATTTGAAATAACTAGACGAAAACTCGATGTGGTGCTTTAGAAGGAGATTTAAATAGCTACATGCACAAATTCATTTCAAATCCATTTGTTTTCTTCATTGTTTCTTTTTCAAAACGTAGCATACATGAATTTTGATGGTCTAAACAACCAATTCAGCCTTTGTTATCAAAGCCAAATTTGAATGCCTGCCTCAACAAATAGACCCTTAGGGTATTTACCAAATAAATACTAAAAAATATTTACAAACTAGATTAGATCTCAATAGCCAACATTATTTCTTGTAAAACTGTATGCATAGCATTGGTTTATCTTTTCGGGAAGAGGAAAAGACTAATCTGTACCTTCTTGTCAACGCCAGTTAAATTGATATTAGATATTTTTTTTGATAGATTTTCAGGGGCCTTAAGCTCCTCCATAATTTCTGTGGCATGCTCTATACAACTGTTAGATCTGCACTCATCACACAATACCTTCAACTCTTTGATGGTAATCTGTCAAAAAATCAAAATTGAAATTATATGCTACTTCTTCTCACAGCTTATTCACAAAAAGGGGTATATGGTATGATAAGATGTTCAGCTCATTCCAAGTTGCATGGGAACCAAAAGACTAGGGCCTAGAAAGACAAGTAGTGTAGGCTAGCTATCCAATATACGTCAGACCAAGGAGTTAAAATTTAAAGTAAAGAGGTTAATCATGTTTATTTAATATTTGTGCTGAATCACGAATACGCCAAAAATTAAACATTACAACGCACCTGATCACTATTATTCACAGTTTGGAATTTCTGAAGGGCAGTCTCAGCAAGAGAACGAGCACGACAGTACAATGCATAAGCTTCTACCCTCTTACCAGCCAAGCTGTATGATCTACCTAAAAAGAAACACCTGCCGAAAAGTTGGGATGCTTATGAATTTGCAGAACAAAATAATGTCCCTTGACACCCAACTACAAACTCATAAAAGCAGAACCTTGGTTATTTGTTTCAGAAGCACAGGAAATATAACAAACATGGAACCATAAATACACTGAATCCTCGATAATATGTTGTAACTAGAGAAATATAAAAGTGAATCCAAATGTTAAAAAAACGCACTTTGTGATATAATTGCATAAAGGTGGGCAAGAGAAGATCATGAGAGATTAGTGAAGCATGGAAAATGATATTATAGAAGATTGGGATATCCTGATTTCAATATTCAATGAGACATCAGTGTGGTCTGAAAGGACATACAGAAGTGATCCCCATAACATAACTTCTATGAAGAGTAGCAAGCCAATTAGCGTAAAAAAATAGAGAACCTTTCTGCTCGGAAAGCGAGACTTTTAAGTTCACATTCTTCGGCAAATGCTACTTCTTCTGGTTTCCTATCTCTTCCAGAACTGACCAAATCTGAAAGATCGGATGTATTCTGCCAATAATATCAACAATAACACAAGGAATTATATCTTTAGACTGAACATCAACAAGGGTAAAGCATCTCCACGTGAAGAAAGGCAAGAGAGAAAGCAAAACAGAGATAGCTAACCTGTAAAAGGAGATCATATAAGCGAACAAGCTCTTCAGGCTTCGTAGCTTTCTCGTTTTTGTCATCACGTCGTTTAGTAAGTTTACTCTTTGCAATGCTAACCAATAGTTGGTTGCGCTCAATTGTTCGTTGTCCTAATACAGCACTAACAGCTTTGTCAAGGCCATTTAGGTCATCCTTCACATTTTCAGAATTACCTGCATTAGCCTAGATACAAGACAATATATCAGGAGGAGCACATGAAAAGATACAAGATAATGATGCACAAGCTAAAAAAGGAGTTTTAATAGTGATGAGCTTCCTACCAAGTCATTGCGAATGCAGCTCCTTGCCTCATGGTATGCAGTGAAAATTTTGTCAAAGATGCCTAGTTTTTTCTCTGCTGGAAGTGAATTGGTCGATGAACCAAGTATATCTTTCTCCAATTCTTGAGCTGAACAAATTTGTCACATCAGAACAAAACAGCACTTTATTGGGATTATACACATTCAGATAGAATCAAACAAGAAATGATAAATAACACAGACAAGTTTAATTTTTTATAGATTTCATAAGATATATAATCTAAGAAAGATAAAGCATACATATTTTTCAAACTAAATGATCTATTGTTGGAATAAAATTTGAGAAGCAATTTCACATATTTCTCAAACTAAATGATTTATTGTTCGTATAAAATTTGAGAAGCAAGTTTGATCTATAAATAGTTCGAAAGAAAATCAAAATACCCTCTTCCTCACTCCAGTTCACTTGAAACATGCATCAAAACCTTACATAGCTTTAATTCCAACTTTCCCTGGCAAGGTCCTAATAAACAGCGCACTAAGTCAAAGAGGAGTAATTCAGTTCTGTACTTCTATGGAATTCAAATCCTTTAGATACACCATTGTTTCTTCAGTAATATATTGCAAATTTTCCATCATCAGCTAAATCTTCCGAAACATACAGGCACACATGTTCATTTACAGAGAGAGAAAGCAGGAACAAGGAGAAATATAGTCACTTCTTTGATGTCATCTACCATTTACAAACCTATAAAATTCCTTGATAAGGATAAGTGGGAAAAAAAAATTCTTTTTAATAAACAAAGCAAATTACTGACCTTTTAGAATGGAAACTCGAGTTTTTGCATTGGAAATTGGAAAACTATGACCAAGCCAATGAAACTCTGTCATGGAGGCAGCCTGCTGAGATCTTGCCTCAGCCATAACAGCCTAAAACCAAGTTTCTTCAAGTCATCAGTAAACTAACAAGAAGCCCCTGAGGGATAGAGTTAAGTACCACATGTATGGTTTACTTTTTATAACAATCAAACCTACCTCCAACTTAGCCTTGAAGAGGTCCAATGCTGGTCCTTGCATCTCACCAATTTGTAGGAGTTCAGAGGCTTGTAGATTTGACTCTCCAACCTTGTGTAGGCAGTATCGAATACTAGGCTCTAATTCCTCTACACGCTCACGGCACAAAACTTGATTCTCCAGGTCTCCATATTTTGCAAGTTCCTCATAAACAGCCCTGTAACATAGTACCATAGTAACCATACACTACTCATTAAACCAAAAATAATTGGCTCCATCCGAAAATAGTAATCATCTAAAATCAATGCTGTACTGCTCCGATAAGATTAGTCCTAATGGAAATACTTCTTTGTTATAAAAAGCAGTTAGACCAATTATTTCTCATTCTTAGCGTGCATTTAAAATAGGTTAGTGCTTCAAATTGTTGGAAAGGTTTGAAGCAAAGAAAAACTGATGGCATCAAATTATCTGAGACAGGCATTTTATTACTACTTTAAAGCACTTATCAATCTAAGAGACCCACTTATTTCTAAGAATTTTTTTTTTGTACTTAAAGTGTGGAAAGGGGCAACTTAGATGGATATCCCCTTGGGTGCGACCATATGGGCTTCCACACACTGAGGAATGTCTGCATTGAGCTATTAGCTATAGCTACAAGCCACAATAGGACAGGCGCATCACCTCAGCCCACCAAATGACTAGCAAGCAGGAGCCAGTGGGATTTGATCACAGGACCTCCACCCACCAAACCACATGGGAGTAAGCCCTTGCTACTAGGCCATCACCCTCGGTGATCCACGCATTTCTAAGATAACAGATTCACTACTCAATGTCCATAATTTAGAGGAGTTACCTGGCACTTTTGAAATTCATCAATGCTTTGTCCCAGTTTTGATCTTGTTCAAACAACAAGCTCCCCGTCATAAAGGAGGCATAAGCCTACATATAAAATAAAAATTGGCACGGTGAAGAATATGCCACTTGAAAAAAGAGTTCTCCTAAATCAATGTAAATCATATGTTAAGAATACTACTGATGGCAGCTGACAATCTGGATTCTGGACTTCATCATATTATATTATTATGACCCAAATACAATTGTAAACATAGGAGAGGACATACTAAGCAAGAGCCAAAATTACACAACTCAAAACAGGACAATGTTAGATGCACGCACCTCAGCTTCTAAAGAAGTTCTGGAATCTCCCTTGATTGCACACAACTGTGCAAAAAGAGTAGCCCATTTCACTGCCTTCCTCAGCCTACCAATTAGATAGATTCGCTGACGAGCATTGGGACCATCCAGCACCTGTCTCTTTTCCATGGCATGGCTCCAAGCTCTCTCCGCAGTATAAAGAATCACATGAAGAAACCTATAAGAAACCAAGAAATTTCTTCAGCATACATACTGAGGGTTCATAAATATATGCTAGTTGGGCAGTAAACCTAGAAGCCCGACTTATACCAGTTGATCCTAAATACAATTGCTTCATCACAAGATGGGAATGGGAAATGCAAGTGTTTGACACATGCAATTCAATTCCACAAACAAAAGACAAGATAAACAAAGACCCACCTCACTTCAGTGACAGTCGATTCCGTTATGGCTCGGCGGGTGTATTTACCACGGCCATGTGTGAACTTCAATGATTTGTACAACCTTCTCAATCGGGCAGTGCAATATCTCCTGCAACAATAAAAATAACAAAATGAATCCCAATAACAAAATATATCGATTTCGTTGGAAAACAAAGCATATCTATTTCTGTTTCACCATGAGCACAAAATAAACGAAATGTCAATGAATAATACCGATATCGAGTGTAATCACCATGTCGCAAACCATGTTGCATCTGAGCAGATTTCAAGAGCTGCAACACTATAAAAATAAAAAATGAAGACAAATTAAAAAAAACACACACACACACAACGTCGACAAAGATATATGGATTTTGCAAACGAATGGATCAGATGTTGCATCTGAGCAGATTTCAAGAGCTGCAACACTATAAAAATAAAAAATGAAGACAAATTAAAAAAAAACACACACACACACAGCGTCGAGAAAGATATATGGATTTTGCAAACGAATGGATCAGAGAGCGAACCGTTAATGGAGAATTTAGGGGCGATCTGATCGGAGCTCTTTTGCTTGGATTCGTCTATTTCCATAGCCGACGTCTGGCTCTGTTTCCCCATCTCAAAAAGCTTTCATGAAAGAATCACACAAAATAATTGATTAAGGTAAGAAGGGGGCGCCGAGGGGGTGGCAAGTGTGAGACTCTGAGAGAAAAACATAAAGCGAAAGACATGAAATTTAGGGCTGCAAAGTGGGTGCAGACTCAACCCGACTCAAGTTCATGACCCACTTACCTTTATTTATTAAAATGAAAAAGAACAAAATCCTAAGCGCACATTTACTCATCACGAATAAAAAAGATAGATTATTAACTAAAAAAGATGGATTATTGACTAAAAAAGATAGATTATTGAAGAAATAGATAATACGAGTAAGTGGTAAAATATAGGTAATTGAAAAATAAAAAAAGGAGTAGGTAATTGATAATAAAAGGAGTAGGTGTTATAGGGAATACTCCTTAGGAAGATTCTACACGTGTGTACTGTGTTGTGCATGTCGCACGTATAACACGTGTGGATACTATAGCACATGCACAGAGACCAAAGACACGTGCGTGGGGCACTTTCCTGGCCCATGGCGACACGTGGGCATGTTTTTATGACTTTCTGAATAACCTTAGGTATTTTTCAGTCCCAAATTGACCCATAGAGCTGTTTTTCGACTCCTATTAGCGTTTAGGCATTGTTTTTCTTTCCTCATGGGGGCGTAGGTATTGTTTTAAGGGGCTTAAGACATCCCTAAACCTATTAGGGTCCTTGTGAGGTGATTTTAGGCATTGTTGGCCAAAATTTCGAAGAATTTTCTTATTTTGAGCCTACATATCTCTTTCTGAGATCAAAACGATGAAGATAACTATTAATTTGTGAAAATTGGATGTAAAACGAAGTAGTTTGAATCGAGTAATGAAGTTGGATCCAAAAACCCGAATTGCAGTCCCGTTGGAGGAAGAAGATGATTATTAGTTTTTATACTTTATATATTATATGTTGTTGGAAATTGTAATTAGGCTAGCTAGCCTAGTTTGTTGGGTGTTTTGCCCATCACTAGGGGCTTGGGTTCGAGACCCCCCTTGTTCACAGCTGAATACTTTCATTTTTTATCCATTTTTCCCCCCAAATTTTCAACAAAGTTTGGCTTTTTTTTTTCCTTCCAATTTTAAATATATCAATTTCTTCCAATTTTTGAACAAAATTTGGCCTTATTTTTTCATCTTTTTTTCCCCAATTCTAAATATATTTGGACCTATTTTATCATTTTTCTTCCATTGAATTTTTTTTTTATACTTATTGTTATGTTTTTAATTATATTAACATTCAATCATAGTAATTCACTTCAATTTATATTTATATTTAAGATTTTATATTATTAGTCATCGTCAAAATCATATTGTATCATATTATTCATCATATATTTATTATATCAGCCATTTTATAATTTTATTAGTCTTATATAATCATTATTGAATACTTAAGTTTTTCCTAAAATTTCATTAAAAATTTTCAACCTTTAAATTAAATTTCTGTCATTTATATTGACCGTAAACGATATCAATATCGATATTTAAAACGAGATATCCATAAATTTAATTAATAATATATAAGTCAATGTTAATATTTTAATTCTTAATCAGAGATTTAATGAATTATTGGCGTAATGTTTTATATAAAAAAAGTTCAAATTAATCACATCACCTCTTTTGTCTTGTTACAAAAATCATATTATTATTATTATTCTAATTATTGTTTAAACATTTGGGAAAAGGATAAGTTTTTGACAATTGTTTTCTTCATTTTCCTTATTTGAGTGATTCGTGAATTAGATTGCCTTTTATCTCTCTTGAAAAAGTAGTACTAAAGCATTAATCAGAGAGAGAGGGCGGCGTGGGCTCTAGTGAGAGAGTTAAAGGCGAGAGCTTTATTTACCGTTCTAGCATCTCGCACCTCCAAATCCAATTCCAGCTGGGGCTATCTCTCGCCGAACAGTTTCTTCATATTCTCTCTGAGCAGCAATTGAAGATGGTGGACTTCGCTAGGGTTCAAAAGGAGCTTCAGGAATGCAGCAGAGACAGCGAGCGCTCATGTATCAAAGTCAGCCCCCAAAACGACGCTAGTCTTGCCCGTTTAATTGGAACCATTCCTGGCCCGATTGGCACCCCTTATGAAGGTGGCACTTTTCAGATCGACATCGCATTGCCAGGTTCATACCAATTTTCCTTTGTCATCAGCTAGTGTTATTTTTTTTGGGGTGTTTTTACTTGTAATCTAGGTGTTTTTTCATGTTTATTTCGCCGGTAAAAGCTGAGAAAATAAATATGGTTGCGTCAAAGTTGAGACTTTCTGCTCATTGTAGTAAATATATAATTGGGTCTGAAGCGGGTTTGAAATTGGGAGGTGTGAAAGTTTTAATCTCTGAGTGTGAGATAATTTTTTTTGCATTATTTGGGTAAAAGGATTACTCTAAGAGATCTAGTGTTTGCTACTATGTTACGTTTTATGCAAAACAGTTTAGCTGGTTGTTTGCTAACATGGCTGGCAAATTGAAAGAAAATGAGGAAGGGGAATGTTAAAACTTTACTAACACGGTGCTTTCAACTGTCGGATTTCTTCTTGCAGATGCATACCCTTTCGAGCCTCCCAAGATGAAGTTTACGACCAAAGTTTGGTGGGGATAATTTATGTTCATATCTTTCGTGTTGTTTCTTTTTTATTTATTTATTTTTTATCAATAACCACACCAAAGGGTATTAAAAGATGTTCTTAATCTTAGCTTTCCTTCAGAAACATTGCAAACTAGTATAATCCGGAAAACAGCCATGTTTCTGAAAGTTTATGTTGCAAGTAAAAACAATTTTTGAAATAGAACAGGAAATAACCAGGTACCAGTGTGTAAGGAGCCGGAGGAGGAGTTTAAATACATAAAGAATGAATATTCAAATGGATCATTAATGTAGAGTTTGTGTTTATGAATATGTTGAAGGCACCCCAATATCAGCAGCCAAAGTGGAGCAATTTGTCTGGATATTTTGAAGGACCAATGGAGTCCAGCACTCACATTGAAAACTGCGCTGCTTTCCATACAAGCACTACTTTCTGCTCCTCAACCTGATGATCCTCAAGATGCTGTTGTCGCACAGCAGGTCTGAACCCACTTATTTTCTTTAGTAAAATTTTTATCATTCAATTGATGTTAGATTATCTTTTGTTTGATGATGTCTGGTATGTATTTATTTGTTAAATTCTTCTCTCATTGAAAATTATCGACTCTATGATGACATTGCAGTATCTTAAAGACTATCAGACCTTTGTTGGCACAGCTCGATACTGGACGGATACTTTTGCCAAGAAATCATCTCTTGGGATTAATGAAAAGGTCAGTCTCATCCTCATCTTCTTCTTCTTAACCATAATGTCCCTGGCAAGTATATATATATTTTGCATCTTCACTAATGAAAATATTTCTCTTTCAAAAACAAACTCACAATGAAGAAATTGTATGTAGATAAGAGATGCCGTAAGCTAGTGGATTTTCCTGTACAGGTACAAAAACTAGTGGAGATGGGGTTCCCTGAAGCTCAGGCAAAGAGTGCGTTGGAAGCTTTTGGCGGGGATGAGAACCTGGCCCTTGAAAAGCTTTGCTCCGGTTAGGATTAAAGAAGGAAGCTTTCCTCTGGTTAGCACTCCATATAACAAGTTGCCAGCAGATTTAATCTTTTTAAGTATATATGCCACCCACCCTAAGAGGGTGGAAACTATACTCACATCAAGGACTTGATTGGATATAAGGTTTTCGTAGTTCAGATATCTTCGTTTCTACTCTTCTTGTGATTTGGGTAAATTTTATTTTCAGCAACCCTGTTCTTATACCAAATTCAGCCTTGCTGAAAGGTTTCACCCCTGTTTTTTCTACTCATGGTGTTCAAAGAAATTCTCAATGCGTGGTTACTAATCTGTAATGGTGGAACGGATGGTGGAGTTCAATTTCGGAATTTCACTTGGATTAGACTTTATAAACTCAAAAATACCTAAAGTAGGACCAAAATTAACAAATGCAATTTATTGGTATCATAAAACGCCTTGAAACTGTTGCTGGTTAGGTTAGATTCGACAATTCCAGAGTCTCAGAGATGAGACAGTTCCTAGGTTCTGCGAACGAGATGGTCAGATCTTCTCCCACAATGAAGGAAGGTTACTTGGAGTGGAAGTCTTTAAAGTCTTTTGGTCCTTCTTTACCTCATAATGAAGTATTTAAGAGAAAATGTGATATATGTGGTGGACTGGCCTCTGTTGGTTGGGCGCTCCTCGGGTAGGAGGTTGAGCGTTACCCGCCCGGGCGGCTACGTGCTATCTAGACGTGTTGGACATTGCCTTTAACATTATTGGGCTTGGGCCTGGGGCAGATTTTGTGAGCATGGGCTAGCAGCGAGCCCCCCTGGTAGGCCCTAGAGTATCTTTAGTGAGTTTTCAAATACTATTTGTCAGATTCAACTGGACTCACGATGATCATCAACTTGAACAAGTACAATCATTCAGCGGTTAGCTATCTCCAAAAAAAAGGATTCAAAAATTACTCGCCCGTTAACTTTGCTTGACTACAAACCCGCATCCATCAAGGGCAGCAAGTGCCTCAGCCTCCACCAGCGATGCATCAAACCTTTGCTCGTCCTTGCAAATTGCACTAATGCCCACTTCCCTCATCGCACAATGCACGATCCCAAGGTGCGTCAACATTAATCTTCAAAGAACCCCTTGGGGACCTGGACCATGGGTGGTTCCCATTCAAGCTGATCGAATTTGTTGATTGGCATGAAAAATTCCTTCTTTAATAGAGAATGAATAGCCCTTCTTCAATAACGAATTATATTGATAACACATGGAGACACGATACAAATAATTTCTTCTATATAGATAATTTCTTCTTTAACAAAATTTGAAAGGTCCATTTCTAAAAACTGTCTTTTATTTGAATGTCGATATCCCTTCTTTAACAAAGTCATATTTTCTTGTTTGACAAGGTTATTAATACAATCTAAGGTAGGTAGACTCAATTAGAGATTTTAAATGATTTGAGGGTGTTTTTAAAATTAAGGTATTCAATTAAGATTTTAATAGGTTTTACAAAAATCTTAGTATATTCCATTTAGTTTTTGAATGATCATCTTAAAATCCTTAAAATTCCATCCGTATTCAATTCGATTTTAAAATACGATTTAAAACTTAATTTTATTCAAAAATTTAGATTTTGTATGATTTGATAAAAATGATGGATTTCGAGGGATTTTAGAAAATGAGAATATATCTTCTGACTATTGAGAAAGATAATGTTATGAACTCAAGAATTAAAAATAAAATGAGCTAGGTTTTAGTGTAAATTTTTTAATATTAAATTTTGACAGTATTAGGTGAATTTATTGACTAAAAAAGGCACTTAATCAAAATATATATTTTATAAAAAGAAACAACAAAGCATGCTATACAATACAATACAATACAATACAAAACACTTAAATTAAAATAAACTCTTATTTTATGTGGACACTATATCATACGATCATGCAAAAATTCATTATATCTATCTTATCTAAGTATTGAATAAGATTAGTAACTCTCAAACTGCCTTTGTTACTGGAATACAAATTACGAATAATGTTCTAGTGGTCTATGAGTTGTTGCATACAATAAGGAACGAGGTCAGGATGGAGCTGATATGTTGTTAAAACTTGATATGTCAAAAGCCTATGATAGAGTGGAGTGGGATTTCCTCATGGAGGTTATGGCACAGTTGGGCTTCAACTCAGTGTTCTGTCAGTGGATCAAGGAATGCATCTCCACGACTTCTTTCAGTGTTCTTATGAATGGATCCCCTACTGATGTGTTCCGGCCTACTAGGGGTTTGCGACAAGGTGACCCGCTTTCTCCTTTCCTTTTTGTTTTGTCTGCTGAATGTTTGTTGGCTCTTATACATAGGAAAGCAGAAGTTGGGGCACTCCGAGGAATTCCTGTAGCCCCTAGTGCTTTTTGTGTTACCCATCTATTCTTTGCAGATGATTCAGTCTTGTTCTCTAAGGCAACTATGGAGGGGGGCAGTTCGTTTGAAGGAGATCTTGCAGTTGTATGAGTTGTGCTCTGGGTAGAAAATTAATTCTGAGAAGAGCTCTGTGGTGTTTAGTGTCGATTGTCCTCCCCTCTTGCAGGAACAGATTGTGGTGGAATTGGGAGTTAGGGTGAAATGGGAGTTTGGCAAATATCTGGGTTTCTATGCTAACTTTGGGGCTTCAAAAAAGGCCATTTTTCAAGATGTTCGCAATAAAATGGAGGTGAAGTTTCTGCGTTGGTTTGAGCAGTTTTTGTCCAAGGCAAAAAAAGAGGTTCTTGTTAAATCCATTGCTCTGACTCTCCCTAATTATGCCATGTCATGTTTTCAAATCCCAATGGGAGTTTGTAAGGATATTGAGCAGATACTGTGTAACGACCAGTCCCAAATTCGTAGATTAGATTAGTGACTAATCACGATTAGTGAGGTTAATCGGTGATTAGTTAGGTGACATCGGACGAACGATGCAAAATGACTGTTTTGCCCCTGGTCGTGGGCAAAATGTTGACTTTTCATTCGGGAGGTCAAATAGACTTTGACCGATGACCGTGACGTAGTTCGTGACGTCACGAGTTCATAGACAGGTGGCACGTTCAATTCCGACGTTCGAGGAGGAAGTTATGACATTCGGAAGTTTAGGGGCATTTTGGTAATTATGGTTTAAAAGGGGCAAATGTTGACTTTTTGACCAAAAGGTCCGAGGGCCGAGGGCCGAATATCGTTACGTAGATGGGGACGATACGAATCCATGGACAGGCGGTACACTGAAATCGGACTTCGAACGGGAGAGTTATAGGTCACGGAAGTTCGATTTCACTATGCACGTACTTCGAGGCGGGGCTGAGTTGGCAAATTCTGATTGGCCAGATATTTTGAGTGGGTCCCATGGATGAGTGACAAGTGTCACTCATCCCATTGGTCCAAACCCCTAAATTGTGGATCTAAGTAATTAAATATTATTAATTTAATATTTTATAATTAAACTCACCCAATATTCAATCCTAGCCACCCATTTCAACTTAATCTTTAAATCCTCACCATCCATTATTTCTCTCATCTTTCATCAGTCATCTTCATCATCACTTCATCCCTATTCATCCTCACAAACCCGAAAACCCATATACCCTTCATTTCTCCATTTTCTTCAAACACACACACCACCCATCACACCATCCCTCTACTTACATCATTATGACCGTGAGGAGGTGGTGAGAGGTTGAGGATGGAAAGCCACGGCTGGGGACGGCGGTGGCCACGGCAGGAGGAGGCCAAACCGTAAGGTAAAATATTCAAAAATTCGAATTTTGGTTTTAATGGTTTTTAATCGATTTCATTAATTGGAAATGCTATCTGGAGGTCCTAGGAGTCGATTGGGATAGGTTTTGAGGTTGGGGATGGTCGGGAAGGCCATGGACGGTGGAGGAAAATACCTCCACCATGGCCGAATTGAAGGGCACGGGTTTGATGGTTTTTAATGCCGTTTTAACGTATAAAACGATTAGAATGGAGAGTAGGATGAGTTTAGGATCAAAATGGATTGAAATGGGGTTGAAAATGGACGGATTGAGGGTTGAACCGGTCAGCCGGTCCAGACTGGTTCAGTAGCAGTTGGACCGGGTTCGACTGGAGGTTGGGGTTGATGAATAGTAGGCGCGTGGTCTCACGCGCAGGAGCCTTCTTGGGGCGCGTGAGGGCGTGTGGCCCATATTTCGAGGAAGTGTTCAACATGTGAAACACTCTATTCAATGTAACGAACATTTTGGGACTAGTTTCGTGTCGATTGGACACCGTCTTGATATGTTTCGGGGCATCAGAAGGTTTAGGATCGGTTTTAAAAATAGTTAAAAATACGGAAAAATTACGGGGCTTTGGTAGGAGATTAATTAAGTAGTTAGTAACCTTCTATTACTATTTGGACAGGTTCGGGAGTCCCGGTGATAGTGGTCGTCTCGGGAGAGCCTATAGCACGCAAATCGAGGCGGCAGCTCGGACGGTCTGTGAGTGGACCTTGTTTTCTAAATTGGTGCATGCATAAATGTTTATTATATGTTTTATTACATGTTTGATGATGTCATGGGTGCATTTGTATGTGGTTACGTATAAGTACGTATTTCGAGGTTTCTACCTTATACGGTGCTTATACGGGTCTGTATTTCTTTAATGGTCTAAATGATTTGGAATTGGATTTCAAAAGGATAAACTCAGGTATGAGACCCATTTGGTTTTGTCTAGGGCATATGACCTCAGATTTCGGGCACGGTGCCCAACTGATGTCCTATGTTCGGGCACGAGACCCAGTTATTTTACGGTTTATGATTTCGGGTCAGGGACCCTAGATGGATTTCCAAGTTGATGACGGTTTACGGGAATCGGCATGAACTCTGGAAAGGTCATTGTGGTTCATGACGGTTTATGGGAACCTGCATGAACCTTTGTTAGGTCATTCTGGTTCATGACGGTTTATGGGAACCGGCATGAACCCTGTTTAATGGATGTTATGGATCATGACGGTTCAGGGGAACCGGGCATGAATGTTTATGTTATGTATATATATGTTCATATACCTTCCTTTACTTGTTCTATTATCTCCTCCGGGGAGGGTCGTTGGCCTGGGTGGACCCCGGAGTAGTCACGGAGCACCGACTGAGTGGAGTCACCCCCCAGTTGGGTTCCTTACTCTCAAGAAGGCTATGATTACTATTACCTCGGGTAGGGTCAGTGGTATGCGGACATTGATCTTTACTTTGAGAAGACTCGGATTGAGACCTGGGTAGCACGCGCGTAGCTTTGGAAACCGTGAAAGGATTGGTTGTGTGAATTATATGTGTATGTGATATAAATATGATATATGATATATGGATACAAGATTTGAGCAGGGGCTCGTGTACTTGGTTTCTTCTTGGTTTCTTATGATTTGGGGCAGAGTCCCTTATGGATTTGGGCAGTGGCCCGTATGGTCGTTTTCATTATGGTTCTTTCAATCTTGGTTTTGGGCTTAGTTCCCACATATGGTTTCTTGGGTTAAATGGTTTTCGAATGCATGCATGCTTTTTAGTGAAGGGTACAAATGTCTTGTGAAACGTTTTTTTTTAATAAACTGGTTGTTTTGTCCACTCACAGCTTTTAATGTTTTGACTGCCCTTCAGGTTGACATCGGATATGGACTGTAGCAGAGACCGAGATATCACATGCCTCCTCCGGATCCTGGCGTACTCTGATAGCCCGGGAGGGCAAAGGTAGGAAATATCCCTTGTCTGACACTTCGTGTCAGATGGGAGCAGGGTCATCCCGTGTTAATCCCGGGGGGATTGGGATGGGTCCTGTCATATTGGCCCAATATTGGTGGGGTAATAATAATTTACAGCGTGGGATGCATTGGGCATCTTGGCACAAGCTCACGATTCCAAAGGATGTAGGGGGTTTGGGCTTCCAGAATCTTAGGATGTTCAACCTTGCTATGCTAGCAAAGATTGCATGGCGACTACTTGATCAACCTTCCTCCTTACTTGCGAGAATATTGTGTACAAAGTATCATAGTGGGACCTCTATCTTGGAGGCGAAGGAAGTGGTTGGGTCCTCATGGGGTTGGAAAGGTATCCTACAGGGGCTCTGTATTCTGAACTCGGGCCTACGTTGGCATGTAGGGGATGGATCCCAAATTCACATCAGTTCAGGCCCATGGCTCCCTCGTGGCCGGCCTTTCAAAGTAAGATCTCTCAAACCTAATCTTTCTTTACTGGTTAAGGAATTGATATGCCCGGTTAGTCATACTTGGTTAAGTGGTTTGATAGAAATCCTGTTTGATGAGGAGGAAGCTAATGTTATTTGTTCTATCCCATTGAGTAAGCATGGTTATAAGGACCACAAGGTTTGGCATTTCTCTAAGACTCGGGCGCATGGTTTTGAGTTTAAATACTCGGGTGCATATGAGATCCAGTAAACTTGTATGATCGTTGTTTTTCACTGGTTTTCAGATGTTTTGGGCAATGGCCCGGATGAATTGGATTTGATGAGTTTTGGGACTGAGTTCCCAGATTTGAGATTGATTTGTGATTTGAGGCTGAGGCTTGGATTTGAATAGCGGATTTGATTCGGGTTTTCAAATGATTATTCAAAGATGGTTTTTGATATGAATGGTTTCATGACTTCTGATATGCATGCATTGGTTTTTACATGAAGGGTATAAATGTAATTGTTTTATTTAACTATTTTTGAACTTATACTTTATTTTTGTCCACTCACAGTCTTTTTGTGTTTTCGATACCCTCCAGATTGTTGCGGTACGGGCTGTTGGTCGAGAGAAACGAAGACATCACACCCACGATCCACAGTAGTTCGGTACACTCTGGGAATTCCGGTTACTTTTAGGATGGTTGGATTGAGAATCCCTTGTCTGACTTACATGTCACATGGAGGTTAGGCGTCAGTTTAGCCTTCGTGTCATGCGTAAGTTAGACGGGAGCAGAATTTAGCCCTTAATCCCGGGGGATTAGGGGTGGGTCCTGACATGGCACAACTTGTAAGACCCGGTCTTGGAAGTAAGAACGGTGAGCTTGAGAAGCAAGAAAGGTGAAAAGACCCGTGAGCTTGAAAAGGCAAGATCGGTGAACAATCCCGCATCGCTCGGGGAGGGAAATGTGAAGTGCCTTATATGTGTGGGCACGTATCTATCTAACACAAGGCCTTTTGGGAGCTCACTGGCTTTTGATTCCTTAGGAACTCCAAAGTTAAGCGAGTTGAGGCTGGTGCAATCTCAAAATGGGTGGCCTACTGTGAAGTTGCACGTGAGCTCCCGAAAATAAAATCGTGAGGGCTGGGCCCAAAGCGAAAAATATTGTGTTAGATGAGCCGGGTCGTGACAGAATGGTATCAGAGCTGCACCCCGACCGAAAGTGTGCCAGGGAGGAAGTTGGGCCCCAAGGGGGTGGATTGTAAGACCCGGTCTTGGAAGCAAGAACAGTGAGTAAGACCCGTGAGCTTGAGAAGAAAGAACGGTGAGCAAGACCCGTGAGCTTGGAAAGATAAGATCGGTGAACAATCCCACATCGCTCGGGGGGGAAAGGTGAAGTGCCTTATATGTGTGGGTCCGTATCTATCTAACACAAGGCCTTTTGGGAGCTCACTGGCTTTGGATTCCTTGGGAACTCCAAAGTTAAGCGAGTTAAGGCTGGTGCAATCCCATGATGGGTGACCTACTGGGAAGTTGCACTGTGAGCTCCTAGGAACAAAATCTTGTAGGTCTGAGCTGGTGTGTCATGCGGCCCCTAGGCTGAGTTAGTGTGTCCTGCGGCCCAGAAGGGACAATACTGTGTTAGATAAAGTGGGCCACTGCACAACTCTGATCTATACTGACAAGACCCGTCCCAAATCCCCCGGGATTAACGTGGGACGTACCTGCTCCCGTCTAACACGACATGTTAGATCAGGGATAATTTCGTCCTTAGCCCAACCGGGACTACGAGAGAGCGCCAGGATCCAGAGGAGGAATGTGATGTCTCGGTCTCTACTACAGCCCGCATCCACGATCAACCTGAAGGACATTCAAAACATTAAAACTGTGAGTAGACAAAAAAAAGATTTGATAAAAACATTTTCGTAAAAATACCTTTATGCCCTTCACTAAAAAGTATGCATGCATTCGAAAACCATTTCTCAACATAGAACACGAGGCCTTGGCCCAAAATCCAATCAAAGTACTTGGGACGTCAGCCCAAACCAAATCAAGTGGGGACTCATCCCAAATTCAATACCTGTGGCTCTCAGCCCAAAACCATCTCCGTGAAATCTCATACACATATATGTATATACATATATAACCCATCCTAGACATACTCTGATTTCAACTCGAGGCACACAACCCCTAGGGAACTAATCCCTGATATATGTCACGATTTATATATATATAAGTATGCATACTACTCGGGATCTCACTCCGAGTCTACCCCCAGGAATTCGCCATCTGGGAGGCTCTGTCTCTGTCTCTGGATCTAGTCCGAGCATCTCTCCGGGTCTGGTCCAGGACCATATCATAACTCCCGTTCCTGAAATGGGCTCCCTATAGGGATCACTCATTCCGAGTAGTGGATCGTGACTCTCTAGGTTGATGTCTGGAGGAGACCAATCAACTAATAAAAGAGGGTATATACATATTAGTATAAACACCACACTCGGGACTCACAACCGATAACACTAGTCAATTGGGCATCGAGCCTGATATCTCAGGGTCAGTCATCATTCCGATAATAGCGATGCGTGCAGCCATCAGTCCAGGGTCGTTCTCAATCCTGATATGTTTCCGTGAACATATCACTACCGCGACCATCTCTAGAACATGGTGCACACGTCACTAATCGATCTCTTATAACGTTAGCACTCCGAAGTCGAGCCTATAGTGGTTGCTTGACCATAGGACGTGCATCGTGACCTCTCCGGAACGAACACATCCCCAGTCCGGAGGCGAGCGCCATATCGTCCATCACTATGCACACATCACTTGTCGAGACCACGACTCAGACCCGTAGGTCATCAATAGAGCCATATGCCCGAGTCAAAACCAAAACCAAATGGGTCGTTTTATTTTTGAAAACCATTTCATTGAAAACCGAAACCATAAACGCGTATAAGCACGTATAAAATTAAAAACCTCAAAATACGTGCCAATACGTAAATACACACACAAAATGCACTCAAGGCATCACAAAACATGTTCTAAAATACTTATAAAACATTTATGCATGCATCGATTCATAAAAGAAAGTCCACTCATAGACCGTTTGAGCTGCCGCATCGATACATGCGCGGTACGCCTTATCGGGTTAATCGCCATCTTCGGGGTTCCCAAACCTGTCCAAATAACTTTAGAGGGTTACTAACTAATTAATTAACCCCTCACTAAAGCCCCCTAATTTTTTGGGATTTTTAACTATTTTTAAACGCGATACTAAACCTTCGGATATCCCGAACTATATCGAGACGATATCCGATCGACTTGAAACCAGTCCTTAAATGTTCGTTACATCACATAGATGAAATTACATGTTGGAAGTTTCCCCAAAAACTTCCCCACGCGCCGTCACGCGCCCCGGATGGCCATGCGCATTGGTTTCACGTGCCTGCACAGGGTCATCCCTGTCCTTTAGCCGACCGGCTGGTGCGGTTCAACATCCCAGTTTTCCCCAGGGTTTCTCTGCCACTAACCACCACCAAAATTCATCCTAAAACCTTCCTAACACCATAATAAACCCATCCTAATCCACTAAAACGGCTCATAACGTTCAAAAATCAAAATAAAAGAAAAAGGGCATAACGGGGCTTACCGTGCACGGGTTGCCTCCGTCGTCCACGGTGGTGGTGCTCCTGGCCAGCCACCACCATCATCCTGCCCTCATCTCACTCTCTTGGTCTCAAGCATGATCTGATGGGGGAAGGGTTTGCATTGGGTTGAAGGGTGATCGGGTTTGGTGGGGGAAATTGATCGAACAAAGAGGAAGGGGTATGCATGAATGGGAAATGATGGGGGAATGGATGAATGACACTTGTCATTCATCCATTGGGCCTATCCAAAAAAGCTAGGCCTACTTAATGCCAAATGGCCTCCGTCTTGAAAAACGTGCAATCGTTCGTTCGAACTTCCGTGAATTGTAATTTTTTTGTCGAACGTCCAAATTCGACGTGCCGTCTGCCTACGAATTCGTATTGACTTGATCTACGTAATGGTCCTTGGCCCTCGGCCATCAGACCTCTCTGGTCAAAAGTCAACTTTTTGCCCTTGTTTAGGGGTAAAATAGTAATTTCGCCCTGAACGTCCGTTAATCCTCGGCTAATTCTCGATTAGCCTCGTTAATCCGTCCTTAATCCCTAATTAATCCTTAAAATTAGGGACGAGTCGTTATAAACTTCCCCATTCCAGGGATTTCGTCCTCAAAATTCAAATCGACCCAATTCCACAACCAAACTGTGGAAATCCACTCGTATCCCACGACTCGGTACTCTCGTGTAATCCTACACGTCCGACACTACGTCGTACTTGTCGGTACATACCGTCGTCGGAGCTCCTAAAGCTCCAACTCAACTCTCGCTAAGCCACACTTCTGTTCTTAAGTCTCACTCGAGACAGTGTCGATGTCTCGCCTGTTACTCGCTCCGACAGGTCAACTATACTAAGTTGATTTTAGATCCTTATAGTCTGCCTTACCAACACGTTCTAACCTACACTTAGCAGGTTACAATATGCACACCCACTTCGGGTTAACATCTCTAAGCTGCCATCAAGTCAACTTTTCAGTCTAATGGTTCTTGTCATCTGTCACCCAAGGTCAGCTTTTCAGTCTGGCGACCTTTCTCATCCGATAACCGAAGATGATATCCTATTCCGCATCCGAGCCGACAAATATCCTCACTGCTCCCACGGAGCGATAACTCAACTTTTGTCACTGAACGGTTCGCAACAGTAATTCACTGTTTAGAGGAATACCATTCTCTTCTAACGCTCCCTAAGTCCACGATCGTGATCGTGACTAGTCGATAACACTTGGCTCTTCGGTCCACCTTTGTAGCTCACCAATTTTGACCACCAGTCACTGATTTACTCATGACAGTGCTAGCGTCATCTACTGACGACAACTGTCGATAACTATTGTAATCACCTATTCTATTTCACACCATCAGATTTCTCCTCAAACAAGCGTACACAAAACTTAGGAGGTATGGTAAACCGCAGTCAACCAAACCATCTCTATCACGATTCCCAAGAATCGACACTAGCCGACGAATCCTTCTCTTCGTGTAGTGGTAGAACCTTACCATGAGCACATCACAACTGAGCTACCGTCAGCTCGTGGCTCGTCGTCTATTCCCATTATCGTCGTCACAGCACTGCCACACAGAGTGCGAATCAACCAATCCTACAACCTTGGTCATACGAGCAATCACCCTTTATGTAACGACCCGTCCCGAATATCGGGATTTGATAATATTTAATTGTGATTCACTAATCTGGGATTAGTTGGGCGATTTCGGACGAATTGTGCAAAATGACCGTTTTGCCCCTGGGCGTGGGCAAAACGTTGACTTTTATTTCGGATGGTCAAATAGACTTTGACCGATGACCGTGACGTAGTTCGGGACGTCATGAGTTCATAGACAGGTGGCACGTTCGATTCCGACGTTCGTGGAAGAAGTTATGATGTACGGAAGTGCAAGGGCATTTTCGTAATTTGGCATATTAGGGGCCAAATGTTGACTTTTTGACCGGGATGTCCGATGGCCGAGGGCCAAGGACCGTTGCGTAGGTCTCGTCGATACGAATTCAACGACAGGCGGCACGTCGAAAACGGAGTTCGGGTGACCAAGTTACGGGTCACGGATGTCTGGGGGCAAAATGGTAATTTGTCAACCGGAGGGCAAAATGGTCTTTTACCATTGAATCTTGCTGCCTGACAGTGACATCTGTCACTTTGTCATCTTCTTTGCCCCAGATAACATGGAATCATGTTTTAAGGGAGACACAATTATTCTTACTTTAGACACTAATTCCCTAAATTGTGGGTTGTCTTAATGATTACCAATTAGCAGCTAATTAACCTCTGTCTCAGCTCCATTGTGCAATTGGGAGACTGAGGAAGCCGAATTGAGTGTGAGGCTCGAGTGACAGTGAGGCCCCTGGGTTAATTTTGAACCGAAAAATCGTGAAAATTGGGGGAATTGCGAATTCGACAATATGAGCGGTGAGGATCACAATTGTGGATTCAATTCGACTTCTGGGATTAATACGAACATCTCTGCAACGAAAACGACGAGAGATGGTGTCGAATTGTGGAAGAACAGAAGCTTCCATGGCAGCTCAAAGTCGAGCTTGTGTTCAGTGGGTTTGAGGTAAGTAATTCTCAAATTGACCTTGTAGAAATGTCCCTTACACTTTCACGATGCTAACTGAATGAATTAATTTGGAAAACAGGGACGATATCGTGAAACCCGATTTGAAAACCCGTCGAGGATCGATCGAGAGTCGTGAGGATTTAGACCATGTTTTGTGTAATTCTATTTACAGAACTTAAATGGTGATTGATTACAAGGGATCAGTTGAAAGAACGGATTGATTTGGTGTTGAATTGGGTGAGATTGAACCGGGTCCTATCGCGGGTTTTTCAACCCGTTTACCAGAGAAACGGGCGAGGATGGTGACTGTAGCAGTCACTGTAGCAGGCGCGTGGCTTTCACGCGCAGCCACTCACGGCGGCGCGTGGGCACGAATCTCGAGGTGAGGTCAACATGACTTTTGTCCTATTCAATGTAACGAACATTTTGGATTTGGTTTCGTGTCGATCGGATCCCGTTTCGTTATTGTTCGGGATGTCCGAAGGTTTTAAATCCAGTTTAAAAATAGTTAAAAATTCGGGAAAATTACGGGACTTAAATAGGATGTTAATGGTGAGGTTAGTAATCCTCTAATGTGATTTGAACAGGATTGGGAGTCCCGGTGTTAGTGGTGTGGCCCGGGAAGGCCTATGGCACGCGTATCGAGGCGCTCGGTTAAACGGTCTGTGAGTGGACATTGGTTTCATAAATTCGATGCATGCATAACTGTTTTATGATTGTTATAATTATGATTAAATGATTTACTTTGGATATCGGTGAATTTAAAATGATTTCACATATTTCGAGGTGAATTACGTATTTACACGTAAACCGAGGTTTTCTGGATTTGCACCGATTTCCATAAATATGGTTGGATATGATTTCATGAAACGGTTACGAACTTAAATAATGTAAAATCGGGCCAGGGGCCCAGTTAACATGTGGATCGGGCCAGGGGCCCAGTTAACTTGTGAAATCGGGCTAGGGGCCCAGTTGATTTCTACATGTGATTGCGGGTCGGGGACCCTAAATGGAATTGAATAAATGTTTCCTGGTTTACATTTTATATATGTTCACATGCTGGAATCTATAAATGGTTTTGATGATGTTTCGGTCATGGCACGTTTCACGGTTTTGGGCATGAGACCCGTTTGATGAAACGTAACGATCAGTTCGGATTTTACCTATGTATACCTATATGTTTTGCATGTGGATATCGATAAAATGTATTTAGTACTGCACTATATAGATCCTTCCATATTATATTGTCTCCTCCGGCGAGGTACCCCGGAGAGGTCACGGACGTCTAGTACGTCCAGCGTCTATGACGCTAAGCATCAGGTGATGCTGCATCAGGTGATGCTGTACCCGAACGGGGTTCGGGGATTTAACTCGGAAAATTGAGACCCGAGTGGCACGCGTAGCCTTGTGATTGTGACCTTATTGATGTCAGGGATGTCAGACATCAGGGATGTCGGATTGGAGTGTATAGTGCAGTGGCTAAAATAATGGTTATGGTTTATATTATATGCCTTATGGTTCATATTACTGGATTTATGAAATAACTCTTGGATTTACTTTTGGAAATTGAAACTAGGCTTTGGTTTCCGGGCTAAGGCCCTAATGGTTATTTCTAAATAAATATGGGATTATTGGTTTTGGTGCATGCATATGATTTTACTGAGGGGCATAAATGTCTTATAAATGTTTTAAACAGACTTGTTTATTTTCGTCCACTCACAGCTTTTGTTTTCAATGCCCTTCAGGTTGATTCCGGATACGACTGCAGCAGAGACTTGAGCATCGCACACCTCCTCCATCGATCCTTACGCACTCTGGAAGCCCGTCTGGGCAATGGCAATCGGTTATCCCTTGTCTGACGCCTCTTGTCAGACAGGAGCATGATACATTCCATGGTAATCCCGGTGGGATTGGGATGGGTCGTGTCAAGTGGTATCAGAGCAGGTTTTGCTCTTTTGTGCGCGAAGGACGAGGGTGTGATGTCTCTTTGGGCTGCTGTTCCATTGTCAACCTAATAGATAGTTTTGGTAGATTGGGTGTGTTTGGCCCGATACGCCGTGCATTGATGCGATTCAACCCAAGTGGGGTTGTATACGATTAACTGGTAATGTGGGACCGTCGGTTTGGTCATGTGATGATGGATTGTTGTGCCACTGGGCACAGCCGGGTTCAGGGAACCCCATTGGAATAATGATATGGAAATGCGAAACTCAGTTGAGTATTGGTCTATGTTTTGGACCCCGGTAGTGTTGGCTAGTGTACGGGGTGTTGGTGCATCGGAGTTAGCCGATGACCTTCGTGGTGGAACCCACGATGGAACCCACGTTGAGTTGACGATTGGATTGGATTGGACGTCTATATGATGTCAGGACCGCGGGGTCGGTCAGGTTGTGGATTTTACTGCAAAAGGCAGTTGGGTTCGGTGGAACCCTAGGATGTGATTTTGGAACCCTAATTTATAATTGATGGACCGGAAGGTGAACTTCAAATGAGAACTTGTGCTGCGACGAGCGGCTGAGGTCATGGATGACCATGTGGATGACTCTAGTGAGTCTTATGGGTTTCGATCTATGGATACGGTTGTGAGATGAAATATGGAATCCCGTGTTGGATCAAATATTAGTGTGAGGTGTGGTTACGGATCTTGACAACGATGACTGTTGGTCGACAGTTGTGTCGAGATGACTGGCTATCGAGGGTATTTTGTGTGGCTTTCACACTTGGGGATCAGGGGATGTTCAGGGAACGTCCATTATCCTGATGTGCCAGTGGTCAAATTGGAGGTACCCATAGTCGTGGGGTACGAGTGGTGTTACGGGATCGTCATTCGGAATGAACGGAGATCCAGGGTAACAACTTTGCACATTGTGTGCTAGCATGGATGTTCGTGTGCTAGCATGGGTGTTCGTGTGCTATGTATGGATGTTGGTATGGTGATACCTTTATGCCAATACTAGTATGGATGCCTGTGTGCTGATACTAGTGTTGATGATGGTGCGTTGGTGCTGGTACTAGCGCTGGTGCTGGTGTCAGTAATTGTGTCGACAATGAGCCACCATTTGGGGTGTGACTCTGTCATGATGGACATATGATCGGTATCTGCGACTCAGTGGTGGTTGAGTCTTGGACTGGATGGGATCCAGTGGAGGTTGTGTCGTGTTGGGATAAGTCTCAACAGATTTATGATGACAAGTGATGAATGGATTAAAATGGTATGATTGAAACTTGGGGAATCTAGGGACGATGTTCCCTACGTCATGAGAATCAGTGGATTTGGGGAGTTGTTGTCAACTCCGAGATTGGTGAGATTGTTTACTTCTTATATCCCCAGGAAGTACAAGGAAATTATTGAAATTGGAAAAGTCGGGGAAACCATTCGTGGTATTGATGTGGGATTTTGTGATTGTGAATCACTTGGAACCTGAGGATTTAACCTGTTTAGGTTGTGATGTGAGACGAAGGCAGTATGGTATGCACATCCAGGCAGAGTTGAGGAAATTTCCGTTCGGAATCGGGGTGTGTGCGTACGTGAGTATTGGCGAACGTGAGGTCCGAGTAATGAATTGATTTTGGACACGTGGTGGTCCCAGTGAGGTATGGACGTGGGCATTCCAGTGGTTGGACTTGACATCTCATTGGGAGCATGTCTGTTTCCAACGTGGTTGGAACTCCCGTTTTGGGGAGAGTTGTGATTGGGAGACGAGAGGAGTGCTCGTTTCCGCATCGGTGATTGGTATTCCGAAGTCTTTGGGGTTGACTTCTTATTTCCTGCCATGGCAGATGATGATTGTTGCTACCAGTACGTTGAGTGTGTATTGGTTGGTGGACCCATGTTTGGCTTGGGGTCATTGGACACAAGCAGTTGTGTATGATTTTGGATTTGGTGGTGAAATGCGTGGTCACCTTTCCACCAAGGAAAAATTTGGCGAATGATTCAATTGAGGGTGTAAGACCCTACGATCAGCTTTCAGATGGATTGTTAGCTATGTGAGCATGTGTGGATCCTAGGTGGATCTGATTTGTGATGTTGTCGACTTTGGACGATGTGACGATCTAGGATCGTGATGTTGCTTGTCGGGTGACGTAGCGATGGATCTGGGTTGTGATCGTGATGATCCAGATTGGATGAGAGTTATCACTCTTACCTTGGTACGTGAGTCGTAAATGACGGGACTGAACTTCTTTTCGGAGTGAGTCCATATGGTTGTTACTCGGTTGAGTAGGTTTCCGATGTGGTCGGATTTTGTCAACCTTTGGCGTGTGGATATTGGGATTGGCTTCCCTATGAAGTCAATCGAGTGTTTTGGAGAGGCAACCGATAGATTCGGTTACGTTACGTCTTGATGGACATAAACGAGGTTTTGGGTTTTGGAATCGAATTTCTGGGTGACGATTCAGGATTCGATTGCGAAGCTCGAAAATGGATTACTGGATTTGGGTGCGGAATGATTATTCCAATGCTAGCTTAAGGAATAATGATTTCGGATTCGGATTTGGACATGGAATAAAATATGATGTTTGGGTTTGGATTCGGGATTTCTTACGAAATTGCGAATTCAGATTCGGAACTGGAACTGGATGATGGGTGGAGTTCGCTTTGTCTCAAGTTGGTTTGGGCAAAGGTACTTCATTACTAGAACGTGTTTGGCTATGACCTTGGTGGCCATAGTCAGATTGATGGATTGAGGTACGTACAGGGTACGAGGATTGATGCTGGTTAGGCTGAGTGGTGCCTAATGGCGGTACATGGGATGTACCAGTGGTGTGTAACTAATGTGTTGGTAATCGGATTGGTTCTGATATCATTTGTTTGGCTGTATTGTGGACTGGACATTGGATACTGTGCGCTGGGCAGATTGAGCTTGTCGGGTTCAGTGATCTTAAGAGCAGGTGCTCTTAGCCACGGTTGGCTAGTGGAACCCCGGTATTGATATGTGTGATCACTGCTGGGCAGGTATTCAATGTGTTCCAGTTACACCACTTGATTGTGTGAGTTGACGGCATACGTACACTCAGGATGAGTGAATTGGTGGTCAGAGTAACCACGAGTAGCCTTGTGTGACTTGATCACACCGTGATTTCCCAGCGTTTTGGTTCGCGGAGGGAGTCGGCAATTATGGACTTTGAGAGTATTTTGTGTCGCAGGATTGGGCTTGCCCTGCGAATGGTGATCATGTAGTTGATCTTGCGCTACATCGAGAGTGATGTAGTACGTGGTGTTGTCACCGACGGACAGATGGTTGGAGCCTTACCAGGGTGGTAAGTTTTGTGATGACAGTTTGACTGGTGGTGTCAGCGTGGACTGACAAATGAGATTTGGTGACTCCCAACGGGAGCAAATGTAAGGATTTATTGGCAATGGAAGGGAACCGTCTAGCTGAAGGAGTCAACTAAATGGTTAAGCGATTTTATCGCGAATCAGGTGATTATGTCCACTCGAGGTGGTCGAGTGTTGTTGATTGTGACGTATGACAGTGTTGGGATGTCTGGGTACAGACGAGACTGGTGTTGTCCCAGTAAGTGGGTGTACATGTGTACACATGATATGAGGTCGAAATATTTTCCACGAGGTGGTTGTGGAATAAGATTGTTGGTAATTTCGAGGACGAAATTCTTTAAGGAGGGAAGGTTGTAACGACCCGTCCCGAATATCGGGATTTGATAATATTTAATTGTGATTCACTAATCTGGGATTAGTTGGGCGATTTCGGACGAATTGTGCAAAATGACCGTTTTCCCCTAGGCATGGGCAAAACGTTGACTTTTATTTCAGATGGTCAAATGGACTTTGACCGATGACCGTGACGTAGTTCGGGACGTCACGAGTACATAGACAGGTGGCACGTTCGATTCCGACGTTCGTGGAAGAAGTTATGATGTACGGAAGTGCAAGGGCATTTTCGTAATTTGGCATATTAGGGGCCAAATGTTGACTTTTTGACTAGGATGTCCGATGGCCGAGGGCCAAGGACCGTTGCGTAGGTCTCGTCGATACAAATTCAACGACAGGCGGCACGTCGAAAACGGAGTTCGGGTGACCAAGTTACGGGTCACGGATGTCTGGGGGCAAAATGGTAATTTGTCAACCGGAGGGCAAAATGGTCTTTTACTATTGAATCTTGCTGCCTGACAGTGACATCTGTCACTTTGTCATCTTCTTTGCCCCAGATAACATGGAATCATGTTTTAAGGGAGACACAATTATTCTTACTTTAGACACTAATTCCCTAAATTGTGGGTTGTCTTAATGATTACCAATTAGCAGCTAATTAACCTCTGTCTCAGCTCCATTGTGCAATTGGGAGACTGAGGAAGCCGAATTGAGTGTGAGGCTCGAGTGACAGTGAGGCCCCTGGGTTAATTTTGAACCGAAAAATCGTGAAAATTGGGGGAATTGCGAATTCGACAATATGAGCGGTGAGGATCACAATTGTGGATTCAATTCGACTTCTGGGATTAATACGAACATCTCTGCAACGAAAACGACGAGAGATGGTGTCGAATTGTGGAAGAACAGAAGCTTCCATGGCAGCTCAAAGTCGAGCTTGTGTTCAGTGGGTTTGAGGTAAGTAATTCTCAAATTGACCTTGTAGAAATGTCCCTTACACTCTCACGATGCTAACTGAATGAATTAATTTGGAAAACAGGGACGATATCGTGAAACCCGATTTGAAAACCCGTCGAGGATCGATCGAGAGTCGTGAGGATTTAAACCATGTTTTGTGTAATTCTATTTACAGAACTTAAATGGTGATTGATTACAAGGGACCAGTTGAAAGAACGGATTGATTTGGTGTTGAATTGGGTGAGATTGAACCGGGTCCTATCGCGGGTTTTTCAACCCGTTTACCAGAGAAACGGGCGAGGATGGTGACTGTAGCAGTCACTGTAGCAGGCGCGTGGCTTTCACGCGCAGCCACTCACGGCGGCGCGTGGGCACGAATCTTGAGGTGAGGTCAACATGACTTTTGTCCTATTCAATGTAACGAACATTTTGGATTTGGTTTCGTGTCGATCGGATCCCGTTTCGTTATTGTTCGGGATGTCCGAAGGTTTTAAATCCAGTTTAAAAATAGTTAAAAATTCGGGAAAATTACGGGACTTAAATAGGATGTTAATGGTGAGGTTAGTAATCCTCTAATGTGATTTGAACAGGATTGAGAGTCCCGGTGTTAGTGGTGTGGCCCGGGAAGGCCTATGGCACGCGTATCGAGGCGCTCGGTTAAACGGTCTGTGAGTGGACATTGGTTTCATAAATTCGATGCATGCATAACTGTTTTATGATTGTTATAATTATGATTAAATGATTTACTTTGGATATCGGTGAATTTAAAATGATTTCACGTATTTCGAGGTGAATTACGTATTTACACGTAAACCGAGATTTTCTGGATTTGCACCGATTTCCATAAATATGGTTGGATATGATTTCATGAAACGGTTACGAACTTAAATAATGTAAAATTGGGCCAGGGCCCCAGTTGAACTATGAAATCGGGCCAGGGGCCCAGTTAACATGTGGATCGGGCCAGGGGCCCAGTTAACTTGTGAAATCGGGCCAGGGGCCCAGTTGATTTCTACATGTGATTGCGGGTCGGGGACCCTAAATGGAATTAAATAAATGTTTCCTGGTTTACATTTTATATATGTTCACATGCTGGAATCTATAAATGGTTTTGATGATGTTTCGGTCATGGCACGTTTCACAGTTTTGGGCATGAGACCCGTTTGATGAAACGTAACGATCAGTTCGGATTTTACCTATGTATACCTATATGTTTTGCATGTGGATATCGATAAAATGTATTTAGTACTGCACTGTATAGATCCTTCCATATTATATTGTCTCATCCGGCGAGGTACCCCGGAGAGGTCACGGGCGTCTAGTACGTCCAGCGTCTATGACGCTAAGCATCAGGTGATGCTGCATCAGGTGATGCTGTACCCGAACGGGGTTCGGGGATTTAACTCGGAAAATTGAGACCCGAGTGGCACGCGTAGCCTTGTGATTGTGACCTTATTGACGTCAGGGACGTCAGACATCAGGGATGTCGGATTGGAGTGTATAGTGCAGTGGCTAAAATAATGGTTATGGTTTATATTATATGCCTTATGGTTCATATTACTGGATTTATGAAATAACTCTTGGATTTACTTTTGGAAATTGAAACTAGGCTTTGGTTTCCGGGCTAAGGCCCTAATGGTTATTTCTAAATAAATATGGGATTATTGGTTTTGGTGCATGCATATGATTTTACTGAGGGGCATAAATGTCTTATAAATATTTTAAACAGACTTGTTTATTTTCGTCCACTCACAGCTTTTGTTTTCAATGCCCTTCAGGTTGATTCCGGATACGACTGCAGCAGAGACTTGAGCATCGCACACCTCCTCCATCGATCCTTACGCACTCTGGAAGCCCGTCTGGGCAATGGCAATCGGTTATCCCTTGTCTGACGCCTCTTGTCAGACGGGAGCATGATACATTCCATGGTAATCCCGGTGGGATTGGGATGGGTCGTGTCACTTTATCTCCTCTCGAGAGGGAGGGCTCTCCCTCTCTCGTACTCCACGACTCTGGGTAATCCATCCGACAATCCGCACTAGAGAATGAACGTTCCCCAAACATTCCCCGACGTCTCAATAACCACCAACAAAACCAGCCTCGATGGTGGTACCTACCACGAACTCATGCAGACACAATCCACATAAATCACCACCGAGACTCCGAACCTATGCAGTCAAGTCACCGCTGGCATCAACCGCTCAATACATATTATCCACCGATCGGTCCGCCTCAGATCTGATCAATAAGTACCACTTTCCTAGTAGCTTGTCCAATCACTCGCCAACGAGGGTTATCGCGAACTCGGTTGCTCGCTGCAGGGAGCGTGTTCATCTCAAGTGATCCAATGTGCTCGACTCCGAAGAGTCGTCATACTCCGATACTGGTGTCCAAACAACCAGTAACTACCCTATGAGGATCTCGTCTCCTCGTAACTCTACGGTTCCTAGCTCCCAGCCTCCAAAAGAACTTGGCCCAATTTCGTGCCTAACGATGCACACTCACTACTTGTCATAATCGTATCCTACCATGCCATACGACACCTACCCGAGACATCCTATGCCAGTCGACATCCCTCCATGATTCTACACACCTAACTATGTCATGAGAGACCATCGTGCGCTTGACTGTTCCTAGCAACAAAGTCTCCGTTTGTACATCTATCATGGACGAACCTAACGTCCAACCACAACTGATTCCACTGGATCCTATCTCCAGTAACACTACAGTCCTAAGTCGTTAAGTTCACATGCGTATTGATCCCGTTCAGGATTCAACCTCTCGAAAAATGCCGCATCATATGATAATTGAATCCTTAAACCATTGCACCTTTTGCGAAATGTAATCTAGCTAGGGTTTAGGGTTCGATTCCACTAAATCCACCTATTCTTACTGTAACGACCCGTCCCAAATTCCATGATTAGATTAGTGACTAATCACGATTTGTGAGGTTAATCGGTGATTAGTTAGGCTAAATCGGACGAACGATGCGAAATGACCGTTTTGCCCCTAGCGTGGGTAAAATGTTGACTTTTCGTTCGGGCCGTCAAATGGACTTTGACCGATGACCGTGACGTAGTTCGTGACGTCACGAGTTCATAGACAGGTGGCACGTTCAATTCCGACGTTTGGGGAGGAAGTTATGACGTTCGGAAGTTTAGGGGCATTTTGGTAATTTTGGTTAAATGTGGTCAAATGTTGACTTTTTGACCAAAAGGTCTGATGGCCGAGGGCCGAAGACCGTTACGTAGATAAGGACGATACGAATCCATACGCAGGCGGCACACTGAAATCGGACTTCGAACAGGAGAGTTATAGGTCACGGAAGTTCAATTTCACTATGCACGAACTTCGAGACGGGGACGATTTGGCGAAATCTGATTTGGGCAGATATTTTGGTGGGTCCCATGGATGAGTGACAAGTGTCACTCATCCTATTGGCTAAATCCCCCAAAAATGTGGATCTACTTAATAAAATAATATTATAATTATTATTATATAATTAATCTATCCTACCATTAATCCTAACCATCCATTATCAATTAATCTCTCAATCCTCACCCTCCATTTCACTCCTCTCACCAGATCCACATCATCATCTTCATTTCTTTGCATTTTCTTCTTCTCCAAACACAAAACCCGAACCCCCTTTATCCACCATTTACATTTTTCTTCAAAACACACAAACACCACAATCCTCCATCAAGTGTGACCGTGTGAGAGTGAGGGCAGGACTGGGAAGAGGAGGAGGACACGACGGCGGGGGGTGGCTCACGGCGGATGGTGGACGGCGGAGAGACCGTGAGGTAAGGAAAATGTTTGAAATTTTGAGTTTGGGTTTTAATGGTTTTTACTCCATTTCGTTTATTGGGTAAGGTTTCTGGGGACCCTAGGAGTAGAATAGGATTATTTTTGGGGCTTGGGATGGCCGGACATGGCCGTGAACGGCCGGAGAAAATCCGGCCACCATTGATGGCGGATGGAAGCTCGGTTTCGGGTAGTTTTTCTTAGTTTTAGGGATTGGGTTAGATAGGAAATGAAGAAATAGGAATTTAGGAATTAAAATGGGAGCAAACGGACCCCGAATCAGTCCAGAAACGGAAGAAAAACCCGAGATGAACAGTGTTTTGCTACAGTAAACTGGTTCAGTTCTGTAGTTGATGACGATGAACAGTGTTTTCGACTTTCTAGGGGCTCGTGAGGACGCGTGGGCCATAATTTGGGAAAGTGTTCAACACGGGAAATCTTCTATTCGATGTAACGAACATTTTGGGACTGGTTTCGTGTCAATCGGACACTGTCTCGATATGTTTCGGGGCATCGGAAGGTTTAGGGTTGGTTTAAAAATAGCTAAAAATACGGGAAAATTACGGGGCTTTAGTGGGAGGTTAATTAAGTAGTTATTAACCTTTTATTAAAATTTGGACAGGTTTGGGAGTCCCAGTAATGGTGATCGGCTCGAGGAGCCGTATGGCACGCAAATCGAGGCGGCAGCTCGGACGGTCTGTGAGTGGACTTTGTTTTCTAAATTGGTGCATGCATAAATGTTTATTATATGTTTTATTGCATGTTTGATGATGCCATGGGTGCATTTGTATGTGGTTACATATAGGCACGTAATTCGAGGTTTCGGCCTTATACGGTGCTTATACGGGTCTGTATTCCTTTAATGATTTAAATGAAATGGTTTTGGATTTCTAAATGGATAAACTCGGGTATGAGACCCATTTGGTTTTGTCTCGGGCATATGACACTATTTACGACCTTCGGGTCTAAATCGTGGTCGCGACGGGTGCTATGTGCACGGTGATCGACGATACGACGCTCGCCTCCGGATTGGGATGTGTTCCTTCCGGAGAGGTCACGATGCACGATTCATGGTCGAGCAGCCTGGGGAGGCTCGACTTCGGAGTGCTGACGGTTCAGGATAGCGATCGGTGATGAGTGCACCATGATCTTGTGGTGGTCGCGTCGGTTGATTTGTTCACGGCGACATACCAGGATTGAGGGCGGTCCTGGATGGATGGTTGCACGCATCACTATGATCGGAGTCGTGACTGACCCTTCGATATCGGGCACGGTGCCCAGTTGATGTCATATGTTCGGGCACGAGACCCAGATGTTTTACACTGATGATTTCGGGTCAGGGACCCTAGATGGATTTCCAAGTTCATGGCGGTTTATAGGAACCGGCATGAACTCTGGAAAGGTCATTGTGGTTCATGACGATTTATGGGAACCGGCATGAACCTTTGTCAGGTCATTCTGGTTCATGACGGTTTATGGGAACCGGCATAAACCCTTGTTATGGATTTTATGGATCATGACGGTTCAAGGGAACCAGGCATGAACGTTTATATTATGTATATACATGTATTCATATACCTTCCTTTACTTCTATTATCTCCTCCGGGGAGGGTCGTTGGCTTGGGTGGACCCCGGAGTAGTCACGGAGCACCGACTGAGTGGAGTCACCCCCTAATTGGGTTCCTTACTCTCAGAAAAGCTATGATTACTATTACCTCGGGTAGGGTCAGTGGTCTACGGATATTGATCTTGACTTTGAGAAGACTCGGATTGAGACCTGGGTAGCACGCGCGTAGCTTTGGAAACCGTGACAGGATTGGTTGTGTGAATTATATGTATATGTGATGTATGCTATATATGATATATGATGTGGGTTTACACAGGTTTTGGGCAGTGGCCCGTATGGTTAGTTTTTTATGGTTTTGGGCTGAGTCCCTTATGGATTTGGGCAGTGGCCCGTGTACTTGGTTTCATTATGGTTTTCTGGATAAATGGTTTTCGAATGCATGCATGCTTTTTAGTGGAGGGTATAAAGGTCTTCTTTATGAAATATGTTTTTATAAAATCTTTATTTTTGTCCACTCACAGTCTTTCTGTTTTTAATACCCTTCAGGTTGGATACGGTGTGGACTGTAGCAGAGATCGAGATATCACACACCTCCTCCTGATCCTGGCGTACTCTGATAGCCCAGGAGGGCAAAGGTCGGAAATATCCCTTGTCTGACACTTCGTGTCAGACGGGAGCAGGGTCATCTCGCACTAATCCCGGGGGGATTGGGATGGGTCCTGTCAACGTGGTATCAGAGCGGGGTCGTCTCTATTCGAGCAACCGTGCAGCTCTTGGAGTATGTACACAGGTCGAGGATGTGATATCTCAATGGGCTACAGTTCATGATCAACCTGATAGTTGGGGTGCCGATACGTTAGTTAGTAGGATTGGATCGTGGAACGTCTTGGTTCGGCATTCGATGCCGGGGTTGCCATAGTTCTATCGTGGATGACAGTGTGGGACCCTACAAAGGGATAAATGGTGGTTAGTTGGGATCGTCTTCACGATGTCGTAGGATCGGTTCCGACGACTGGTTGGGAATTATGACCATCGATGTTTGGATATTGTTGAGTTAAATGGATTTACTGCTCCTGGTAGTTAGCGGTCGGATTTGTGGAATCCTAGTTGGATTGACGGTATGATTGGATTGACGTCCTTACGATGTCAAGAACGCGGAGTCGGTCAGATTGTTGATTTTACTGCTTTATGCAGTTGGGTTCAGTGGAACTCTTGGTGTAATCGTGGAACCCTACTTTGGTTGTATGGTTCGGAAATGTGAGTTGACGAGTGGTTTGACTTGGACGACTATTCGGATTTGGATTCGTTAGTCGGTCTAGTCATGTCAGCTTGTGTTGGGACTGCACTTTGCAGTCGGGGTTGTACTTATCGGTTAGACCGAGTTGGTTATCGTGCTACTTCAACTGTGATGGACTGTTAGTGCAACTAAGGTCGTGGATGACCTGTAGACGACATCGGTTTAGTTGAGTTACGATAGGTTAGAGATTGTTGGACAAGTTACCAGGGTTGGTACTTGTCGATGGAATCCCTGAGCGGGATACGGAGTGGTTGTAGTACGGTTGTTGGGAATCGGGGACGTTTTCCTTTTCTCTTATGAGTTATTAGGGTTACTGTACCCAGAGTTGTCGGGTACGAGGGAGACAGAGTTTCTCCTATTCGAGCAGAGGTACGGGGCCGTCGCTCGGTATGAGCGGAGATCCAGGGTTGTCAGTTTTGCACATGGTGTGCTAGTGTTATTGTTGATGCTAGTGTGGACACTTTGTGCTGATGCTGATAGGTGATAGTGTTGATACTGGTACTAGTGCTGGTGCTGGTGCCGGTGATTGCGATGACGTTGAGTCACATCCGTCATGACGGGTATATGTTCGGTATCTGTAAATTGGTGTTGGACACGTGGTTGATGTCCAGGTATGTTGTTTCCAATCTTGTTGGAACTTCGGAATCGCGGGAGTTTGCGATTGAGGTGACGAGAGGAATGCGGGTTTTCCGCATTGGTATTGGGTATTTCGAAGTCATCTTGGGTGACTTCTCAGTTTCTACCATAATTGTTGATGGTAGATGATGTTGATGATGTAGACGTTGTAGGTTGCCACTAGTACACTGATCGTGTATTGGGTAGTGGACTCGGATTTGTCTTGGGTCATCAAGTGGAGTTGAGTATATCGAAGTTAGGTGACTGAGATTCCTCATTTCTGCTTGGTGGCAGACGATGTTGGGTTATATGGCGTGGTGAATGCATTGAGTTTTGGTTGCATGCACGTAGGTTGGGTTTTGATGTCATCGTGTCGGATCATCCTTGGTTTTTCCTAGGTGGAATGACAAAGATCGATACGAGGTAATCAGTGAGAACCCACAGTCTCGGCGTGTCTCGTCGTTGACTGATCTATTTAAAATGTGGGAAATGGTCTAGGACTTTGGTTGGCGTGACGATCCTTGATCGTGACGTTTATGGTCGGTTGACGTAGTGATGGATCTGGAGCGTGATTTTGATGATCCAGATAGGTGGAGCGTTTATCACTCTTATTTGGATGTTTGAGTTGAGCATGATGGGACTGAACTTCTTTTCGAAGTGAATTCCATTTGGTATATTACTCAGGTGAGTAGTTTTTCGACGTGGTCGGATTTTTGTCAGCCTAGATATGTCGATATTGGGATTGGCTTCCCTATGAAGTCAATCGATGGTAATGTGGTAATCGGTGGAGCAGGTATCCGATAGGTTTGGATATGGTGCATCTCGGTAGACGAGAACGAGATATTTCAAGTTTTGGAATCAGATTTCTGGATGACGATTCAGGATTTGATTTTGGAACTTGAAAGAGGATTTCTAGATTTGGGTTTTGGAATCGGATTCTGGGTGACGATTCAGGATTTGATTCTGGAGCTTGACAGTGGATTTCCTTTTATGGATTTGGGTTCGGAATGGTTATTCCAAATGCCGGTTTACGGAATGATGATTTCGGATTCGAATTTGGACATGATTATAGATATGATTTTTGGGTTTGGATCCGGGCTTTCTTACGAAATTGCGGATTCGGATTTGGAAATAGATGATGGGTTGGAGTTCCGATTTGTCTAATCCGGGATTGGACAAATGGACTCCATAATAGGAACGTGTTTGGCAACGACCTAGGTGGTCGTGTCGTCATTGTTGTTGTAGTTGTAGTTGTAGTCTGATTGATGGGTAGATGTACGTATCTTGTATGTTGTTCGAGGTACGATACTAGGCAGACTTGTCGTGCCTGGTGACGGTATATAGGAGATACCAGTGGTACGTTGGAGAGCATGTTGGTAGTCGGCTTGGTTCCGATACCATTGGATTAGTCGGGGTCGTGGACTGGACATTGGATACTGTGCAGTGGGTCATGGTATTTCGATGGGTCTAGTTACACACAGGTCGAGTGCATGGTTGGTTAGTGTTCACTCATGGTTGAGTAAGTTGGTGGTTAGTGTAACCACAAGTGTATCATGTTAGTCTTGACTGACGACTGTCAAGTGGTGACAGTTTGTCGAAGGTGTCAGCGTGGATCAGTTAGTGAGTTTTGGTGACTCCTAGTGGAAGCAGACGTCGGGATAGTTAGTGAGTGAGAAAAGGAACCTTTGAGTTGATTGTGTCAACGAAAACGATAGATCTGACAAGTGATGTCAGTTCGGAGCGTATGACTACTGTTCTTCGACGTGGTCGAATGTAGTCGATACGACGTGAGTGTTAGTGGTACGTCTGGCGGCAGACGAGTAAGTATTATTCTGGTTAGTTGGTGTACGAGTGTACGCGTGTTGCGAGGTAGATCGAATTATTTCCACAAGGTGGAGGTGGAATCCGGATAGTTGGAGTTTCGAGAACGAAACTAAATTAAGGAGGGAAGAACGGTTAGATTAGAGTCGGTTGGAATTTCGAGGACGAAATTAATTAGGAGGGAAGGTTGTAACGACCCGTCCCAAATTCCATGATTAGATTAGTGACTAATCACGATTAGTGAGGTTAATCGGTGATTAGTTAGGCTAAATCGGACGAACGATGCGAAATGACCGTTTTGCCCCTAGCGTGGGTAAAATGTTGACTTTTCGTTCGGGGCGGTCAAATGGACTTTGACCGATGACCGTGACGTAGTTCGTGACGTCACGAGTTCATAGACAGGTGGCACGTTCAATTCCGACGTTTGGGGAGGAAGTTATGACGTTCGGAAGTTTAGGGGCATTTTGGTAATTTTGGTTAAATGTGGTCAAATGTTGACTTTTTGACCAAAAGGTCCGATGGCCGAGGGCCACAGACCGTTACGTAGATAAGGACGATACGAATCCATAGGCAGACGGCACACTGAAATCGGACTTCGAACATGAGAGTTATAGGTCACGGAAGTTCAATTTCACTATGCACGAACTTCGAGACGGGGACGATTTGGCGAAATCTGATTTGGGCAGATATTTTGGTGGGTCCCATGGATGAGTGACAAGTGTCACTCATCCTATTGGCTAAATCCCCCAAAAATGTGGATCTACTTAATAAAATAATATTATAATTATTATTATATAATTAATCTATCCTACCATTAATCCTAACCATCCATTATCAATTAATCTCTCAATCCTCACCCTCCATTTCACTCCTCTCACCAGATCCACATCATCATCTTCATTTCTTTGCATTTTCTTCTTCTCCAAACACAAAACCCGAACCCCCTTTATCCACCATTTACATTTTTCTTCAAAACACACAAACACCACAATCCTCCATCAAGTGTGACCGTGTGAGAGTGAGGGCAGGACTGGGAAGAGGAGGAGGACACGACGGCGGGGGGTGGCTCACGGCGGATGGTGGACGGCGGAGAGACCGTGAGGTAAGGAAAATGTTTGAAATTTTGAGTTTGGGTTTTAATGGTTTTTACTCCATTTCGTTTATTGGGTAAGGTTTCTGGGGACCCTAGGAGTAGAATAGGATTATTTTTGGGGCTTGGGATGGCCGGACATGGCCGTGAACGGCCGGAGAAAATCCGGCCACCATTGATGGCGGATGGAAGCTCGGTTTTGGGTAGTTTTTCTTAGTTTTAGGGATTGGGTTAGATAGGAAATGAAGAAATAGGAATTTAGGAATTAAAATGGGAGCAAACGGACCCCGAATCAGTCCAGAAACGGAAGAAAAACCCGAGATGAACAGTGTTTTGCTACAGTAAACTGGTTCAGTTCTGTAGTTGATGACGATGAACAGTGTTTTCGACTTTCTAGGGGCTCGTGAGGACGCGTGGGCCATAATTTGGGAAAGTGTTCAACACGGGAAATCTTCTATTCGATGTAACGAACATTTTGGGACTTGTTCTGTGTCAATCGGACACTGGCTCGATATGTTTCGGGGCATCGGAAGGTTTAGGGTTGGTTTAAAAATAGGTAAAAATACGGGAAAATTACGGGGCTTTAGTGGGAGGTTAATTAAGTAGTTATTAACCTTCTATTAAAATTTGGATAGGTTTGGGAGTCTCGGTAATGGTGATCGGCTCGGGGAGCCGTTTGGCACGCAAATCGAGGCGGCAGCTCGGACGGTCTGTGAGTGGACTTTGTTTTCTAAATTGGTGCATGCATAAATGTTTATTATATGTTTTATTGCATGTTTGATGATGCCATGGGTGCATTTGTATGTGGTTACATATAGGCACGTAATTCGAGGTTTCGGCCTTATACGGTGCTTATACGGGTATGTATTCCTTTAATGATTTAAATGAAATGGTTTTGGATTTCTAAATGGATAAACTCGGGTATGAGACCCATTTGGTTTTGTCTCGGGCATATGACACTATTTACGACCTTCGGGTCTAAATCGTGGTCGCGACGGGTGCTATGTGCACGGCGATCGACGATACGACGCTCGCCTCCGGATTGGGATGTGTTCCTTCCGGAGAGGTCACGATGCACGATTCATGGTCGAACAGCCTGGGGAGGCTCGACTTCGGAGTGCTGACGGTTTAGGATAGCGATCGGTGATGAGTGCACCATGATCTTGTGGTGGTCGCGTCAGTTGATTTGTTCACGGCGACATACCAGGATTGAGGGCGGTCCTGGATGGATGGTTGCACGCATCACTATGATCGGAGTCGTGACTGACCCTTCGATATCGGGCACGGTGCCCAGTTGATGTCATATGTTCGGGCACGAGACCCAGATGTTTTACACTGATGATTTCGGGTCAGGGACCCTAGATGGATTTCCAAGTTCATGGCGGTTTATGGGAACCGGCATGAACTCTGGAAAGGTCATTGTGGTTCATGACGGTTTATGGGAACCGACATGAACCTTTGTCAGGTCATTCTGGTTCATGACGGTTTATGGGAACCGGCATGAACCCTTGTTATGGATTTTATGGATCATGACAGTTCAAGGGAACCGGGCATGAACGTTTATGTTATGTATATACATGTATTCATATACCTTCCTTTACTTCTATTATCTCCTCCGGGGAGGGTCGTTGGCTTGGGTGGACCCCGGAGTAGTCACGGAGCACCGATTGAGTGGAGTCACCCCCCAGTTGGGTTCCTTACTCTCAGGAAGGCTATGATTACTATTACCTCGGGTAGGGTCAGTGGTCTACGGACATTGATCTTGACTTTGAGAAGACTCGGATTGAGACCTGGGTAGCACGCGCGTAGCTTTGGAAACCGTGACAGGATTGGTTGTGTGAATTATATGTATATGTGATGTATGCTATATATGATATATGATATGGGTTTACACAGGTTTTGGGCAGTGGCCCGTATGGTTAGTTTCTTATGATTTGGGCTGAGTCCCTTATGGATTTGGGCAGTGGCCCGTGTACTTGGTTTCATTATGGTTTTCTGGATAAATGGTTTTCGAATGCATGCATGCTTTTTGGTGGAGGGTATAAAGGTCTTCTTTATGAAATATGTTTTTATAAAATCTTTATTTTTGTCCACTCACAGTCTTTCTGTTTTTAATACCCTTCAGGTTGGATACGGTGTGGACTGTAGCAGAGATCGAGATATCACACACCTCCTCCGGATCCTGGCGTACTCTGATAGCCCAGGAGGGCAAAGGTCGGAAATATCCCTTGTCAGACACTTCGTGTCAGACGGGAGTAAGGTCATCTCGTACTAATCCCGGGGGGATTGGGATGGGTCCTGTCACTTACCCTAACTACTAGGTTGATGACGGGTTGTTACCACTGCAGAGACATCACATCCTCGACCGGTGTACCTCTCCAAGAGCAAAACCCACTCTGATACCAACTAGTATCAGAGTACCATGCGTATCATATGAGTCAACCTCGCTCTGATACCAACTTGACAGGACCCGTCCCAAATCCCCCAGGATTAACTTGGGACGTGCCTGCTCCCGTCTAACACGATGTGTCAGACCAGGGATAATTCCGTCCTTAGCCCAATTGGGACTACCAGAGAGCCCCAGGATCCGGAGGAGGAATGTGATGTCTCAGTCTCTGCTACAGCCCGCATCCACGATCAACCTGAAGGGAATTCAAAACTTTAAAACTGTGAGTGGACAAAACAAAGATTTGATAAAACATTTTCGTAAAAAGACCTTTATGCCCTTCACTAAAAAGTATGCTTGCATTCGAAAACTATTTTTCAACATAGAACACGGGGCCTTGGCTCAAAATCCAATCACAGTTCCTCGGACCTCAGCCCAAACCAAATCAAGTGGGGACTCAGCCCAAATTCAATACATGTGGGTCTCAGCCCAAAAACATCTCCTTGAAATCTCATACACATATACGTATATACATATATAACCTATCCTAGACACTCTCTAATGTCAACTCGGGGCACACAGCCCCTAGGGAACTAATCCTCGATATATGTCACGATTTCTATATATATAAGTATGCATACTACTCGGGATCTCACTCCAAGTCTACCCCTAGGAATTCTCTGACAGGACCGCCCCCGGAAGGGGCAACGATAACCGTGCCCGGTCCTGCTCCCGTCTGGCAAGTCGACTGAAATACCCAAGTTACCCTCAGTACGTGCCAGACCAGGGATTTCCACATGTGCTTACTCATGCCTCCGCCCCTCGTACAACCTCGAACAACGCGCCACGACCTGGAGGGTCAATAAAAACCAAAAGGTGTGAGTGGACAAAAATAAATCAGTTTAACAAAACGGTTACAACAAACGTTTTTACCCTCCGCGTAAAAACCAATGCATGCATACAAAAATCATTTCGCAGTCGGTCAATATTTTCCACATAAGAAAAACTGTGTATCAAATTTCAACATAAGGAAAAACTCGTATGAACCTCAAAATCATTTTTCCTTTCTCACCATCGGGTCTTAGCCCGCAATCATAATCACCGGGCCGCAGCCCAAAATCACGAATCAAAACCAAATGCACAACATGATCCAAAACCAACAACCATATACCGGGCCACTTGACACGACCCATCCCAATCCCCCTGGGATTACCATGGAATGTGACGTGCTCCCGTCTGACAAGAGGCGTCAAACAAGGGATAACCGATTGCCATTGCCCAAACGGGCTTCCAGAGTGCGTAAGGATCGATGGAGGAGGTGTGCGATGCTCAAGTCTCTGCTGCAGTCGTAACCGGAATCAACCTGAAGGGCATTGAAAACAAAAGCTGTGAGTGGACGAAAATAAACAAGTCTGTTTAAAACATTTATAAGACATTTATGCCCCTCAGTAAAATCATATGCATGCACCAAAACCAATAATCCCATATTTATTTAGAAATAACCGTTAGGGCCTTAGTCCGGAAACCAAAGCATAGTTTCAATTTCCAAAAGTAAATCCAAGAGTTATTTCATAAATCCAGTAATATGAACCATAAGGCATATAATATAAACCATAACCATAATTTTAGCCACTGCACTATACACTCCAATCCGACATCCCTGATGTCTGACGTCCCTGACGTCAATAAGGTCACAATCACAAGGCTACGCGTGCCACTCGGGTCTCAATTTCCGAGTTCATTCCCCGAACCCCGTTCGGGTACAGCATCCTCGATGCTTAGCGTCATAGACGCTGGACGTACTAGACGTCCGTGACCTCTCCGGGGTACCTCATCCGGAGGAGACAATATAATATGGAAGGATTTATACAGTGCAGTACTAAATACATTTTATAGATATCCACATGCAAAACATATAGGTATACATAGATAAAATCCGAACCGATCGTTACGTTTCATCAAATGGGTCTCATGCCCAAATACCGTGAAACGTGCCATAACCGAAATATCATCAAAACCATTTATTGATTCCAACATGTGAACATATATAAAATGTAAACCAGAAAACATTTATTCAATTCCATTTTAGGGTCCCCGACCCGCAATCACATGTAGAAATCAACTGGGCCCCTGGCCCGATTCCACAAGTTAACTGGGCCCCTAGCCCGATCCACATGTTAACTGGGCCCCTGGCCCGATTTCATAGTTCAACTGGGCCCCGGCCTGATTTTACTTTATTCAAGTTCGTAACCGTTTCATGAAATCATATTCAACCACATTTATGGAAATCGGTGAAAATCCAGAAAATCTCGGTTTACGTGCAAATACGTAATTCACCTCGAAATACGTGAAATCATTTTAAATTCACCGATATCCAAAGTAAATCATTTAATCATAATTATAACAATCATAAAACAGTTATGCATGCATCGAATTTATGAAACCAATGTCCACTCACAGACCGTTTAACCGAGCGCCTCGATACGCGTGCCATAGGCCTTCCCGGGCCACACCACTATCACCGGGACTCCCAATCCTGTTCAAATCACATTATAGGATCACTAACCTCATCATTAACATCCTATTCAAGTCCCGTAATTTTCCCGAATTTTTAAGTATTTTTAAACTGGATTTAAAACCTTCGGACATCCCGAACAATAACAAAACGGGATCCGATCGACACGAACCCAACGCTAAAATGTTCGTTACATTGAATAGGACAAAAGTCATGTTGACCTCACCTCGAGATTCGTGCCCACGCGCCGTCACGCGCCGTCACGCGCCGCCGTGAGTGGCTGCGCGTGAAAGCCACGCGCCTGCTACAGTGACTGCTACAGTCACCATCCTCGCCCGTTTCTCTGGTAAACGGGTTGGAAAACCCGCGATAGGACCCGGTTCAATCTCACCCAATTCAACATCAAATCAATCCGTTCTTTCAACTGATCCCTTGTAATCAATTACCATTTAAGTTCTGTAAATCAAATTACACAAAACATGGTCTAAATCCTCACGACTCTCGATCGATCCTCGACGGGTTTTCAAATCGGGTTTCACGATATCGTCCCTGTTTTCCAAATTAATTCATTCAGTTAGCATCGTGAGAGTGTAAGGGACATTTCTACAAGGTCAATTTGAGAATTACTTACCTCAAACCCACTGAACACAAGCTCGACTTTGAGCTGCCATGGAAGCTTCTGTTCTTCCACAATTCGACACCATTTCTCGTCGTTTTCGTTGTAGAGATGTTCGTATTAATCCCAGAAGTCGAATTGAATCCACAATTGTGATCCTCACCGCTCATATTGTCGAATTCGCAATTCCCCCAATTTTCACGATTTTTCGGTTCAAAATTAACCCAGGGGCCTCACTGTCACTCGAGCCTCACACTCAATTCGGCTTCCTCAGTCTCCCAATTGCACAATGGAGCTGAGACAGAGGTTAATTAGCTGCTAATTGGTAATCATTAAGACAACCCACAATTTAGGGAATTAGTGTCTAAAGTAAGAATAATTGTGTCTCCCTTAATACACGATTCCATGTTATCTGGGGCAAAGAAGATGACAAAGTGACAGATGTCACTGTCAGGCAGCAAGATTCAATGGTAAAAGACCATTTTGCCCTCCGGTTGACAAATTACCATTTTGCCCCCAGACATCCGTGACCCGTAACTTGGTCACCCGAACTCCGTTTTCGACGTGCCGCCTGTCGTTGGATTCGTATCGACGAGACCTACGCAACGGTCCTTGGCCCTCGGCCATCGGACATCCCGGTCAAAAAGTCAACATTTGGCCCCTAATATGCCAAATTACGAAAATGCCCTTGCACTTCCGTACATCATAACTTCCACCATGAACGTCGGAATCGAACGTGCCGCCTGTCTATGAACTCGTGACGTCCCGAACTACGTCATGGTCATCGGTCAAAGTCCATTTGACCATCCGAAATAAAGGTCAACGTTTTGCCCACGCCCAGGGGCAAAACGGTCATTTTGCACAATTCGTCCGAAATCGCCCAACTAATCCCAGATTAGTAAATCACAATTAAATATTATTAAATCCCGATATTCGGGACGGGTCGTTACACCACTGCCCAACTCAACTGAACCATCAGAAATCATCAATAAATCACAAGTCAATCATTTTGCTGGATATCAAGTGCGCCCGAGTCTTTAAACTCAAAACCATGCGCATAAACAGGCCTCCCCGGGATATCAACGAGTCTTTAAACTCAGAACATAATCAATAGGCCTCGAGGGTATCACAGTAACCGAGTCTTTAAACTCACGCGTCTTTAAACTCATTAAGGGCCATCCCCCGTCATCAATTAACCGAGTCTTTAAACTCAAAACGTGCTCCAGCAATAGCACCCGGGTCTTTAAACCCAAAACAGTTTATCAATCACGACAACGTGGGATCCATCCCAAAATCACATTTTTCACAACAGGACCCATGGTCCGAATTTCCCCATTCAATCCCCCAAATCATACTTCACAAACATAATCAAATTACCATTACACACGGGGCATGTACAATCATACAAAATCACTTTATTAAATCCTTTTTCATTCCCGAATTCGAAATGATTCCGTAAGCCGGCATCCGGAAGCATCATCCCGAACCCAAACCAAGAATCCACTTTATTATTTCCGAAAACCAAAATCCCGTAAATCAAAGTTACTTTTGTGCCCCGAGCATCAAGCCCGAAATCACCTTTTTCAAATCCATTTTAATTCTTAGGAATCACTTCATTCTCAAATCTTATTTCCAACACATCAAAACCACAACCATAATCACCAAAATCACGATCCAAGCAAAACATACTCAAAACCCTTTTTTTTTTTTTTAAAAAAAGTCCTCAAAATCACAAGTCTCATTTTAATTTCCCGATTTAAACATCAACAGTGATCAAATCACAATAACTCGAAATCTCGTAAAACGTGAAATCCGGAACGTTCTCGAAAAACGTGTCAAAATCGTAAGTCACACTCGCAAATCATAAACAACCTTCTTAAATCATTTTACACCCATTTCATATAACTTCTTCCATTAAACCATCATTAAGCACACGAGTGACCATAGTCTCGAAATACGTGTAATTTCACATGTATAGTAAAAATACGTATAAATACGGGAATCGAATACGTATAAATATGGAAATCAAAATCAATCACAACTTATAATCATAATCATAAAATCATAGAAATAATTTATGCATGCATTAAATTTTGAAAGCAACGTCCACTCACACACCAATTTTAAGGCTCGGTTTCGCGCCGCACGCACGCCCGTAATTTCCGATATTTTCTAGAATTTCAAATCCTGTCCGAAAACATACTTTAGTGTCACTAAGGGCTTAGATAACAACATACTAATTTCCCATAATTTTCCGGGAATTAATCGTTAATTACAAACGTAACATAAATCTTCGGACCCTCGGAATAACATCGAAACGGTGTCCGATAAATTCGATACCAACGTTAAAATGTTCGTTGCAATGTATAGGACAAAAGTCATTTTGAACTCACCTTGAAAGACCGTCCTACGCGCCGTCACGCGCCGCCACAAGCGGCTGCGCGTGAGGCCACGCGCCAGCTACAGTAGTAGCTACAGTCATCGTCCTAACCCGACCAGCCTGCAATCCGGGTTGTTCGACCCGCGACATTACCCGTTTCGATCCCTGGGAATCTCAAGTTGTTTCCCTCAATTGTTTCAGTCTAGAGCATCCTCATAATCGTAATTACTGTTCTGTAACTTAAGTTCCCACAACCCTTACCTTAATCCGTCCATCCCAGCTAGATTTTCCGACGAACAACCGACCGCCGTTCATCACTGGAAGTGCACCACTACTCATCGTTTTCTTCAATTGCTTCGCTCAGAAGCTTTGCAGGATCACCAGAAACCGTTCTTCGACCTCAATTGCAAGCTTCAAACCGTCTAAGCCTTCCACCCCAATTGGAATCTCACCAGCTGAAGTCAAGAACCGCCTGGCCTCTACCCTTCACCATTTCCTTCACTATTGATCCCGTTCGACTCGTCTGGACGTCAAGAAGATCAGACTCACCTCTGATTCCATCAATTTGCCGCCCAAAATCAAAATAGATTTTGAGTTTGTAACTGGAATTTCTGGGCGGTTTCTGTGCTCTTAGGGTCCTTCTCCCAGTTTTTCCCTACCATTTAATCTTTGCTTCTCTCGTTCCCCCCCAACACACACATCACTCCTCAGACCGCTATTGTGGGGGTTGAAATGGAAATGATCCAACAGTCTCTGTTTTCCTCATTTCAAACGTCTCAGCGCCATTGCCCCCCGCACTGCACTCCAACCAGCACAACCGTGCTCTGCCTTCTGTCCCTGCTCCCACGTTAACTGCATAAACACACAGACCACAACAGCGCTCCAATTCCAACCTCACCCGTGCACTCTCAACCGCCTGCCCAATCTGTTTTTCTTACCTCAAAAACACCTGCCCGTGCACTGCCTCTCACCATTCCAGGCACAATTGCTTCCCACTCAGCCACATAAACAATTCCCTCAGTCCACTAGCACCCATCACGAGCAATTGAGCTCCATAAACAATTGCACGCTCAGACACCCACGGCACGGCCGTGCAGGTTGTCTCCCACGGTTGTTTGAACAGTAACCGTCGTGCAGAATTACCAAAATGCCCTCAGGGCAATAATTACCAAAATGCCCCTCACCTTCCGTGACCCGTAACTTGGTCACCCGTGTCCGTTCCACGCGTGCCGCCTGTCGTTGTACTCGGGGCATCGAGACCATCCTAACGGTCCTTAGCCCTCGGCCATCGGACCCCCCGATCAAAAAGTCAATATTTTCCCTTATTTCGTCCAAATTACGGAAATGCCCCTGGACTTCCGAACGTCATAACTTTCACCACGAACGTCGGAATCGAACGTGCCACCCGTCTATGAACTCGTGACGACCCAAACTACGTCACGGTCATCGGGCAAAGTCCATTTGACCGCCCGAATAAAAAGTCAACGTTTCACCCACGACTAGGGGCAAAACGATCATTTTGCCACGTTCGTCCGATTCCACCCAACTAACCACCGATTAACCCTCATTAATCATGATTTGTTACTAACCTAATCCCGAATTCCGGGATGGGTCGTTACATTCTCCATCTGGGAGGCTCTGTCTCCGGATCTAGTCTGAGCATCTCTCCGGATCTGGTCCGAGACCACATCATAACTCTCACTCCTGAAATGGGCTTCCTATAGGGATCACTCATTCTGGGTAGTGGATCGTGACTCTCTAGGTTGACGTCTGGAGGAGACCAATCAACTTATAAATGAGGGTATATACATAATATTATAAACACCACATTCGGGACTCACGCCCGATAACACTAGTCAACTGGGCCTCAAGCCCGAATTTATGACTCAACGGGGCCTTTAGCCCGATTTCACAATTTAACTGGGCTTCCAGCCCGTACTCAAAATCAACTGGGCATCGAGCCCGATATCTCAGGGTTAGTCACGATTTCGATCATAGCAATGCGTGCAGCCATCAGTCCAGGACCGCTCTCAATCATGGTATGTCGTCGTGAACATATCACTGCGGCGACCATCTCTAGACCATGGTGCACACATCACCGATCGATCTCTTATACCGTCAGCACTCCGAAATCGAGCCTCCAGTGGCTGCTCGACCACGGGATATGCATCGTGACCTCTCCAGAAGGAACACATCCCTAGTTTAGAGGCAAGCGTTATGTCGTCCGTTGCCGAGCACTCAGACCCGTAGGTCATCAATAGGGCCACATGCCCGAGTCAAAACCAAAACCAAATGGGTTGTTTTACTTTTCAAAACCATTTCATTGAAAACCAAAACCATAAACGCATATAAGCACGTATAAAACTGAAAACCTCGAAATACGTGCCAATACGTAAACACACACACAAAATACACTCAAGGCGTCAGAAAATATGTTCTAAATTTTTTATAAAACATTTATGCATGCATTGATTCATAAAAGAAAGTCCACTCACAGACCGTCTGAGTTGCCGTCTTGATACGCGCGCCGTACTCTTTCCCGAGTCAATCGCCATCTTCGGGGTTCCCAAACCTATCCAAATTACTTTAGAGGGTTACTAACTACTTAATTAACCCCTCACTAAATCCCCTTAATTTTTCGGGATTTTTAACTATTTTTAAAAGCGATCCTAAACCTTCAGATAGCCCGAACTATATCAAGGCGATGTCCGATCGACTTGAAACTAGTCCTAAAATGTTCGTTACATCGAATAGATGAAATTACATGTTGGAAGTTTCCCCAAAAACTTCCCCAAGCGTCGTCGCGCCCTGCCAAATGGCCCTCCACGTGGGCTTCACGCGCCTGCACAGGGTCATCCCTGTCCTTCAGCCAACCGGGTCCGACCAGCCGGTCCGGTTCGATCCTGCAACTCTGGTCCAGCCCCATTCCCCCTTCAATTTTTATCTGTTTTCTTCCTAAATAATTTCATTCTTCCTATTTTGATCCTAGAAACCTATTTTATGCAATTGGAATCACCAAAACCTCACAAAATCCCGTCGGTCTGATTTCCTCCCTCAAGGTTTAATATCCCAGTTTTCCCCCAGGGCTTCTCAGCCACTAACCACCACCAAAATTCATCCTAAAACCTCCCTAACACCTTAATAAACCTATCCTAATCCACTAAAACGGCCCTTAACGTTCAAAAATCAAAATAAAAGAAAAAGGGCATAACTGGGCATACTGTGCACGGGTTACCTTTGCTGTCCACGGCGACGCTGCTCCTAGCCAGTCACCACCATCATCCTCCCCTCATCTCACTCTCTAGGTCTCAAGCATGATCTGATGGGGGAAGGTTTTGGATTGGGTTGAAGGGTGCAAAGTTAAGCGAGTTGAGGTTGGTGCAATTTCATGATGGGTGACCTTCTGGGAAGTTGCACAATGAGCTCCCGAAAACAAAACAGTGAGGGCGAGGAGGCTCAAAGCGAACAATATCGTGCTAGAGTCAGATCCTGAACGAGGAGAGTCGGGTCCTGACACAACTTTCAACAAAACAAGGCATGTCGGCAATCATAAAGTCCTCATTAACAAGTCTAAACAGCAAAACTAACATCCAAAAACAACAAAACACAAAAAAATAGCAAAGATAAAAGTTTTGGTTTTATACCCCCAAACCAATCATTTTAATAAGTAAAATGCAAGTTGCACCCCTAAACCTAAATCAAACATTGTCCCCAATGGAACAAACATGTAACAAGTATAGAATAAAGGCAAGGTTCAAGGGAACAAACATAGAAACGAGAAAGGTTGGAAAGAACAAACCGTGTTAGGTTACCTCCTAAGAGTGTGAGATTTAACGTCTAGGCAGGATAAAACACAACCTTCAAATAAAGGCAAGTGGAAGGTTGATGAAGCTTGTCACTGAGGTGAGAAGAGGCTCGTAATAGTTCTTGAGCATAATACATTGACTTTGAATGGATCCTTCCTTGTAGGGTGTTGGATTTCCACCACACCATGGGGAAACACTTGAGTGGCCTCAAAAGGCCTAGACAAACAGGAACAAAGCTTTCCTGGACACAATTTAAGACATGAATTAAAAAGGACAACCTTTTGTCCTACTTGGAAAGTCTTACCTCGAATCCATTGGTTATGGAAACCCTTGGTTTTCTCTTTCTAGATAGGGGCAATTCAAATGCAGCATTACGTATCTCGTTTGATTGCTAATCTGAAGCTTCCAGTGAAGACATGCCCCATCAATGCTCATGTTGACCTGTTTGATGCCCCAAAAGGCCTTGTGCTTGAGCTCAACTAGTAAATGACATCCTTTCCCATAAACAAGTCGAAATGGGGATATAGTTATGAGAGTTTTGAAAGCTGTCCAATATGCCCATAATGCATCATTAAGTCGCATGGACCAGTCCTTCCTTGAGGGATTCACAGTCTTTTCTAGGATGGCCTTGATTTTTGTTTACGTTTGACACGGGGGAGTTATCCCTTATCTGACAGTAGGTTTGTATTTATTTGGACTGAGGGTACTTTGAGAATTTTAAGTGTTGGTGTCAGATGCGATCAAGCCTATTCTTAAGAATCGAGGGTGATTTCGGTAAGGGTCCTATCATAAGAAGTGGGGGGATTTGGCTAAGCCACATAATGGGCTAGAACCTAGGTTTCAAACTCATCAATTATATGAGTTAAGGATGAGGCCTCTTACATAATAATAAAGAGGTAATACCACTTGTAATGACCCGAAAATTCAAAAAAGGAAATTGACAATTTTTCCCTTATAAGAATGGATTGAAAAATCGTCACTATCGCCGATATATCGCCCGATATATCGGTATTTCCGGCCGGCGGCATATAAGAAGGAGGGGAAGAAATTGGCCGAAATTTCGACATGATTTCTTATTTTGAGCCCACAGATCCTTTCCTAGGATCAAAACGATGAAGACGCACAATTAAATCGTGAAAATCAGACGTAAAACGAAGAAGATGGAGCCGGGTCTTGCCGTCGGGTCGGGAAGCCCGAGTTGCAGACCCGGCTGGAGGTAGGGGATGACTTCTATTGTTTATATTTATATGATTGGCGTTAGTTAATTTGCAAAGTTGCTGGCTAACAACGTTGGTTGGCGTTTTGCTTCTCTGTTGGGGGGTCTTAGGTTCGACCCCCCTCAAGCCATAAGTTACTTTTTTTTTCATTTTTTTATCCATTTGAATTCATTTTTTTCCCTTTTTTTTTCCATTTGAATTCATTTTTTCCACTTTTCAACAAAGTTTGGGTTTTTTTCTTTTTCATTTTTTATCCAATTTTAAATATATCAATTACTTCCAATTTTTAAACAAAGTTTGATCCTATTTTTTCATCTTTTTTTTTTCCCAATTTTAAATATATTTTAACTTATTTTATCATTTTTCTTATATTAAATTTTTGTATGTTTATTGTTATGTTTTTAATATATTAACATTCAATTATAGTAACTCACTTTAATTTATGTTTATATTTAAGATTTTATATTATCAGTCATCGTCAGAATCATATTACATCATATTATTCATGTCAGGACCCACCCCGGTTTCACCCCGAATGCCGAGGTAAATCCTGCTCCCGTCTGACACCCCGATAGTAACTAGTCAGACGCAGGAGAAAGTACTCAATACAATATCTCGAAGTTATAGTTTACAGAGCATAGTACGAAACACAAGGAATTGAAAATCGATAATAATTACACGCACGCGGAAAGACTTTAAACTACTCTGGGATCCCTCACGTGACTTCTATGCCTCGGACACTGCCTCGACGTCAAGACCCTGCGCTATCTCCACAACCTGGAGGGCAAGTTAAAACAAAAGGTGTGAGTGGACCATAATAAAAGAAAAGTTCTAAAACCATTTATCAGAAAACCGATTTTCACCCTCCGTTTTGAAAACCACATGCATAACCCATTTTAGAAAACGGTTATAGCCCACTTACCATAAACCACATCATAAGAAACAGAAACACTATAAAACAGTTAGAAAAACCACAGCATATGAATCATAATACCGTATCATCAACCATGAACATCAAATCATCATTTTCTGATCAAACCTGCTGGACCTATCCGAGTCTTTAAACTCCCGAGTCTTTAAACTCAATCCAGGCCTTAACAATATCCGAGTCTTTAAACTCCCGAGTCTTTAAACTCAACAGGCCTACGGGGGAAATATCAATATATCCGAGTCTTTAAACTCCCGAGTCTTTAAACTCAATCCGGGCCCGTCCCCCGTCCAATCAATATCCGGGTCTTTAAACTCAATAACCAGATCCAGCAAATCCAATCAAAACCAGTTGAAAACCATTTTCATATTCACATCCAAACCCGAATCTGAAATTACCGGTCCGATGCCTTTCCCGCATCCTGAACCGTCATTCCGAACCCAAATCCGGAATCCACTTTTCGACTTTAAAACCAACCCTTTTTTTTTCTGAAATCCGTTTCTAAAACCGAAAACCTTTAATCATCGAAATCATGTTCCAAAATCCTTTTATAATCATTTAAATCATTTATCATTTGAAATCCCAAAACTATAACATTCTAATCAGAACTCAACCTTTTATCGTAAAACGTGCCAAATACCGTATTTTCTCGAAAAACGTGTAACTATGTAAAATCACATCATAAATCCAAAAATCATGAAATCACATATATAAAACAAGTATAGAAAACAGTTATGCATGTTCGAGTTTAAGGAAAGGGTCCACTCACAGTACCGAGCCCTCAATCGCGTCCCGAACGTCCCGCACGTTCCTCGGCTTCCTCGGGAAATCCCGATCCTGTCAACAACCACCAAAATACGTCACTAACACGTCCACGAGTAACCACCTAATTTCCCTCCAAAATCCCCGAATCCTAAACGAAATAAACCGAGACCCTAAACCGTCATCCTCGCGGAACTAACCTCAAACCACGTCCGAACAACCCGAAACCAATTCCAATAGACTCGTTAGAACACCTAGACCAAAAACCATGTTGACCACTTTCCCCATCGCCGCCGCACGCGCCCCCACGCGCCGCCCAAAGTGGCTGCGCGTGGTCCTCACGCGCTAGCTACAGTACCACCATCTTCCTCGATCGAACCCGGTTCGCACCAGTGCTGTGACCCGGACCGAAGAGAACCAATCTCCGCCGTCCGGCCACCATTCTCCTCCCTTCCTTCACCCACAGCTTCGTCCAGATCCAATCTATCCATTCCCCAACTCCTCTAACCTCGACACGGCCCCAATCCCGTCGACTTAAGCTCGAACCAGACGGCCAAACTCCCCTTGTTTCACGATCCAGCCACCCAGCTCACCTCCCTTCACGGTGGCTACACCAAACTCTTCCCTGGACCTCACTGAACCTAAACCAACCCTCCTAGACCTTCGACTCAGCCCCTACCTTCACGACTCGCCGTTTGAGCCTACGGCCAAAACAGAGCACCTAAGGTTTCTCCGTCGTGCCATCCACCACCGTGCACCACCCATCACGGCAGCACACATAGTCGACTCTTGAGACCTCCAGGAGTCTCACCTGGCCTCCAAATCCCTCGACTCTACGCCCAACCCCACAACTTTCGAATTGAAACTCACGGGAAAAACAGAGTAATTGTACAGGGATGAGGGAGTACCTGCAACCGTCCGTAACCGTGCTCGCCGCCGTGCTCCCTAGAGTCTACGACGTCGCCTCAGCCTCCTCTCGAGTTCCCCTGCACCGTACACGGCCGCCACCGCCACGATTCCTCACAACCTCTCTGCCTGCCTTCCTGTTTCCCCCTGGTCTTCCCGTGGTTCACAACTCACACACACACACCCGCTGCACCTCTCTACAACCTCACCAACTTCCCTTCGATCTCTTGTCCCTCACTCATTCACCAGAACTCATCCACATCCTTGATCAACCCTCAATTTTTCCCTCTCAATCTCCCTCTGTTTCTGTTTCTCTCTGTGTACGCACAAGAACACGGGCACGGCTGCACCCCAATTATTTGGGCCGTGTATGTACAGGATTCCACCAGAATCCTCTACACACCTGCCACATGTCACAATCCACTCCACACACTCCCACATGGCCCAATCTCAGCCGTTCATTTCCTTTCTCTGTGCACAAATCCCAATGTGCAGAAGGACCAAACTACCCTTCTTTTTAACTCAATTTTACAGTTTTACCACTAACTTTCTAGACCCATAACTCACAACTCGTAAGTTCGATGAATACGTGCCGCCTGTCATCGGACTCAGGACGACGAGATCTACGTAATCATCCTAGGTCAACGTACCAAAACCCGATCGTCCAAAAAGTCAACGTTTCCCCTTCTTTTAACCAAATTACGGTTATGCCCTCAACCTTCCGAACATCATAACTTCCTCCTCGGATGTCGGAATCAGGCGTGCCACCTGCCTATGGATTCGTGACGTCCTAACCTACGTCATGGTCACTGGTCAAAGTCCATCCGACCACCCGAGCTAAAGTCAACATTTTTGCCCAAACTAGGGGCAAAATTGTCATTCTACGCTAAGGACCTTATCGATACCGACTAACCACCGTTAAACCTCACTAATCCCATCTTAATCACTATCTTAATCCCGGCTCTCGGGGCGGGTTGTTACAATTCATCATATATTTATTATATCAAAATCATTTGATAGTTTTTATTAGTCATATATAACCATTATTGGGTATTTAAGTTTTTCCCAAAGTTTCATTCTAAATTTCCAACTTTTAGATCGAATTTCCGTCAATTTTGTTGACCGTAAACGATATCGATATCGATACCGATATTTGGGGCGAGATATCCGTAAATTTGACGAGCGATATATCCGTCAATATCGATATTTCAATCCTTGCTTATAAGTAAAAAAGTTGACTTTTTTCTCGAGATAATTTTTGAACTTTCTAAGAGAACCGTTACGTAGGCCTCGGGGTCCTGAGTCCGCAGACAGGCGACACATCAAAATTAAAGTTCAGACATGATGGTTAGGGGTCTAGAATACCCAAATGCACTTTGGTAATTTGGAATAAGGGCATTTTGGTTTTTTGTTAGGTTGGTGAGTCAACATGTTTTTTGTGTTCAATTAGGATGATGAAAAGTGTCACCATCCTATGGAGCTTAGTGGTAACCGCCATGTATGTGCAAGTATAGGTGTGTTGCGTTGTAGCAACCGAAAGCCAAATCGTGCAACTATCTTTCAAACGGAAATAAAGGAATTGAGAGGGAACATGGAGATTGAGAGGAAAGAAGCAGAAATAAAGAGGAAGGAGAGAGATGAAAGGGAGAAATTGAGAGGAAAGGAAGAGCACCTCAACTTGAAAACCCAAAACTACTAAATAGTGCCCCATAAAAATTGAACCGTGGAACACTGAGTTGGAACGCCAAAATGACATTATTTTTCTCATATTTGGAGATGTATGATGCAAATTGAGGTAGAAATTGAAAGAGGTAAACCTAGGAACAAGCCATAATCGAAGTTGAATCATACATCTCAATTGCGGATGGTCCCAGGTTTACCTCTTTGAATTTCTACCTCAATTTGGATCATACATCTCGGGCAACGGTTCCATGAGGTGCAGTGAACATGATTTTTAATGTTTTCAATATTGCAGACATTTTGGTACAGCTTTAGAGTCGATCACACATTATCTCGGGATAATTTACGTGTCGGAAGGGTAAATGTTATGTTTAAAGTATGTATTTCATCTCTCAAAATTAGGGAATTTTAATATGAGATTACTTAGGACATTAGTGATCGTTAGCTGTGGTTTTTTGACAGGATGGATGACTTCCGGAATTTCGTAGGACGTACAGCTTGGAAATCGAGCCGCTTAGATAGTCTGCGAGTGAACGTTTGTTTCATAAGCTGTGATACATGGATAGTTAAATGTTTTAAATGTTTTATTGTATGATTTGAGTTGCAATGATTTGAATGATGATTCGAGATGATTTTCTAGGTTTATTGATTGAGTTCTAGGCACGAATTTTATGTCGGTATATGTGAAAACTGTGTTTTAGGCTTAGGCCAGTTTCGAAAGTGTTTGACATGGTTTTACGTTAAGGATTTGTTTTGAAAGAAAGGTAATGTGTTTAATCTGTGGATTGTTTTCATTGTGGTTGTAATGAGTTCCTAGACAGTCGAAGCTAGGGGTGTTTTCCAGACGACTGAAGCTTCGGGGGGTTATTGTTGTTGTGTTCCCAAGCAACCGAAGCTAGAAGTGTTTCCTAGACAGTTGATGCTCGAGGTATTGTTTCTCAGACAACCAAAACTAGAGGTGTTCCCAAACAATTGATGCTTGAGGTTATCATTATGGTCATTATGATTATTTTTCAAGCAATCGAAACTCGGGGTGTTTCTTAAATGGTTGATGCTCGGGGAATTGATGATTGATTTTAGATTTGTTATTAATAATAGCGTCCAAGTTTTGTAATGTGATTGATAAACGAGAATTTCAGGGAAATGTGGGCGACATGTTTTAGATGTTTTGTTGACCCTCCAGGTCGTTACACCAGGATCAGGACTAACCAAGAGACGGAGGCATGACTGGGACATCAGTATGGTTATTCCTTATCTGACAAGTATTAAGGGAATTTTTGAAACTTCAGTTGATTTGTCAGACTGGAGTAGGATTAGGCTCGGTTATCAAAGCATTTTCAGGATGGGTCCTGTCAATTTGGTATCAGAGTATTGTGGTACTGATTTGTGTTTGTCATGTCATGCCTCCAAGACACAAGCCATGTGCACGACCTAATGATGAGATGGATTTATGATCATTTGATAGATATATTCAAATTTTGGGGACAAAATTCTTTAAGGGGGTAGATTGTAATGACCCGGAAATTTGAAAAAAGAAATTGATGATTTTTCCCTTGTAGGTTAAAAAGTTGAATTTTGCTCGAGATACTTTTTGGACTTTTCAAGAGGACTGTTATGTAGGTTTCAGTACTCTGAGTCCACAATTAGGAGGCACATCAAAATCGAAGTTTGAATGTGACCGTTTGTTAGGTTAGTGAGTTAGCATGTTTGTTGTGTTCAATTGGGAAGGTGACAATTGTCGCCATCTTGTGAAGCTTAGTGGCAACCGTGGTGTATGTGTAAGTATGAGTGTGTTGCATTGTAGCAACCAAAAACCAAGTCATGCAACCACTTTTCAAATGGAAAGAAAGGAACTTAGAGGGAACATGGAGATTGAGATGAAAAGAAGCAGAAATAAAGAGGAAGAAGAAGGAAGAAAGGAAGAAATTGAGAGGAAAGGAAAAACACTCCAACGCAAAACCAACAACCATGCCCCACAAAAATTGAACCATGGAATACTGAGTTGGAATGCTAAAATTGTAACACCCCGGAAATTCGAGGATTTTAATATTGTGATTTAATGTGTAAATTGACGCTTTTACCCTTGTGATTGGTATGGTCAAATTATTGACTTTTTGATTGATGAATTAAATGGACTTTGACCTATAACCGTGATGTAGTTCGGGACGTCACGAGTTCATAGACAGGTGGCACGTCCAATTCGGACGATCAGGGAAAAATTTACGACTATCGGAAGTTCAGGGGCATTACCGTAAATTGGACGGTTGGGGCGAAAATGTTGACTTTTCGTTTGACAACTAATTTTCACGTGACTCAAGGACCGTTAGGCAGGAGGCACGCCGAAATCGGACTTCGTACGAGGAAGTTATGGTCAGAAACGTGAAATCGGGAGGTTCGTGTCTCGGTTTTCGTGTCGAATATTTTATTCTGAAAATTTCTGATTGGAGGACACCTGGTGAGTGACAAGTGTCACTCACCTATTGGCTGGATTGGATCAAGCTCCACTAAGCATTTAAATAGATTTAAAAACCACTTTTGATCTCAGCCATTGATCTGAAAGTACCCCAGATTGCATCTCAGCCTTTGATCTCATTTCTGAGATCTAATCTGGACCGTTCATTTCATTGTGCAGCCTTCCCTCCATTTCTATATATTTCCTAACCCGACACACTCACGTACTGCCCATTCCAAACCATCACACCACATTGCATCTAACCCTTGCTCTGAGTGCCACTGGACTGGACGGGTGAGGCGGCAGACGGCAGTGATCACGGCGGAGGACGGCGGCGAGGTAGGAAACTCTGGAAACCCGAAACGGTTTCAAAAAACTCAAAACTTGAAACTTGAATCCCAGCATATATGGTTGTTTCCTACTAACCCTAATCAACTCTAGGGACTAGTAAGAACAATTTGGGCTCGAGTTCGTGACCGGTGATAGCCAGAACAGGGTACAAACGGCGACGGGAGAACCGGCTCTGTTCATCGAGGTAGGCCTTTGATCCCGTCTGTATTTGTCGATTTTGATTCCATAGAGCTGTTTCTGGGATTGTGACGATCATGTAGGAACAAACCAGAGTGAAAATGATTGAGAAACTAGGAAATGGTGACCGGGTCTTGATCGCGGGTCTGATCGACCCGAGTTGCAGAAATACGGGTCAACCGTCTGAGGACAGAGGTGATGATGTGGCACCCTGTCAGACTGTCAGGTGACATGGACCAACCGTGAGCCTACACGTGTCACATGTCAGTGCACAGTCATCACTGACATGTCAGTGACGTGGCCCAATCAGGGATTGCCACGTGTCACTGAATGTCAGTGATGTGGACCAGTGTTGTGCTGACACGTGGCACATGTCAGATCTGACACGTGGCCTGACAGATCAGTGAGGTGGACCAATCAGATGTTGACACGTGGCACCTGTCAGAGTCTGACCTGACAGCTGTCAGATGACGTCAGCAGGACGTCATGCTGAAGTCAGCAGGACGTCATGCTGATGTCAGCAGTGACGTCAGCGATGACGTCAACAGGGATTGTTCCTGCGTTGACCGGCACGTGGGCCGCGCGTGTGAACAGTGTTTTTGGTGGGACCACCACCATTCTTTAGGTTTCGACGATCCGGATCCAATGGCGGTGGTTTCGGGTCGATCGGAGATCATTAAGTTGGTGAAAATGAGGTTTATTGCCTTGGAAAGCGCGTTCGGGCGGCTTTTCCGGACCGGTTTCGGTCTAGGGTTTCATGGTTAAATGTTAGGGGTTTGTATTGACCCTTACATATACTTTGGATATGACAGGGATTGTATAATTGTACCAGAGCGAGGGTATACGCTCGGTTTTCAGCAGGATTGTACTGTGAGTGGGCCGTTTTCTTAAACCCTTGCGTGCATAAATGTTTTCTGGTTTATTATACATATTCACATGCTAAAAATAAATAATGGTTTTGATGATATTGAAATTTCGGTTATGGCACGTTTCACGGTATTTGGGCATGAGACCCGTCTGATGAAACTTAATGATTGGTTCGGATTTTATCTATGTAAATATATGTTTTGCATGTGGATATCAATAAAACGTATTTGGTACTGCACTGTATAGATTCATCCATATGATACTGTCTCCTCCGGATGAGGTACCCCGGAGAGGTCACGGACGTCTAGAACGTCCAGCGTCTATGACGCTAAGCATCGGGGATGCTGTACCCGAACGGGGTTCGGGGATTGAACTCGGAATTGAGACCCGAGTGGCACGCGTAGCCTTGTGATTGTGACCTTATTGGACGTCAGGGACGTCAGACATCAGGGATGTCGGATTGGAGTGTATAGTGCAGTGGCTAAAATTATGTTTACGGTTTTACTATATGCCTTATGGTTTATATTATATGATTGATGGTTTTAAATTCGGTTGCATGCATGTTTGAAAAACGGAGGGGTAAATTATATGTTTTACTTATCAAATGATTTTATAAACTTGAGTTTCGGTCCACTCACCCTTAATGTTTTGGTAACCCCTCCAGGTCATGATACTGAGGTAGAGGAGGAACCTGAGGCTGAGGCATAGATCTACTTCTGCGTACCTGAACCCCTGTTGGGTGGTTTTACCCACAGGTTTATTTTAGAGTCGTGCTCGCAACTTGTAATTTTGGATTTCATCCCTTGTCTAACATCTGTTTAATTCGGATTTGATGTATAACTTTAATTTGGTTATTTATGCATTTGATGTTTTGAGGTTAAAATTGATATGAATTATTGGCTGTTAGACGGGAGCAGGGCACGTCCCCTTGTGGTCCCTGTGGGATCGGGGCGGGTCCTGTCAAAAATAACAATATTTTTTTGCATATTTGGAGACGTATGCTCCAAATTGAGGCGGAAATTGAAAGAGGTAAACCTGGGAACAAGCCATAATCGAGGTTGAACCTTAGTCGAAAATTGGAGATTGAGATAAAAAGAAGCATAAATAAAGAGGAAGAAAAGGGAATAAAAGGAAGAAAGGAAGAAATAGAGAGGAGAGGAAGATCACCTCAACCAGAAAACCCAAAAGCACCAACCCATGCCCCAAAAAAATTGAACCATGGAATACTGAGTTGGAACACCAAAATAACATTTGTTTTTTTTGCATATTTGGAGATGCACGATCCACATTGAGGCGGAAATTTAAGGAGGTAAACCTGGGAATAAGCCATAATCGAGGTTGAACCTTAGTCGAAAATTGGAACTTTAGATTCTAATTTTGAGGTGAGTTTTTAGCATTTTGAATTCATAGATATTCTTATGAGATAAAATAGTATGTGTTTAAGGTTTAAAACGTGACAATTGGACAAAAATTGCGAGCTTTGGACTGGGTTAGGATCACCAGGTCAGAACTCCATTTGCAGGTTCGTGGGTTGAACCGCAAGAGGTTGATGGTGACATTGTAGCAACGCGTGAGGCCCACACAGAGCGATTGGATGGCGCGTCGGGGCACATGGGATGGTTCCTTGAGGTGTGATCAACATAACTTCTAATGTTTTCGATATTACGAATATTTTGATACAAGTTTTTAGTCGATCTGACATCGTCTCGGGACAGTTTTACGTGTCAGAAGGTTATATGTTTATGTTTTAAAGGATGTATTTCATCCTAGAAAATTATAGAATTTTATTGTGATATTACTGGGGACGTTATTGGCCCTTAATAGTGGTTTCTGACCGGACATATGACTTCCAGAATTTCAGAGGACGTACAGGTTGGAAATTGAGCCACTTGGACAATCTGTGAGTGGACATTTATTTTATAAATTGTGATGCATGTATAGTTAAATGTTTTAAATGTTTTATTGCATGACTTGAGTTACAATTATTTGAATGATTATTTAGGATGATTTTCTAGATTTATTGATTGAGTTCTGGACACGGATTTTATGTCGGTATTTGTGGAAACTATGTTTTGGGCTCAGTCCGGTTTCGAAAGTGCTTGACTTGGTTTTACGTCAAGAATTTGTTTTTGAAGAAAGGTTTTGGGTTTAATCCCTGGACGGTTTTCATTGTGGTTGTAATGAGTTCCCAGTCGGTCAAAATTGGGGGTTTTTCCGAGATGACCGAAACTTTGGGAGAAGGGGGGGGGGGGGGGGGGGGGGGATTATGGGTGTTTCTCAGACGGCTGATGCCTGAGGCATTGTTGCCCAGCCGAAGTTAGAGGTGTTCCTAGACGGCTGATGCTCGGGGTTATCGTTATGGCCATTGTGATTGTTTTTTAAGCAGTCAAAATTCAGAGTGTTTCCTAAACAACTAATGCTCGGGGGAGTCGATGATTGATTTTGGATTGGTTATTGATAGTGATGTCCAGATTTTGTGACATGATTGATAAATGGAGATTTCAGGGAAATGTGGGCCACAATTTTTTGACGATTTGTGGGCCCACGATTTATGACGTGATTTGATTTGAAATTCGATTGCTTATGTTTTACTCTATGCATGTATGTTTTATAATTGGAGGGTAAAGTTAGTTTTCAAAATGTGTTTTCAAACACTTATTTTTATCCTCTCACACCTTTGATGTTTTGTTGACCTTTCAGGCAGTTGCACGAGGGTTAGAGCTAACATAAAGGTAGGGGTATGATTGGGGCATCCGTAAGATTATCCATTGTCTGACAAGCATTAAGGGTATTTTTAGGACTTCGGGTGAGTTGTCAGACGAGAGCAGAACCAAACTTGGTTATGAAAGTATTTTCGGGAGGGGTCCTGTCACCACTAGACTGTAATGCTAGTTGATGATTTCATTGTATAACATAGTTAGATTCATATATTTTCTAAAATGAGAGTATCATTAAAGATCATTTCTAGTTTCTGCTTAGTTTGCTGTTTTTATTTTCCTTTTCTCACAAAAAAAAAAAGATAATTCATATGTAAGAAAAAAATTAATCATATTTGAGATTGGTCAATCATAAATATACATAAAATATATTGATAACAATTAAAATATTAATAATCAAATATACTATCTATTTACTTGATTCGTACAAATCAGTAAACAATCTTTATTAATCGATAATCTTATAAATGCGAATTCCAAACGATCATCTAGCTAGAAAATTATAATATATTTGAAACCAATTTACTAATGAGATATCGAAAGAGACGTACCCTTAAACATTATCATATGTATTTTATTTTGTCATTCTACCCAACTCATACGTACGACTCATGAAATAAGAAAAAGGGTTAAATTCAGAAAGCAATGAATGAATATGTGTTTTGAATGTTTGATGTTTCTAGAAACCTTGGCACACTTTGTCCTTGCTTCTCTCCCAATTGATTATGTTTTAACATTTGAAACTTGTAGTCAACACAGGTCAAATTTTCATTTAACCACAACCAGAGTACATTAAACTTGACCTTCAATTTGTTTGCCTCTACAGTTTTTGTTCATTTAAATTCAACATTTGTTCATCCATGCTTGAACGTGACTCCATATGATAACAAATTAACCAAGACCCACTTCCTTAATAATTTATTACTCGAAATTTTTTTTATCTTTATAATTTGTATGTGGTATTCCTTTTTTTAGTCGAATATTTGTTGAATAAAGATTTTTTTGTTACTAAAATAAAAAATAAAAATAAAATTAGGAACTGCTTCAAGAAGTAAATGGAATGACCTAGATTAGCAAATGCATCAGACAAACTTGGCTTTCTAGTATATATGCTTGAAGTTGATTCAGCCATCACCATTTCAACCAGAATCCTATGGGCTTATAGGTACCCGTTAGGTCCGTTGATAAAAAGCCCGATCCAATCTACTATGGGCCATGGGTCAGCCAGGCCCGAAAGTTAACGGGCTGGACTTGGGCTTATGGTGTTCAAACTCGATAGGCCCAAGTCCGATAAGGCCCGATAAACCCAGCCCGGCTCGCTTGTATAAACCCGGATCATAAACTCGAATATATAAAATAATTATTAATTAGGAATAATATTTCAACCCAACCCAATGCAAACCTAAATGACTATTTAGTAGAAAGAAAAATGATCTAAACCTGAATGGCTATTTAGGCTTATAATATGTAGGTTGGTTGATGTGTAGTATGAACTGTGAATGGTAGGAAAATACTAAGATAATTTCTAAAACATCCATAGTAACTAAGCACTCCACTTTGATTGGTTTTTTGGATTTTATTTTAAGTCCTTGAGGAGTCTACTGTTACTAGTAGAGTGCTTTATAAGAAGATGGAATATGATTTGTGTCGTAAAGTAATGACAACATACTTTGTATGCGTGTCTTTTTGTATGGTCCTCTTTGATGGATGCATGTTGGTTGGGTACCAATTGGTGGTCTTAGTCTTAATGCCCATTATTTCTCCAATAAAGAGCTATTAGGTTGGACAAGTAATGCATTTTTGTTCATTGTTTATCATCAAGTCTTGTAACGACCCGTCCCAAATTCCAGGATTAGATTAGTGACTAATCACGATTAGTGAGGCTAATCCGTGATTAGTTGGGCGAAATCGGACGAACGTTGCGAAATGACCGTTTTGCCCCTAGTGATGGCAAAACGTTGACTTTTCAATCGGGCGGTCAAATGGACTTTGACCGATGACCGTGACGTAGTTCGTGACGTCACGAGTTCATAGACAGGTGGCACGTTCAATTCCGACGTTCGAGGAGGAAGTTATGACGTTCGGAAGTTTAGGGGCATTTTGGTAATTTTGGTTAAATGGGGTCAAATGTTGACTTTTTGACCGGGATGTCCGATGGCCGAGGGCCGAAGACCGTTACGTAGATAAGGACGATACGAATCCATAGGCAGGCGGCACACTGAAATCGGACTTCGAACGGGAGAGTTATGGGTCACGGAAGTTCGATTTCACTATGCACGAACTTCGAGACGAGGACGTTTTGGCGAAATCTGATTGGGTGGATATTTTGGTGGGCCCCATAGATGAGTGACAAGTGTCACTCATCCCATTGGCTTAGACCCCCAAAATGTGGATCTATATAATTAATTAATATTATTTAATTACTTTTATAAACCAAACTCACCCACCATTCAATCTTAACCATCCATTTCAATCTCATCTTTTAATCCCCACCATCAATCTCTCTTTCTCTCATCAGCCATCCTCCTTCATCGTTGTTCATCCTCCAACCCGAAACCCATAACCCCATTTTTCTTCATTTCTTCAAAAATCAAAACACACAAACACACTTCACCATTCATCACTTGTGTGAGCTGGGAGTGACCGTGGGAGGAGTGTGAAGGGTTGAGGACCGAGAGGCTGGACGGTGGCCCACGGTGAAGGCCACGGCGGAGAGAACCCGAGAGGTAAAAATATTCAAAAATTCAAAACTCCGTTTCATTGCTTTTTATTCGATTCTAAGGCTTGGGTTAGGTTGCTGGTAGTCCTAGGAGGTCAGTAGGATTGGTTTTGGGGCTTGGGGTGGCCTGGAATGGCCGTGAACGGCGGGGGAAAACTCACCCGCCATAGCCAATCTTGAAGGGTTAGTTTTTTATGTTTTCCTTCCATTCTAAGGTCCTAGAACTCTAGGTTAGGGAGAGACGAAGAGAATGGGACAAACGGGAACGGTTTTGGTGGCTGGACGGCGGAGAACCGGCCGGGTTAAGTCGCGGGTCACGGCGACCCGGTTGCAGGGTTCGGGTCAACCCGTCGAGTGGTTAAAGGTGGTGACGTGGCGTGATGACGTGGCACCTGTCAGGTGACGTGGACCACTCATCAGCTGACACGTGTCACGTGTTAGTGCACAGTCAGCACTGACATGTCAGTGACGTGGCCCAATCAGGGGCTGACACGTGGCACAGACGTGGACCAGTGCCGTGATGACACGTGGCACATGTCAGACTGCCACGTGGCACTAACAGCACATTGACGTGGACCAATGGGAGCATGACACGTGGCACCTGTCAGAGTCTGACATGTCAGACCTGACAGCTGTCAGATGATGTCATGCTGACGTCAGCGATGACGTCAGCAGGTACTGTACCTGGCGCGTGAAGCCCACGCGCAGCCACTTCAGGCGGCGCGTGAGGGCGCGTGGCAGGGAATCTGGGGAAGGTTCCAACATACGAAATCATCTATTCGATGTAAGGAACATTTTGGGACTGGTTTCGTGTCAATCGTACACCGTCTCGATATATTTCGGGGCATCGGAAGGTTTAGGTTCGGTTTTAAAAATAGTTAAAAATACGGGAAAATTACGGGGCTTTAGTGGGAGGTTAATTAAGTAGTTAGTAACCTTCTATTACGATTTGGACAGGTTTGGGAGTCCCGGTGACAGTGATCGGCTCGCGGAGCCGTATGGCACGCAAATCGAGGCGGCATGTAACGACCCGTCCCAAATTCCTAGATTAGATTAGTGACTAATCACGATTAGTGAGGCTAATCCGTGATTAGTAGAGCGAAATCGGACGAACGATGCGGAATGACCGTTTTGCCCCTAATGGTGGCAAAACGTTGACTTTTCGATCGGGCGGTCAAAGGGACTTTAACCGATGACCGTGACGTAGTTCGTGACGTCACGAGTTCATAGACAGGTGGCACGTTCAATTCCGACGTTCGTAGAAGAAGTTATGACGTTCGGAAGCCCAAGGGCATTTTGGTAATTTGGGTGAATAGGAGGTCAAAAGTTGACTTTTTGACCTTGAGGTCCGATGGCCGAGGGCCGAAGACCGTTACGTAGATAAGGACGATACGAATCCGTAGACAGGCGGCACGTCGAATTCGGACGTTCGACGGCGAAGTTACGGTTCACGGAAGTTCCCGGTTACTATTCACGACGACACGTTTTACGAGATAAAAAGTGCAGTTTTGTCTCTAGTGGGCCCAGATATTTAATGGAGGCCCAATGGATGAGTGACACTTGTCACCCATCCACTAGCCAACCCCACCTACTCATGCACGAAACCCATCCCCGTGCATTTTCATTTCTTCATCCACACACAAACCCACCCGATCTCACCCATTTTCTCTCATTCCCGTGCAACCCAAACCCAGCTAACCATCACCCATGACCAGGCAGAGGACCAGGGAGATCGAGGGAGCCGAGGTGGCCGGCTTGGAGGCCTGAACCGCCGCCCACGGCGGCGAGAGGAGGAGAAACCCGAACGGGTACCCGGTTAGCCCATTTTGATCCATTTTTCCATTTTCGTTGTTATGGTTAGTTTTTAATGGTTTTAATGAGTCCATTAGGTTGCTAGGGACATTTTAGGAAGGTTTTGGTGGTGGTTGACGGCCGAGAAGCCGTGTAGACTGATCGGGAAAAATTGAACCGTGAGGTTCAAATTGGACCGGTCGGATTTCGTAGGTTTTAGGTAGTTTTGTTAATTGGGTTAGATAGGAAATGAAGAAATAGGAATTTAGGAATTGGAATGGATGAAATCGGACTGAAAATGAGGGAGAAGGACACCTGGACCGGTTACGCCGGTCCAAGTTGCAGGAAAAACCGGACCAGACCGGTTCGGACCGGTCTGACTGATGTAGGGGATGACTGATGACGTCATCTTGATGACGTCATCATGTCAGGGATGACGTCATCATGTCAGATCTGACAATGTCAGACTGACATGTCAGACAGTGGGCCAATGGGAGCGTGACACGTGTCACTGTCAGGGGCTGTCAGTGATGACGTCATGCTGACGTCAGCGATGACGTCAGCAGGTACTGTAGCAGGCGCGTGAAGCCCACGCGCAGCCACTTCAGGCGGCGCGTGAGGGCGCGTGGCAGGGAATCTGGGGAAGCTTCCAACATGTGAAATCATCTATTCGATGTAACGAACATTTTGAGACTGGTTTCGTGTCGATCGGACACCGTCTCGATATGTTTCGGGGCATCGGAAGGTTTAGGTTCGGGATTAAAAATAGTTAAAAATACGGGAAAATTACGGGGCTTTGGTAGGAGGTTAATTAAGTAGTTAGTAACCTTCTATTACGATTTGGACAGGTTTGGGAGTCCCGGTGACGGTGATCGGCTCGGGGAGCCGTATGGCACGCAAATCGAGGCGGCAGCTCGGACAGTCTGTGAGTGGACCTTGTTTTCTAAATTGGTGCATGCATAAATGTTTATTATATGTTTTATTACTTGTTTGATGATGCCATGGGTGCATTTGTATGTGGTTACGTATAAGCACTATTTCGAGGTTTCGGCCTTATACGGTGCTTATACGGGTCTGTATTTGTTTATTGATTTAAATGAAATGGTGTTGGATTTCTAAAAAGATAAACTCGGGTATGAAACCCATTTGGTTTTGTCTCGGGATATGACCTCAGATTCCGGGCACGGTGCCCAGTTGGCGTCCTATGTTCGGGTACGAGACCCAGTCACTTTACGGTTTATGATTTCAGGTCAGGGAACCTTAAATGGAGTCCCAGGTTCATGACGGTTTATGGGAACCGGCATAAACCCTTGTTATGGTATTATGGTTCATGACGGTTTATGGGAACCGGCATGAACCCTTGTTGGTTATTACGGTACATGACGGTTTATGGGAACCGGCATGTTACCTGATTATGGGTATTATGGATTCATGACGGTTCAGGGGAACCGGTCATGAATGTTTATGTTATGTATATATATGTTCGTCTACCTTCCTTTACTTCTATTATCTCCTCCGGGGAGGGTCGTTGGCCTGGGTGGACCCCGGAGTAGTCACGGAGCACCGACTGAGTGGAGTCACCCCCCAGTTGGGTTCCTTACTCTCAGGAAGGCTATGATTACTATTACCTCGGGTAGGGTCAGTGGTCTACGGACATTGATCTTGACTTTGAGAAGACTCGGATTGAGACCTGGGTAGCACGCGCGTGGCTTTGGATACCGTGACAGGATTGGTTGTGTGACTTATGTATATGTATGTGATGGATATATGATATATGATATGTGGTGTGTACAGGGTGCACAGGATTTGGGCAGTGGCCCGTATGGTCGTTTTTATTGTGGTCCTTTCGACCTTAGTTTATATCTGCTTTGGGCTTAATCCCACATATGGTCGTTTTGAATAAATGGTTTTCAAATGCATGCATGCTTTTTAGTGGAGGGTACAAATGTCTTCCTTATTAAATGTTTTTATAAACTCTTTGTTTTGTCCACTCACAGTTTTTAATGTTTTGACTGCCCTTCAGGTTGACATCGGATGTGGACTGTAGCAGAGACCGAGATATCACATACCTCCTCCGGATCCTGGCGTACTCTGATAGCCCGGGAGGGCAAAGGACAAAAATATCCCTTGTCTGACACTTCGTGTCAGACGGGAGCAGGGTCATCCCGCACTAATCCCTGGGGGATTGGGATGGGTCCTGTCACGGCAGCTCGGACGGTCTGTGAGTGGACCTTGTTTTCTAAATTGGTGCATGCATGAATGTTTATTATATGTTTTAAATGCTTGTTTGTAATGCCATGGGTGCATTTGTATGTGGTTACGTATAAGCACGTATTTCGAGGTTTAAGCCTTATACGGTGCTTATACGGGTCTGTATTTCTGTGTTGATTTAAATGAACTGGATTTGAATTTCAAAAGGATAAACTCGGGTATGAGACCCATTTGGTTTTGTCTCGGGCATATTACCCCAGATTTCGGGCACGGTGCCCAGCTGATGTCATATGTTCGGGCACGAGACCCAGTCACTTTACAATGTTGATTTCAGGTCAGGGAACCTTAAATGGATTCCCAGGTTCATGACGGTTTATGGGAACCGGCATGAACCGTTGTTATGGTATCGTGGTTCATGACGGTTTATGGGAACCGGCATGAACCCTTGTTGGTTATTACGGTACATGACAGTTTATGGGAATCGGCATGTTACCTGGTTATGTTATTACGGTACATGACGGTTTATGGGAACCGGCATGATACCTGGTTATGTTATTACGGTACATGACGGTTTATGGGAACCGGCATGTTACCTGGTTATGTTATTACGGTACATGACGGTTTATGGGAACCAGCATGTTACCTGATTATGGATATTATGGATCATGACGGTTCAGGGGAACCGGTTATGAATGTTTATGTTATGTATATATATGTTCATCTACCTTCCTTTACTTCTATTATCTCCTCCGGGGAGGGTCGTTGGTCTGGGTGGACCCCGGAGTAGTCACGGAGCACCGACTGAGTGGAGTCACCCCCCAGTTGGGTTCCTTACTCTCAGGAAGGCTATGGTTACTATTACCTCGAGTAGGATCAGTGGTCTGCGGACATTGACCTTGACTTTGAGAAGACTCGGATTGAGACCCGGGTAGCACGCGCGTAGCTTTGGATACCGTGACAGGATTGGTTATGTGACTTATATGTATATATATGATATGTGGTGTGCACAGGTGTGCACAGGATTTGAGCAGTGGCTCGTGTACTTGGTTTCTTTATGGTTTGGGGCCGAGTCCCTTATGGATTTGGGCAGTGGCCCGTGTGGTCGTTTTCATTGTGGTCCTTTCGACCTTGATTTATATCTGCTTTGGGCTTAGTCCCACATATGGTTGTTTTGGATAAATGGTTTTCGAATGCATGCATGCTTTTAGTGGAGGGTACAAATGTCTTATGAAATGTTTTTATAAACTTTTGTTTTGTCCACTCATAGTTTTTAATGTTTTGACTGCCCTTCAGGTTGACATCGGATGTGGACTGTAGCAGAGACCGAGATATCACATGCCTCCTCCGGATCCTGGCGTACTCTGATAGCCCGGGAGGGCAAAGGTCGGAAATATCCCTTGTCTGACACTTCGTGTCAGACGGGAGCAGGGTCATCTCGCACTAATCCCGGGGGGATTGGGATGGGTCCTGTCAAGTCTCCCCCCTTATCATCAGTTTTTATTCATTCTCCTTAAAATGCTAGCAACGGTGATATCATGCAACTATGACTTGGATAAGTATATTACCATTGTGTTGTACTGTCATTGGATTGTATTTCTTCTATATGATAATATCATTGGATTATATTAATCAAAACAATTCAGCAAATCATAAAATCTCGTTTTCTTGTCTTTCATATTTTTTTCGAGCTCCATAATTTGTTGAATAAGTCATTTTAAAAAGCCCAATTGAGCTCGGTTCAAATGAGCTTATTAGACCCGACCCGTAAAACCCGATAAAAACCCGTCCCGACAAAAGGTATGAGTTTTCATATTTGTGACCAAGTTTGCTTGCCCCGATCTAAAACTTTTCAAATTATGTGATAGGCCCAGTTTGGCCCGACCCAAACCCAAATACTTTGGGTCGAGCTTGCTCAACTCAGGCTAATAATGAAGGCTAACTGATTGTATAGAAGAACGTAGTCATGTGCTTTACGTTTTGAAGGATGGTAGGTAGTAAGGCTTGAGGGGGCTAGAGAGGGAATTTAGAATCACCCTCCACTTCAATGTCGAGGATGCCCAATTCACTTTCTCATAAATGAAATATCACCCTTTTATTTTAAATATATAGTGTATATCATTTCTCTCAAGATAATAACGACTCATTTTAGTTCTTAGGAATAACTGTTGTTAGGGTCATTGAATTTTACAATAATTTTAGCTATTTTCTAAGAACTTTACTATTAGAGGAAGGCATTCTGGAATTATAACTAAACGTTTAAAGAAAGTCATTTCTTTAAATTTCTCAATGATATCTATTAAGAATAATGGTTCAAGTTGTCATATCAAATTTTTTTAATCGTTAAGAAATTTAACAGAAAAATTGTCCTTACACGTTTAGGCATAATTTATGGATATTTGCTATTAATAATAAAGCTGTTAGACGATAACTAAAATTAATGAAAAATTCAAAGACATTGATAACCAATTTTCTTTAATTTTTAATATCTGAATATAAATCTTTTTTTCTTTTTATTCCAAGTTAAAGGAGTTGAAGGGTAAGGCTATAAAATTCGGGTGTTTTGAAATTTCTTTGTTGTAAAACTTGGGAACGAATCAAAGACAAAGTGAGAAACATGTTGGGTGGGCCGTGGGTGGCAATGCCATTGTACTTAAATTGAGCTGCAAGTTTTGCTCCCTCTCGATGTTTTCAGTAATAAATGAACGTATCCAACATATCACCTCTTTTTAATAGGTTCGGTGGGGTGGTTACAACTTACAGCTTAAAATGAATTGAGTTCCCTCTCATTTGCCGCTTATAATAATTTTACTATTTGTTTTCACTTACTTTTGCACAAAATTACCATATATTTTACCCTCGACACAATTATTTAGGCGTCCACAACTCAAAAAGAAAAAGTCTTTAGAGGTTGGAGGCGATGATTATTATTTTTGGATTGGACTTCCTACTAACTTACATATTTATAATTGCTTCAACCATTGGTATGCTCCTAACTTATCATTTTCCAAGCGCTTTGCAACCAAGTTTATGATTTAAGTCACCCTTTCAGACTATTAGTATAAAAAAAAAAGTCAACGAAATAGAATTGATTGGTCATCAAAATAAATAGTATATAAGTAGATAAACACTATTATTCCAATATAATTGAAAACAAAAGGGATAATTCAATCATATCCGAGTTTACTAATTTTGTGTATGAGTAAAAAAATTCGGCATTTTATAATGTTATTAGTCTCATTGTAGACTTCTCGATATTTTGGCGCGTTACTTAAAACTTAACAACGGAATAAAAAATTTGTATATAAGTGAGTCTCTATCTTAAATATTTTGGCACAAAATATTTTCATATCATGTCAATTTTAAATACGCTATAATTAATTATATAAGTGAGTCTCTATCTATATTTCTTTCAATTGATAAGATGTGATTACAATTCTTATTTTTTTAAAATAAATTAAATAACAACCAATATAAATGGATGCTAACATTAACCATAAGAGAGGAGAAACACAAAGAAATAAAACCATCAACGAGAAGTAAACAACTAAATAAATGAAAAATACATTATGAATAATAATAATCGTTTGAGATAATTAACGGAATTTATCTGCCATAAAGAAAGTAATAATCCAATTCAAATTAATCTTGGGCACCAAGTCGATCAAGAATCGTTAGATAGCTCATGATTAAGCATGATTAGTCTAATCAAAATGTACATTAAGGAGAAGTTTAGCCATATTTTAATTGGAATCCGAGAAGACTAAAAGTGAAAAAAAAAAAAAACAGATTTTAAATATGAACTTGAACCTGACCCGGTGACGCTAGAGCTCTGTCAAAACTCAAAAGTAGCTTTCTTCTATTGGTTTGACTTTTCGCATCACAAAAATTTACATGCATGTCAGCAGTCACATCCCCTCTCTCTCCCGCCCGCGGTAAACCGTAAATCTGCCAGTTAAGACTTAAGATCGCCAACGCCGTGGCATTTCCGTAATTTAGGTCTAAACCCGTGACCCAATTTCTTCATCACCCGACAAGTATGACTCTCTCTCCCACTGTGATGACACTGAACTCCATCTCCATCAGTCATTGATTCCCAACTGAATCAAAAACGCCACCTTCACCTCTTTCTCCCTTTTTTTCTCTTCCTCTCTGTTTTCCGTACGCCCGTCGTTTAAACCGCCGCCTGCCGCCGCTGTTTTCAATTTCAGTTCCCATAGAGACGACGTTCTGCAGTCAATCTAGGTGACAGCTGACTGGGCAATAAATACAAAATACAATGCGCGAGCTTGGACCAATTGCTAGCGGTTAAACGAGCTACGCCGGACCACCGCCAACCAGTATTCCCATTCCCCAATGGGTCGTTGGAGCTCCTTGAGCTGATACGATGGGGTGCGTTTTGGGCACGGAGGCTGCCGTAGATCTCCGGAGTTCCGGCGGAGCTCGGAACCGTCGCCGTAGTATCAAGGAGCCCACCCGAGGCATCGAGCGAGTCGAGCCCATTGGGGATGATAGGAAGGAGGCGGTAGCGAGACAGAGGGAGAATCACACTGGCGATTTCCCAGCGATTGAGCTTCGGAAGCCTTTCACGGCGAACACGCAAGGTTGGCCTTCGTGGCTCTTGGCCGTGGCTGGCGATGCGATCCAAGGTTGGACCCCTCGGCGCGCCAACACGTTCGAGAAGCTCGCTAAGGTGCTCAAAATCGTGACTTCAACTCTCTGATTTATCCGGTTTCTATTTATTCATAAAAGTTCAATGTTTTATTCAGATTGGGCAAGGGACTTATAGCAATGTATATAAAGCAAAAGACATGGTTACTGGGAAAATTGTGGCTTTAAAGAAGGTTAGGTTTGATAATTTGGAGCCAGAGAGTGTAAAATTCATGGCCAGAGAGATTAATGTGCTGAGGAAGCTTGATCATCCCAATGTAATTAAGCTTGAAGGCTTGGTAACTTCAAGAATGTCATGTAGCCTTTACTTAATTTTTGAGTACATGGAGCATGATCTATCCGGCCTTGCCTCGAGCTCAGGGGTCAAGTTCACCGAGGCTCAGGTACATTTGGATTTTAATTTCTTATAGTAATTGAAGCTAAAGCTTATTAATTTTCATTTGGGTTGGATGGTTGTTGAGTGTGGAGTTTAGATTTCATTGAATTGTTGGTGGGTTTGGAGCATTTAAGCTATTGATTTTGGTGTCTGCTTTTCAGGTTTATTTATTTGCGTTTGAATGTTTTGTCGGCTTGGCCGTTGTTTTCCCAATTTGGTTCTTCAACTCATGTGGCCGTGGCTGTCTTTTTTTTTTTTTTTTTTTTTTTTTTTTTTTTTTTGGGGGCTTGTTTTTAGCTTTTGAGACCTTTCTGGGTTGTGGCTTGGGTCCCATACATGGTAACTTGCCCTTCCGGATTTATGATTATATGCATAGGCCAAGTGATATGACGTTATGATATCATCTGGGGTAGGTAATTCAGCAATTTCTGGTTGCTTAGACCACGCTATTAAATGTAGATAAAAAAGTGGGATTGCTTAGATGCTCAAGAGAAGAAAGAAATTCTTTAGTTTTTTATTGTTTTGATTACATGGGAAGTAAGAAGATAATTTTAAAATTCCATTACCTATAGCTTAAGTTTAATCCGAATCTCCAATGAGAACAACATTGCTCAAGTATTTGCTATAGATTGGTTCAAGCTCTTAATTTCTGTTCTTTTCTTTTTTCTGAAGGAAAGTAATATTACTAATAGATTAAACAAACACCTAGTTTTGTGTGAGGTAAGTTATTTACAATCGATCAACTGTTTCAGTTGCATCACGAAAAACTTGTAATTATTTCAGAAAAATATTTGGGATTGCGATTGACACTTACTTGAAAAATTGAATTCACGGTTAAAGTTGTATCTTACAGAAAGTAAGCTAGCATCTCTATTGGTAGGATTGTAGGTGGCTTCCTATCCCATTTGAATCTGATATGTCCTGCTCCTCATTTCACATAGAATTATTACAATTATAGGCTGATTCAAGATATTCAATATGACAGGTCAAGTGCTATATGAAACAACTGCTATCTGGCCTTGAGCATTGCCACAATAATGGTGTCTTGCACCGTGATGTTAAGGGTTCCAATCTGCTGATCAACAATGAAGGAATTTTAAAAATAGCTGATTTTGGACTGGCTACCTTTTTTGATCCTGAGCTGAAGCAATCCATGACTAGTCGAGTTGTTACCCTCTGGTACCGCCCACCTGAACTTCTACTTGGGGCCACTTTCTATGGAGTTGGTGTTGACCTTTGGAGTGCTGGCTGCATTTTAGCAGAGTTACTTTCCGGGAAGCCTGTTATGCCAGGGCGGACAGAGGTATTATGATTGCTTTGTTTTCTAAGTTGCTCCTCCATGGGTTACTTGTTCTTGAAAGTTCTGTTTTGGTTTATCGGTTCTAAATTCTTGAATAATTAAGAATGATATATGACTCGTCTCATTCTTAAAGTGTTTTCCCTTCATTTGGTCTACTTCTACTAGTGAGTGTCAGTATGAAAGTAAATTACACTATTTTTTGTGTGACGCTGTTCCTGTCTTGTGCATACATTTTGAAGTTTGGTTTCTGATTTTTCTTGGGTGATGTTATTGTTCTCATTTCTGTTCAGGCTATGATTTTCAGTTTGACAAAAATCTTTGAATTTTTCTTTCCCTGTTTAGGTTGAGCAACTGCACAAAATATTCAAGTTATGTGGCTCCCCTTCAGAGGAATACTGGAAAAAATATAAATTGCCAAATGCAACACTTTTTAAGCCGCAACAACCATATAAGCGTTGTGTAGCAGAAACATTCAAGGATTTCCCACCTTCGTCACTACCTTTGATCGAATCTCTTCTATCAATAGATGCTGATGGACGAGGGACTGCAACCTCTGCTCTAAATAGTGAAGTAAGCACGCCCTATTTAATTCTAATTCTCTCTGAGGAAAGAGTAATCATGAAGTTTATATTTTAAAATGAAAAAAAGTCATCTCCCACCGACAGAATAAGAAGTGATAAAAATAATGAGGATGGTTAATTAGTTCAAGAACAAGAACTCTCTGACATGTACTATCTGCTGAAGAAGTCTTCTTAAAAGGTGCTTTTGTCAAAAGAAAGATATATTATCACCTTCTGGACTTAGTAAGTGCTTAATGCGACTTTCTTTCTTGTTGTGTTTAATTTATATGTTGTGATCTGGGTACAGTTTTTTACTACCGAGCCTTTTGGTTGTGAACCATCAAGTTTACCAAAATTCCCTCCCACAAAAGAAATGGATGTAAAGCTACGGGATGAAGAAGCTAGAAGGTCCTTTTCTAATTTTCTTCATATTTGCTGGTTTCTGGACTCATTTTGGCATATGTTGACAAATAATATTTATTTTCCGCAGGCAAAGAGGTGTAAATGGGAAACCTAATGCTGGTGAAGGTCCCAAAAGAGTTAAAGCTCGTGAACGAGTTGGTCGGGCAGTTCCTGTTCCAGAAGCTAATGCTGAGATTCAAGGAAACTTAGATGTATGAAAAGATTCTCTCTCTCTCTCTCTCTCTCACTCACACACACACACACACCCACCCCCTACACACCTCTTATCTATATCTATTCTCATCCTTCCCAACTCCGAATTACATAACCCTGTAGTCGGACCCAAATCCTGCATTTCCTAACTATTTATGGATTTTCGTTTGGGCTCTTTCAAAGTTTTGAAGTCGAACTTATATTGCCTCCGCCACCTTTTTGTGTTTCTTTTGTGTCGATCTTGCTATTAAAATCTGCTTTCCCTAGTTCAAAGTTCGGGTTTTTATGACTTTTGAGTTGAGCTTGACCTTTGATGTTTCTTTGTGTAGCATTCACTCAATTTTTTTTGAAAAAGAATATGGTCGTCATATCTTTACCTTGTCAAATTCTTTCACGATTAGATAATGTGATTGATGTAATGGTAGATCGTCACATCAGTTTACGCTGAGCACCACTATTTGTTCATATCATCTAAATTTTCTCCCTTTGATATGCCTTTCATATTTTGATTGGGAAAAGGGAGGTGACCACCACAAACGACACTCAGTTGGTAAACTGGGGTGGTGGTTGTTGCTATTGTTGTTGTGGATCTTGTGGCTTCATCAAGTTTCACTATCACACTTTTTCCTCAGCAAACGTTTATTCAAATCTTTATTTCTTTGCTGATTTCCAGAGGTGGAGAGTGATGACACAAGCGAATGCCAAGAGCAAGAGTGAGAAATTCCCACCCCCGCATCAGGATGGAGCCGTGGGATACCCACAAGATGCTTCACACAAAGGGCCGGTATCATTTCTCACATCTGATGCTTCATTTGGATCTATGGTTTTTAACTCAAAATGTTCGACCTCTGTAAAGAGCATGGGCACGGTTGGGGGGCCTTCAGGGAGGAGGAAAACCAAAAGAGAAGACCCCCTGACAGTTCCATCTCGGAAGTTCATCCAGGCGTTCAAGCCTTCGTCAATAGGGCTGTCAATGAACTTATTATTTAAGAGTAAATAAATCAAAATTTTCAGAGGTTTTTGAAAGCTGAAGGTAGAGAACGAATCATTTAATGTCAAAGCTTTTCTGCCTCCTTGAATTAGGTTTTGTCTGTGAAGCTTAGGTTGGTTTTTGGAATGCAAATCTTTTTGTTTTCTCCATTGTTCCCATTTGTTGTAATATATTGCCACCTTTTTATAAGTGTTTCGTGTATAATCCACACAACAGAGTGACCAGTGACACACTCCAAGCAGGACACTCCCACTTATGCAGTGACACTCTCAAGTGCCTTTCTTTATAACATTCTCAGTTTATTGTTTTTATTTTTATTTTTTTATTAAAGAACGTATAATGAGAATGATGAAATAAAGAATGGTGGACAAACTTTAAAACATTGTCAGTTGATCACATTGAAAAGTAAGCGAAACAAAAGTTTTTTCAAAAAGTATTTGCGATATTATAAATTTTATGGAACGACTATATTTAAGTATGTGATTATTTATATAATATTGTGAAATGTATTTAGTTATTAGTGAAATAGTAGATAGATTCTTATTTAATGTATTAAATCCTAATTCTATGTCTATTTAAGAATTAGATTAACTCATGAATAAGAAAATCCTATTGTGTTCGCAACACAACTGAGAAAAATTCCAAATTTGCTTCGCCCAATTCCCATGTGAAACTTTGCCCATTCTTTCCACTGCCGTGATCGTTGCATGACTCGTGAGCTTGAGCTGGAGAAGACCCAAAGCCAAAACGCCTTTTCTTCTCTCTACGCAATTTTAAACCCTAATCTTTTCTGTCTTTCAGTCAGTCCTCGCTTGGATTAGATCAAAGCTTTTCGACGCCTTGACTTGTTCATCATAGGAATTCCCATCACTTTTCATTTCCCGAGATTGGAAAAGAGAGCAATGGGGATGAGAGTGAGAGCCATTGGGACGTTGCCAAGCCTCATCCGGAGCCTCCAAAAGGAAACCCACCCGAAACATACTAGTGACCGCGGCGGAAAGGCACTGAGTTGACCAGTTGTGCGAACTGAGGAACAAAGATTCGATCATTTAATTGGGTGGTCTCGTATTTTAGGGTTACGGGTGAGAATTGAGGATTGAGAAAACCATCAGTTCGAGAAGAAATGGCAGGTGAATTGAGTGCCTTCAAGTTCATGAAGCCAAGGCATCGTCCCCATGCGACTGACGTCCAAGCCGCTGCCATGTGGGGCGTCGCCGCGGTCACTTGTGCTCTCTGGTTTGTTCAGCCATTTACTTGGCTGAGGAAGACCTTTTTCGAGAAGCCGGAGCCTGAAGACAAGTGAAAAGCTGATGTAGACTCATTTGACGAACAATTCATGTTACCTTTCCATGAGAGTCCTTAGTGTTTCCTATGCAAGGCGTCGGCAAACCAACGGCGCGACAATTCGACAAGCTCACATTTCCCGCAGCCAGGAATGGAGAATTATTCGTGGTCAATTGCTGGCCTAAACCTACCCCACTACTATTGCAATTTGACACGCTCACATGTCCCGCCGGCAAGAACGGAGAATTCGTGGGTAATTGTTGGACCGAACCATACCCTCTGAAATTTTCCATGCTCACATTTCCTGAAGAACAGAACAAGGAATTCATAGGAAACTGTTGGCCTGAAACATATTGTTCCGATGCATCAAACTGAGGTGATATGTCATTTTGAAAAAAGCTAGGTGGGCCAAAAATCTGGTCGTGCCAAGCCATCTCCATGGTTGTGAGAGATGAGTTTTTCTTGGAAGTAACCATGAAGCAGATCATCCTCTATTGGTATTGCACTTGTAAGAGTCTTGCTGGACTCCGAAAACGACACGTCGTATTTGCTTCGATTGTGGGACTCCGAAAACCAGATTCCAACCCAAAAGATAAGTTCATCCATACCCTAAATTAATTATATACATAATATGCTATGATGGTGATATTGATATGTTATGACATAATAATTATGTTTATGATAATATTAACCATGATGAACATATGATATCTGATGATAATATGACGTATGCATATGATGAATACATGATGCCATGACATGATGATTTATATAATACATGATGTATGATGATAATATATATGATGATTACTATGTGAGTGGACATACGATCAGAGCCGGTCCTGGGTTTTCTAAGGCCCGGGGCAAATTTTCTCAAGTGTGCCTCTTTATATAGCTAATTAATTTTATTAAAATGATAAGAATTTACAAAAGATAAGGAAGAACACTTTGGGGCCTCATTATAACCTTGTTTGGGGAAAATCCAATGGGACAAAACCCAAAACGAAGGAAAAAGAGTACCCCGGATTGTAAACATTGCATTAAAAAATGAAAACTACATATTTGAGTCTACATGCTTCCTCCCGAATCTCCGTAAGCATTTCTTAATTTGATCAATCTTCTTTTCATCCTCCACAACTAATCGAAGCAAATAATCATCACATGTACCTACAAAATAAAAATAGCAATGAAATCTGAACCACAAAACATCATTTAAAATGTCTTCTTGATGCACTTTTAGATGCAAAATCATCAATTATGCTATCATATTTAATGTTTTCTAACATATCCTTTTCAATGCATAATATCGCTAATCCATTTAGCCTATCTTGGCTCATGGTGGTCCACAAGTAAGATTTCAATAATTTTAATTTAGAAAAACTTCTTTCAGCAGATGCCACAGTCACAGGTATAATCAATAATATCCTATAAACAACCATTACTAATTCTTCGTCAGTATTTTCATTTTCATCAAGATCACCAATTTCTTCATTGACATCATTCTCATTTTCTACTAATTCTTCCAATTGAATTGGTTGTTCATATTCATTTGGTAAATCTTCATCTAAATTTTCAAGTGAAACATTGGTTTGTTTAACAAAATATTTATTCAAAGACCCTCTTAAACTTTGAGCAATTTCTTCTTCTTTTTTCTTTCTTTGTCTCTTGAGATTTCCGGAAAGTTGTTTCTTAGGAAACATTTTTTAATTTTTATAATAAACACAACACAATAAAAAACAATAAAACTAATTAACAAAGAACAATAAAACCTGGATTTTGAGCTTATTTTCTTCCACTTGAAACTTCCAAGTATAAAGAACAAGAATCCCAGCCAAGTTTTCTGTTGAATCAAATAATAAATAAGAAAAAGTTAACAAAGATATGTATTACAATTTACAAAATTTATATATCTACATTCTATATGTATCTATATAAAAAAAATTACTTTCAAAGAAAGGCACTAGTCTAGCTTGTGGATGATTTATTTTGGAGAAGAGGAGAAGAGGAGAATCACCAAAAAAAAAAATTACTTGAGTTCAGAGAAGAGGAGAATCATCCAAAAAAAATGCTTGCGTTGGGTTATGAACTGAGAAGTCTGTTTTGTGGCTGAAAAAGTCTGTTTTGATTTATTCCATAATTTGTTTATTTATTTTATATTATATTGTACAATTAATAAGGACTTTCTTACTCTTTACGTTTCTTGAGATTGAGTATATAGAGACTGATTGTGATTGATTGACTTCCCTTTTCATTGAGAAGTATAATCGGCAACTTTTTTTTTTTTACACATATATACATAGGTTAAAAAAAAAATTTGGGCCCCCTTCAGCTGTGGGCCCCAGGCTATAACCCTGGTGGCCCTTGCCCAAGGCTGGCTTTGCATACGATATACATAATATTATTGGTTATATTTATATGCTGAAATGATGTATGATCAACCTATGATTATGATGATGATGGCTAGATGATGATGATCATGTGAGTATAATATGATATGATACCTTGATGAAAATTTCATTATATATATAATGTTAATGATGCCATGTTGTTCTATATGATGTTATGCATGATATGATTGATGATGATCATGACGATATGCTATGATTATAATGATGATGGTATGACAATAATGATATAGTATATGATGAATTCATGATGTTTTGATGTATGATGATAATAAGAGATGACGATGACAATATATATGATACATGTATGATGATGAATACCTGATGCTACTATGTATATATGGTGGGATATGTTGATCATGATATGCTGATATACATATAATATGTTAATTCTATACCATTTGATTTTGAATAATGATGCTGATTATTTTTGGATGATGATGGTAATTCATAGATTGATGATAAATCATGTGGATTATTTGTGTGAATAATATTTGATCATGGATGCATGATGATGATGATGTTAAGCATGATGATGATGATGTTAAGCATGATTTTGGTGCAATAACCAAATGAGCTTGATCTTGATAATTTTGACACTTATAAGATGTGATGATCATGATGATGTTAATGTGGAATTTGTATATTCATGTCAAGGCATTATTTGCCCAAAGAGACACTGCCTAGAAGGCCACATGTACTTATAATTCATCACAATTTATTATTATACGCTCAATACAAGAAGTATTCGTTTATATATATCACACCATATAATGCCAGAAGCATTAATTTAAATTATTATCATATGCTATTTGACAGGACCCGCCCCGATCCCACAGGGACCACAAGGGGACGTGCCCTGCTCCCGTCTGACACCCAATAATTCATACCAATTTTAACCTCAAAACATTTAAAAGCATAAATAACCAAATTAAAGTCATACATCAAATCCGAATTAAACGAATGTCAGACAAGGGATGAAATCCAAAATTACAAATTTGCGAGCACGACTCTAAAGTAAACCTGCGGGTACACCGCCCAGCAGGGGTTCAGGTACGCAGAAGTAGATCTATGCCTCAGCCTCTGGTTCCTCCTCTACCTCAGTTTCCCGACCTGGAGGGGTTATCAAAACATTAAGGGTGAGTGGACCGAAACTCAAGTTTATGAAATCGTTTGATAAGTAAAACATATAATTTACCCCTCCGTTTTCCAAACATGCGTGCATCATAATTCAAATTCATAAACCATATAATATGAACCATAAGGCATATAATAAAACCATAACCATAATTTTAGCCACTGCACTATACACTCCAATCCCGACATCCCCGATGTCTGACGTCCCTGACGTCCAATAAGGTCACAATCACAAGGCTACGCGTGCCACTCGGGTCTCAATTTCCGAGTTCAATCCCCGAACCCCGTTCGGGTACAGCATCCCCGATGCTTAGCGTCATAGACGCTGGACGTTCTAGACGTCCGTGACCTCTCCGGGGTACCTCATCCGGAGGAGACAATATAATATGGAAGGATCTATACAGTGCAGTAACAAATGCATTTTATTGATATCCACATGCAAGGCATATATATACATAGATAAAATCCGAACCAATCATTAAGTTTCATCAGACGGGTCTCAAGCCCAAATACCGTGAAACGTGCCATAACCATATTTTCCATATCATCAAAACCATTATTGTTTTAGCATGTGAATAAGTATAAATAACCAGAAAACATTTATGCACGCAAGGGTTTAAGAAAATGGTCCACTCACAGTACAATCCTGCTAGAAACCGAACGTATACCCTCGTCCTGGTACAAATGTACGATCCCTGTCAAGTCCAAAGTATTCGTAAAGGTCAATACAAACCCCTAACATTCAACCATGAAAGCCTAGGCCGAAACCGACCCGGGAAAGCCGCCCGAATGCGCTTTCCAAGGAAATAAACCTTATTTTGACCAACCTAATGATCTCCGATCGACCCGAAACCACCGCCATTGGATCCGGATCGTCGAAACCTAAAGAATGGTGGTGGTCCCACCAGAAACACTGTTCACACGCGCCCCCACGCGCGGTCAATGCGGCGGTCAACGCTGGAACAGTCATGCTGACGTCATCGCTGACGTCACTGCTGACGTCATCTGACAGCTGTCAGGTCTGACATGTCAGACTCTGACAGGTGCCACGTGTCAACATCCGATTGGTCCACCTCACTGATCTGTCAGGCCACGTGTCAGATCTGACATGTGCCACGTGTTAGCACGGCACTGGTCCACGTCACTGACATGTCAGTGACACGTGGCAGTCCCTGACTGGTCCACGTCACTGACATGTCAGTGCTGACTGTGCACTGACATGTGACACGTGTCGGCTCACGGTTGGTCCACGTCACCTGACAGACTGACAGGGTGCCACGTCATCACCGCTGTCCTCAGACGGGTTGACCCGAAAACCTGCAACTCGGGTCGATCAGACCCGCGATCATGACCCGGTTGCCATTTCTTCATTTCTCAACCATTTCAGTCCTAGTTTGTTCCTCGGTGCTCGTCTCAATCCCAGAAAGGGTTTTATGGAATCAAAATCGAGAAAAACAGACAGGATCGAGGGCCTACCTCGAAGAACAGAACCGGCCTCCCGTCGCAGTTGTGTCACCGTCCTGAGCACCTCCGGCCACGAGTTCAATCGCAGAAGGTTCCTAGCAGTCCCTAGAGTCGATTAGGATCCATCAAAAACAAAACTAAACGTGGGAAATGGATTTACCAAAATCTGGGTTTGAAAACCGTCACGGCTTCCCCTGCTTCCTTCCTCGCCGCCGTCCTCCGCCGTGATCACTGCCGCCGTTCAGCCTCACCAGGGAGTCCCCCAACACGCAGACACAGTGAGTGGGTGATTAGCTGGGATGCTTGATCGAAATGGACAGAGTGTGCGATTCGGGTAGGAAATATAAAGAAATGGAGGGAAGGAAACGGACGGCCCAGATTTGATCTCCAAGATTAGATCAAGGGCTCAGATTAGATCAGGGGTTTTCAATCCAAGGGCTGGAATTTAAAGCTGATTTAAATGTTAATTAATCCAATAGTGGATCTGATCCAATCTAGCCAATGGGTGAGTGACACTTGTCACTCACCAGGTGTCCTCCAATCAGATTTCCTGAATTTAATATTCGACACGAAAACCGAGACACGAACTTCCCGAATTCACGTTTCTGACCATAACTTCCTCGTACGAAGTCCGATTTCGGCGTGCCGCCTGTCTACGGACTCAGGACGTCGAGGCCTACCCAACGGTCCTTGAGTCAACTGAAAATTAGTTGTCAAAAGAAAAGTCAACATTTTCCCCCGAGAGTCCAAATTACGGTAATGCCCCTGAACTTCCGATAGTCATAACTTTTACCCTGATCGTCCGAATTGGACGTGCCACCTGTCTATGAACTCGTGACGTCCCGAACTACGTCACGGTCATAGGTCAAAGTTCATTTAGTTCACCAATCAAAAAGTCATCAATTGACCATACCATTCACAAGGGTAAAATCGTCAAATCACACATTAAATTACAATATGGGAATCCTCGAATTTCCGGGGTGTTACACTATTTAATGTTTATTTTAGCAAATGTATGTGTTTAAATGAACCAGATGTTCATCAATGAACTAGAAATTTCATAAACTAACCAATATTTTATAAATGGACTAGTAGTTCATACTAATCACCGAATCTGTAATTTCGGAAATTTCATGAAAAAAAAGGAACTTGAAGTTTCCTTCGTAAATTCAACAAACATCATCAAACCAGTAGCTTTTATATGTTTACAATCTGATTTATCATATCATTTGTTAGAACTTGAAGTTCTTATTTGTTGCTTATGGATGAGTTTTCTCAAAGAATTAAATGCAATGATTTGTCTCTTATATTGACTCTAGAAGAGTGGTTTAACCATTATAGGGGCAATTTCTTGCCTGAAGCAAGACATGAATGACCTATCATCCATTCTAATGATTTCAAATCCATGTATAAATATCATTTGGAACATGTGGTTTTTCGCTCGAATATGATTTAATTCAATATAAGCACTTATCCTTATGCATGTAATCCATTGAATTAAATCTATAAACGTGTATATTTTGTGGGGACGTTTATTGTCTGACTGACAATATTATACTTCGAGAGATATGACAAAACAATGTTATAGAATGGTATTGCATTACCATCAATAAGATTTTTTATTCTCCAAGTTCCAGAAGAACATTGTAGAGATTTACGGATATTCGAACCAACGGTTATCACATTGAAACCACTAATGACAAGAAAGTGGAATATCTTTGCATAACCTCCAATCAGTATGACTAGAAGCATACACTGGAGAAACTAGCTTGAAGCTAGCTAAAAGTTAGCCAAAAGCTAACTAGTACGAGCACTTGCTCATTATGACATGACCGGTTGGGACACCCAGGTCAGAGTAATGATTCGCCATATCCTCAATATATTGCACGGGCATCCTCTTGCTCATAGACACCTTTGTGTTTAATGAGACATTATGCCAAGTTTGCTCGTTAGCAGAAACCGAATATTAGACCATTATATGCAAAAATGAGTTAAAACTCCACCATTTTCTTGTACAGAATACAAGAGAAATTTTGTGGACTTTCAAACCACTATGCGGACCGTTTTTTGAAAAAAAAAAAACTTTCATGGTTCAGGTTGAGATACTGACAAAGTGGTCACATGCTACACTTTTTTCCACATGCATACCGCGTTTGCTTAACTCTTAGCCCAACTCAATAAAATTCTCTTATACAGTTTATAAGACTCGATAATACCAGAGGGTTTACATCGACATAATTCGATGACTATTGCACGCCCCTTAGGATTGCTGATGAATATTTGGTTCCCTATGTTCACACCCATAATGAACTCGCAGAAACACTAATTCACCTTGGTAATGCGCACCAAGCCTCTAGTTTCTTGCTGGGGGCAACACAATTTTGCATGCAGTAATATTGGTCCGGTTGAGATCAATGGCACCCGACGATGTTCTGCGTTACTGATAGTGCCCAAAATACGCATTAAATTAAACATGTAATTTGAGTGTTATACAATTTAAACCCTTTTTGTGTAGATGTAGTATTGGTAAATAGGGATCGTTTTTAACCGGGGAAATTAGGGAATATTAATAATGTGTTAGTTGGAAAGAATAATGAATTAAAGAATAATGAATAAATTATTGAATTAAAGAATAAAAGAATAAAAGAATTAAATAATCAAAGAATCAATAAATTAAAGAATAGAGGAATAAGAGAATAAAGAATTAATAAATTAATGAATAAAAGAATAAAAGAATAAAAGAATAAAAGAATAAAGAATTAAAAGAATAAAAGAATAAAAGAATAAAAGAATAAGAGAATAAAGAATTAATAAATTAATGAATTAAAGAATAAAAGAATAAAAGAATAAAGAATTAAAAGAATAAAAGAATAAAGAATTAAAAATGGGGGTTTTGGAGAGGTTTGTAATCATGCAAACAAGTAAAAGTATAAATAAATTAATCCCACTTCTACTCTAATTTATGTACAAGTGACCTTCTTAAAACACATATCTTACCAACACTCTAATAATTGCAAATATTAAAACAATCACGAAATTTTACCTTAATCGTCTTAATTACCTTCATACATTTTTCAATATTATAAATGCACCGACAGCGACCCACACTTACAATATAATTCACCTTTTGTTTTTGACTGAATGCGCCGATAACAATAAACATTAAGTCTTTTCAATGCTACTTTAAATGCACCGACAACGGATAAAATACTTAACATCAAATTGAAGTATAAAGCACTAGAATGTATAAAATAACTAAAATTCATAAAGTAAGACACATGGAGATTGCATTTAACACTTACAAGTATTAGCAAGAAAATACCACACATATATTGAACTATAATCAAAACCAATAACAAAAATAAGAGTTTAAGTAAATGGAGAGCAATTGTTACACTTTCAAGGTGGATGAAAACAATGGATTGTTATTCACACGGTTCTCCGACAGCGGACGGAACCTTATGAAGACGGAGGAAATAAACTCGGGAAATATAGACTCAAACTCTTAACTTTGTATTGGAAATATTTTGCCAAAATTTCTCTTAAGAAAGGCTCAAATGTGTGCCTCAAAAAAGTTGTCACAAGAACAAAGTAAAGAAGAAATGAAATTAAGAAAAATAAAAGTAACATAAATTAAGAACAAGAATTAAAAGAAAGCTAATTAATAAGAAAATCTACAAGAAGTTAAAATGGTCCCCAAAAATGTCTCTCAAAAGAGAGAAACAAAAGAACTAAATTAAGAACTAAAAACTAAGAAAAATGAAAGAAATGGAAGAATGGAACTAATGGGGGACTCCAAGTTACAAGAATTGAACCCCTATGTATAGGGGGAAAAAGCCACTAAAAAAGAATAAAAATTACAATAAAAGAATAAAGAAAAGTGGAATGATGAATAATGATGATTTTAGGAATGGGTTTAGGGTTGATTTTGTGCTGGAAAGTTACATACTTTGCAGAGAATCTGAAAAAGGGAGCAGTTGAAGTGGTTTTGATGCAGGAAATGGGCTTGGTAGGTTGCTGCAGCAGAGGGGAGTTGGAATCGGTGGACTGTTGCTGATGGCGGAAAAGGTGAGTCGGTGGGCTGCTGCTGATCAGAAGGGAGCAGGTTCAGCGTACGCGCGCCGAAGATGGGGTGCCTCGTTCCGTACACGCGCGCTGAAGGTCACAAGGAGGCTTCGGTGGGGCCTTCCGATGGACTGACTGGGCTGGCGGAAGGACTGTGGGCTGGGCCGCACGGGTTGGGCTGCTTCATTTGCAAAAATTGATTTGGGTTGCAGGGTTTGTAAAAATGGGTTTGGGCTGCAAAGAAAATTGACAATTAATTAATTTATAACTTAATTAATATTTCCACCGAATTTCGTCCATAAATTCTTCGTTATAATTCTGATCGAGACGATTCTTTCGCCAAAATGCTCTAAATTACAAACTTTATTTATTTAAACAAAAATATCACAAAATAAATTATTTTATCTAATTATTTATTATTTTAATATTAAAATTCAAGTATAAAAGGTATAAAATAATATAAAATAATGCTTAATTAATGACTTATCAAATACCCCCACACTTAAACTTTGCTAGTCCCTAGCAAATACTAAAACTAAACTACGAATTCAAAATAAGTAAACCCTTAACCATTTGTCTCAATATTTCATGGCATAAAAGATTTTCACTTAAATTATTTAAGCATATGGAATTCAAGAGTTAATACATGGTAACAAAATGTTTTAACAAGTAAGATAATGAGTAAATATGGTGAAATGGATCTCAACATGAATAAAACAAGTATGAATCAACTCACAAGGATATGCACTAAAAATTTTACTCAATTTTGTAAGGGTTTGTATTTGCACTCAAAATATATGAGAAAAATGCTCACATAATAGAAATGAAGTACTTTTGCAAAATCTCAAACAAACACCTCAAGATAAAAACAACAACATACTTGCACAAATGAACCAAAACCATAAGCTTACTCAAGTGATTGACTCAACTAATCAAAATTTACCATCTTAAGGATCATAAGGTTTTTACGAAGGTTGTAATTGGGCTAAGTTTAGAGGCAAGGAAAATATATGACAAGTGGTGCTCAATTCGTTCCAAGACTCAATAGACTCCCAAAACGTATCATAACTTCCCAACCTTAGTGCAATGATGTCAGTAATCCATCCCTTCGAACATAGGCATAATTCCATCATGTTGGGCCTCATAATCATTCTTTGTGTCGGATTTACAAATTTAAGGGACTTAACTCAAACCTTATTACCTTGATCGAGACTCAACTTTTTTTTTTTGTTTGTTTGTTTGTTTTTTTGTTTTGTTTTGTTTTGTTTTTGTTTTGATTTTTTTTTATATCAAGGTAATAACATGTGTCAACAATACAATAAAGCTTGAGTAGGTAAATCCAAATAATGCACATAAGAGTCTTTTCAACATCATTATTTTCTCTTTACACAATTTTTATATCTTCAACCGAGTCCTTGGAACAAGGGTAAATGATGTCTATACTAAGCTCAAGTGTTTAGATAATCATGGTGATGAAAGAAAGGCTTAATGTGGGTTCAAAAGGGTTAAAACTAAGGGGGTCGCAACTCGTGCGCACAGGATAGGGAACATGGATGTTTGAATTTATGGTGTTAACCCTAATGCCTTAATCATATCCAAAATCAGAGAGTTTATTAACTTAAAAGCTTTGAAAATCACATAGAATAAGTTCTAGTACTCTAGAGTGCATTAAAAGCTTTGGCAAGTAGTTATGAGGTATATGTATATCAATTTAAACAAAGAACTTATGAATCACTCATAAAAGACGTATATAAAGTTCTAAAGCTCACATAAGTCATATGATTCATACTTATCTTATCATGCTCGTTTATGTGCCAATTTACATGCATTGTCTTCAAGTTATAACACTTAATCACAAAATATTAACAAACAAATTCAAGTTGTAGTGATTATCTTTATGGCCATAACATATTCATTTCTGTTTATTTATATCATTGACAAGTTAAATGGCAACTTAAGAATCATAAAAACACTAAGTTAAAACAAAAAGATTAAAAAAAAACAATAAATATATATATTTTTTTGATTTTTTTTTCACACATTTGTTTTTTGAATTTTTATTTTATTTTTTTTAACGATTTTTTTTTAATTTTTTTTTTTTAATTTTGTAGACAATTAAAATTGTAAACCATTCCCCCACACTTAAATTCTACATTGTCCTCAATGTAGGAAAATACGAAGTAATTAAACATAGAATCAAAGTAAGGAAGAAGATTTAAGAAAATAAAGCAAGATAAACAATAATTAAACAAAATAAAATAAAATAAAGAGTGAAAGATAGCAAATCTGCGTTGATGACTCATTCACATCCCGGGAACACATTGAGTTGCCTCCCAACAAGCGCTTGAAGTTTAACGTCCATCCAGCCTAGACAGAGATGCAGGTTAGTTAGTCAGAGATGTACGTTAGTCAAGAATGCAAGTTAGATATGCAAATTAGATTAAAGATGCAAGTTAGTTAAACTAAAGATGCAAATTAACTTTGTCATGACAAATAATGTAAATTAAGATATAAACAATATTTACATGTCGGGGGAAGTCAAAGATATATATGGTTCACATAGCTTCAAAGTTTAGATGGAGACTTATAAATCCGTGAGGCCCAAGTAAATATCTTGGATTAATTCAACTGGTTGGGCAAGTTCAAAGGTGACCAGGTTAGAAAGAATACACACAAGAGGCAGGGCTAATTTCAAGACATCCCGAGGCTTAAACTCCATTGATGTCCCTTTCTTAGACCCAAAACCCGTTATGAGTACCGTCTCTTGTCCTAGACATCACCCTCGAAAATTTCTTACTCCAGAGGAATTAAGATGACTCAGTGTTAAACAATCACCGTGGGTAAGAGTTAACAAAAGAGTCTTTGCCGATTAAAGATCAAAATCTTAACTTCGAAGCACAAGTGATCTACATATAGCCGAGACTAATGCATGAATGCAAGAACTATTTACAAGTATATTTTTATGCACAATTTACAAATATAACATGACAATTTACGTATGAACAATTTATTTACAAGTATGGTTTCATTCACAAGTAATGATATTTACAAAACAATTTCACATTAACAAACTAATATATGTATAAGATTTATTTAACAATTTAGATTTACACTAACACAAAGTGAAGATAAGAATTTTTTTTTATTAATTAATTTTTTTTCGGAATTTAAAAATTAAATAAATGAAGAAAAGGAAATATATTTTTTTTCCGAATTTTATGTTTTTTTAATTACAAAAACAAATAAAAGTAAAAATAAGGAAAAGTGAACATGTACCATAAGCATTTATGAACAATTAAAAAGAATGAACATTATGTACAAGTATGAACAAGAATAATATGATAAGTAAGAGAATTATAAACAAACATAAATCAAAGTCTATTATGAACAAGTATGTATGTATACTATGAAATATAAAAGTTATGTACAATTTATGAACAAGTATAAAAGGTAACAAGTAACATATATACAACATTTATTTACAAGTATGAATTAACACTAACATAAAGCTAAGATAAGAATTTTTTTTTAATTTAATTTTATTTTTATTTCGAATTTTTTTTAAATTTAAATTTAAATTTTATCAAGACATAACCAAATAAATAATTACATAAGAATAAAATAAGTGTAATAAAAAAGTTAATGGAATAAAGTTAATGGAATAAAAAGTTAATGGAATAAAGTTAAAGTTAAGAATAAAGAAAAAGTTAATGGAATAAATTTAAAGTAATGGAATAAATTTAAATTTATGGAATAAAGTTAAAGTTAATGGAATAAAGTGAAAAGAAATAAAAAAATAAAAAATAAAAGTAAAGAAAAGTGAATATGTACAATATGCATTTATGATAAGTACAAATAAAATTAAATTATGAACAAGTATGATAGAATTTTAAATTTACATAAACAATTTGAATATGAACAAATATATATAAAAAAAAATTATGAACATTTATGAACAAGTATAAATTAGAAACTATGAATAAGTAAAGTATGAACATTATAAACAAAAATAATAAGAATAAAAATAAGATGGATAAATAAAATATAAACAAGTAAGTAAAGGTTATAAACAAATATAATATTAATAAAAGTAAAATTTATAAACAAGTATAATATCACAATTTATATACATACACTAACAAATTAAAAATGATTTTCAATTTCCCCGGAAACGGCGCCAAAAATTGACAGCGCCCAAACTACGCATTAAATTAAACACGTAATTTGAGTGTTATACAATTTAAACCCTTTTTGTGTAGATGTAGTATTGGTAAGTAGGGATCGTTCTTAACCGGGGAAATTAGGGAACATTAATAATGTGTTAGTGGGAAAGAATAATGAATAAAAGAATAATGAATAAATTATTGAATAAAAGAATTAAATAATCAAAGAATTAAATAATCAAAGAATCAATAAATTAAAGAATAGAGGAATAAGAGAATAAAAAATTAATAAATTAATGAATTAAAGAATTAAATGAATAAAAGAATAAAAGAATAAGAGAATAAAGAATTAATAAATTAATGAATTAAAGAATAAAATAATAAAAGAATTAAAGAATTAAAGAATTAAAGAATAAAGAATTAAAAAGAGGGGTTTTGGAGAGGTTTGTAATCATGCAAACAAGTAAAAGCATAAATAAATTAATCCCACTTCTACTCTAATTTATGTACAAGTGACCTTCTTAAAACACATATCTTACCAGCACTCTAATAATTGCAAATATTAAAACAATCACGAAATTTTACCTTAATCGTCTTAATTACCTTCATACATTTTTCAATATTATAAATGCACCGACAGCGACCCACACTTACAATATAATTCACCTTTTGTTTTTGACTGAATGCGCCGATAACGATCAACATTAAGTCTTTTCAATGCTACTTTAAATGCACCGACAGCGGATAAAATACTTAACATCAAATTGAAGTATGAAGCACTAGAATGTATAAAATAACTAAAATTCATAAAGTAAGACACATGGAGATTGCATTTAACACTTACAAGTATTAGCAAGAAAATACCACACATATATTGAACTATAATCAAAACCAATAACAAAAATAAGAGTTTAAGTAAATGGAGAGCAATTGTTACACTTTCAAGGTGGATGAAAACAATGGATTGTTATTCACACGGTTCTCCGACAGCGGACGGAACCTTATGAAGATGGAGGAAATAAACTCGGGAAATATGGACTCAAACTCTTAACTTTGTATTGGAAATATTTTGCCAAAATTTCTCTTAAGAAAGGCTCAAATGTGTGCCTCAAAGAAGTTGTCACAAGAACAAAGTAAAGAAGAAATGAAATTAAGAAAAATAAAAGTAACATAAATTAAGAACAAGAATTAAAAGAAAACTAATTAATAAGAAAATCTACAAAAAGTTAAAATGGTCCCCAAAAATGTCTCTCAAAAGAGAGAAACAAAAGAACTAAACTAAAAACTAAAAGCTAAGAAAAATGAAAGAAATGGAAGAATGGAACTAATGGGGGACTCCAAGTTACAAGAATTGAACCCCTATTTATAGAGGGAAAAAACTACTAAAAAGAATAAAAATTACAATAAAAGAATAAAGAAAAGTGGAATGATGAATAATGATGATTTTAGGGATGGTTTTAGGGTTGATTTTGTGCTGGAAAGTTGCATACTTTGCAGAGAATCTGAAAAAGGGAGCAGTTGAAGTTGTTTTGATGCAGGAAATGGGCTTGGCAGGTTGCTGCAACAGAGGGGAGTTGGAATCGGTGGACTGTTGCTGATGGCAAAAAAGGTGAGCCGGTGGGCTGCTGCTGATTAGAAGGAAGCAGGTTCAGCGTACACGCGCCGAAGATGGGGTGCCTCATTCGGTACACGCGCGCTGAAGGTCACAAGGATGCTTCGGTGGGCGCCTTCCGATGGACTGATTGGGCTGGCGGAAGGACTGTGGGCTGGGCCGCGCGGGTTGGGCTGCTTCATTTGCAAAAAGTGATTTGGGCTGCAGGGTTTGTAAAAATGGGTTTGGGCTGCTAAGAAAATTTAAAATTAATTAATTTATAACTTAATTAATATTTCCACCGAATTTCGTCCATAAATTCTTCGTTATAATTCCGATCGAGACGATTCTTTCGCCAAAATGCTCCAAATTACAAAATTTATTTATTTAAACAAAAATATCACAAAATTATTTTATCTAATTATTTATTATTTTAATATTAAAAGTCAAGTATAAAGGGTATAAAATAATGCTTAATTAACAACCTATCAGTTACAGCTGGTGACTAGGTACGAACCATATGTTTTGTACTTACGTATTTTTGGGTGTGCACTTAATGCCAATTGTGCCGCCACAACGTACACATATAGGACATCAACAACGGAGGGGCATACATGTCGGTTATGAATCCCTCTTCATTATACCCTATTTAGAGCCCTTGACAAGCGATCTCATTCCCACAATATTGCGGATAGTCACTTTGATGAGACAGTCTTCCCGTCGTTAGGGGGAGATAAGAACGTCAAACGTTCATGAAGAACGACGTGAATTAACGTGGAATGTCCCCACTATGTCTCATCTTGATCCCCCCGAACGCACAAAGTAAGAACATAGTGCGTAAAAATCTAGATTTACAGAATGTAACTAATAATCTGTCAGACACTCCCTCTAATCTAGCTAAAGTGACGAGATCACATATACATGCTGCACGCTTGCCTACAAGGATAGACGTCCCAGTAGGACGCATCGTCCCAGACGGACGAGGTACGACCATAGCGGCTAACCAGTCATATGTCCCTGCCCAGAAGCGAGATAGACCAATAGGTTCGAAGGATTCTTATCCCTGGAAGAGGATATTTGGCACAATTGAATCCCTTCATAATATCATCTGATCCATCTCATGAGATAATTCCGAATTATGGGTCTGTCTTAAAAGAGATGAAGTTAGGGGACGCCTCAACGTTTGAACCCACTCCCGAGAATAAAGAGATCTCGGTAAATCATGCATGCTTATGTGAGATAGGAAATCAGAATGATATTATCATCGATGATTTATATATATATTCACGGTAGCTACCGAAATAATAACTAGAAACGAAATCGAACTTTACTCCGTTGATGAATTAACTCCAACGTAGAGAAGACTGGCCAAAAATGGAAATAACCAATTCAGGTCAAATTAGATTCCTTGACAAAAAGGAAGGTGTTTGGACCTGTAGTTCCCACACCTCCCCATGTTAAACATGAAAGATTTAAATGGGTAGTCACAAGGAAGCGTAATGAGAAAGATGATATTGTGAGATGTACAACTCATTTAATGGTGCACAATTTTCTCAACGCCCTGAGATTGATTACGAGGAGATGTATTCTCCCGTAATGAACGTCATAATGTTCCTCTACCTTATCAGTTTGGTAGTTTCTAGAAAACTGAATATGCAGCTTATGGATATGGTTACTAGTTATCTCTATGGGGATCTGAATACATAGATATGTTTGAAAGTTCCTGAAGAACTTAAAATACCTGATGCAAATAGTTCCAGACTACGGAACACGCTCTCTACTTCGTTGAGGCGTTCACTTTACAGATTGAGATAATCTGGCGGATGTGGTATAACCATCTAAGTGATTTGATCAGGATGGGATAACGAAGAAGACCCATGCGTGTTGTAAGACCCGTGTCCTGGAGGGAACGGTGAACAATCCCACATTCCTGCAAGGGGGAATGGTCTGAGAGAGGATGGTGGTGTGCCTTAAAGGTGTAGGCACACAACTATCTAGCACTAGGCCTTTTGAGAGCTCAAGTGGCTTTTGGGGGGGGGGGGGGGGGGGATTGGAACCCCAAAGTTAAGAGAGTTGAGACTGATGCAATTTCATGATGGGTGACCCCCTGGGAAGTTGTACCATGAGCTCCCGAAAACAAAACCGTGAGGGCGAGGCCCAAAGCGGACAATATGGTGCTAGATGAGTCGGGTCCTGACCGAGGAGGGTCGGGTCGTGACAATTTGGTATCAGAGCCAGACCTCGACCGGGAAGTGTGCTAGCGAGAACGCTGGGCCCTAAGAGGGGTGGCTTGTTAGACCCGTGTCCTGGAGGGAAAGGTGAACAATCCCACATTCCTGCAAGAGGGAATGGTCTGGGAGAGGATGGTGGTGTGCCTTAAAGGTGTAGGCACACACCTATCTAGCACTAGGCCTTTTGGTAGCTCAAGTGGCTTTGGGGGGGATTGGAACCCCAAAGTTAAGCGAGTTGAGACTGGTGCAATTTCATGATGGGTGACCCCCTGGGAAGTTGCACCATGAGCTCCCGAAAACAAAACCGTGAGGGCGAGGTCCAAAGCGGAAAATATGGTGCTAGATGAGTCGGGTCCTGACCGAGGAGGGTCGGGTCCCGACACGTGTTTATTAAGTAAACAAGTTTCAAGTTTGCTATCGATTGGTATTTCAGAAGAAACCAATGAAACTACTAAGCACCTGAAGTTGGATTTTGAAATGAAGGATCTTAGGAGAACGAAGTTCTGTCTCGATTTGAAGCTCGAGTACTGTGCATATGTGGTTTTAGTCTATTGATTAAATCACTTCTAGAAGATGTTGATATTAGACCCAGAAGATGTTGAAATGCTTTAATGAGGATAAAGCAAAACCTTCAAGCACGCCTATGATCATCCGTAGTCTATATCCTATAAAAGACCCGTTTCGTCTGGCAGATGATAACGAAGAGATAGTGAGACCAGAAGTTTCATATCTATGTGCAATAAGCGCATTATTGTACTTGTTTCAAATGCACTAAATCAGATATTTTATCCGCTGTAAACTTACTAGCTACATTCAGTTTTGCGCCAACACGCTGTCATTGGAATGAAATAAAAGACATTTTCTAATACCTTAATGGTATGTGAGATATGGGCTTATTCTATCCCTATGCATCGATGAATGAATAAATCTCATTGGTCCTCGGAATGATGCATTGTCTTATTGAGTATACTGATGTAGGCTAACTATCAGACCCACCTAAGGTATGTTCTCAAACTGGTTATGTTTTACCATTGGGAACAGAACAATATCTTGAAGGTCAACGAAACAGACCCTTATTGTTACGTCTTCGAATCATGCGAAGATTGTAACTCTTCACGAAACAACTCGTGAATGTGTATGGCTAAGAGCCATTGCAGGGCATATTTGAAGCAACATTCCAGAAGTATGTTCATGATATTGACTTATGTAAATTGATATATCTACTAAGTTCTTAATTATCAGGGGGAGTCGATATCAAAGGGAGTATTCCGAAGCATACCAAGCACCCTGAAGTATATTGAGTATCCCGAAGTATATTCACAAGACCATCGTGTAATATTTTGTCCTACGACTAGGATATTTTGTCCCATTGGGTTTTGTTACCTGACTAGGTTTTAACGAGACACACATTTAGTATGATCACCCCATTAATAAGGCATCTTGAAGATGTCATGATTCGACTCATTTGCATTTGCTCATCTTTCCATTTAGACCGCTGGTTTTTTCCCACTGGGTTTACAGGGCAAGGTTTTGGTGGAGCAACTGTAATGCATTTTTATTTCAATGACGTCCTATCTACCTATGTTCCAGAAGAGACGAATTCAACTACTTCCAGATATCTCGATGCGGTTACGATACACGCTTGTTGCACTCTTTTCCCTTCGACCAGGATTATTTTTGTCCCATATGGTTTTTGTTAACTTGCAAGGTTTTAACGTGGAAACATATAGGCTCGTAGTCAACCAACATACTATTACATGAAATATCCAAGGGGGAGTGTTGTAAATATATTTAAGTATGCGGCTATTTATGTAATATTGTGAAATGTATTTAGTTATTAGTGAAAGGGTAGATAGGTCCTTGCTCAATGTATTAAACCCTAATCCTATGTCTATTTAAGGATTAGGTTAACTGATGAATAAGATAACCCTATTGTGTTCACAACACCAGTCAATTATCAATCCTATTTTTCATGCTTTTTTAATTTATTTTTGTAATTATTTTCTTAAATACCACAATTTTTTTAATGGACTTGTCTTCTTAATTACTAATGTTTTAGACTACGACATGACCTTTGATTATATGTAAACAAAAATAATATACATAATACATGTGTAATTGCGTAGCCTTCACCAGAAACAACTACGTGCTTCATCCAAGATTACCAGCTGCTAAATTAAAAATTAGTTAAAGATGAGATAAATGATCAAATAGTTTACTTTAATTATTTAGAAATAATAATACTTATATCTCACCTAATTGTGCTTTCTTATTGTAACGTTTTTTATTTATCGAATTATTTTTGTATATATATATATTATAATTAGAATCGTTCATTCTTTAAATTATTATATGAAAATTATCTCTGTAAAAACTCAACAAAATGGGAGGTTTTTTTTTAGATATTCATATTTATCAACTAAATTGACAGTTTACCATGATGATTTTAATTCTTACTAACGTCATTGATTTATTTGATACATATAAATGACCAATTTATTTACAATCTTGTTAATCTTGTACAAAGATGATCTTAAAACAATGATTAAGAGAATAAACGGTTCTGATTATAATATATGGACAAAGAAAATTCGATAAATTGAAATTGTGGTATGAGGAGGCATTACCAGGGTGAAATGCTATATTTCACAAGAAAACATGCAAATTTTTGTAAATAATTAAAAGTTCGAAATTGAACAATTAAAAATGGACAATAATTGCATTACACCCTGGTGGTACCTCCTTGTACCACTTTTTTAATTTATCGAATTATCTTTGTACATATATCATAATCGAAACCTTTCATTCTCTAAATCACCGTGTTAAGATTGTTTTTGTAATAAAAAAATAAATTGAGGTCATTTAGTTATTCATATATATGTCAACTAAATAGACGATTTGTGATTAGAGATTTGAATGGCCTCCAGATGTTTACTGGAGCAAAAAAAAAATGATGGCAAGACTAATAGCTTAGTGGTTGAAGAATTGGCTATGTTGGATCTCAAGCAAGGACGGGGCCCAATGTTGGGCTAGGAGGGCTCCAGCCCATCCGAACCAAATTTATCCCTTTAGTAACTTATGGGCTAGTCCAACCAAAAAATAAAAATTACACAAGCCTTACCCTATTTGAAATAAAAAAAAAAAATGGGCTGCTGCAAGAATTATAAAAGGAAGATAGCAGCATCAAAAAGCTATCTGCCTCCCTCCATTATTCTTTCTTTTTCTTCTTCTCAAATCCAAGTTATTTAACTCACCATTTTCTTCTTATTTTCTTCAAAAAAAAATTGGGTGTGAGTTTCTCCATTTTCAAATATTCAAAGCATAAGGTATTACTCTCTAATTTTAGTTTTAAATCTAAATTGAATATAGGGTTTTGGTTTGGGAATATGAGGATTAGAGATTTTTTTTAGTTTTGATAATTTGAAATTTGAATGTTGAAATTGGGCTTTTTGTAGGAGTAATTTAGACATTGACTCATTGAGTGAAAATTATGGCTATGAGGATTCAATTCACATGCTAGTTGCTATTGTGGGAAGCAAGGTTAGTAAATCAATTTTTTTTCTTCCTAATTGTTGATATTGAATGTTTGATTTAATTGGGTAAAGGTGGTTTATTTTTTAAATGTATATTGTTGCAATTGTGAAATTGATTTATTTTGTCTTCCTTGATTAGTTGGCTAGTAGATGAACTTATAGCTAGCCTTCTTGTTCTTAGTTTTTTCTTTGTGGCTTTGTGTTTTTGAGAATTCTTATAACAATTTGTGTTGATAAATTTTGTTATGTGTATGCTTATATGAATTTTAATCATCATCAATAGGTTTTCTTTCATAATGACGGATCACAATCGAAATCCCAAGAAATCAAAGTTAAAGAGTTTGTTATCGTATTATATAAAAAAATGATTCATCATCAAGTAGCAAGCCTTCAGAGTCTTTATGTACTCCAATTTGTGATGAAACTCGTCCTAAGTCTCCTATTGTCGAGACTCAAGTAGAGAGAGTTGAGCCAATGATGATCAAGATTTTAATATGAATTATTTTGAATGTGATCTCGGATTACGTCGTCTAATATCCAAATATCCAGTTAATGAACAAGACAATGTTCGACGAGCATATGTTCTTTTAGGTCCATGTCAACCTAAATTGGATACATACCTAAGTAGACTAGATGGAAAGTAATATCGTCGATTTCAAAATGCATGGTTTGATAATTTCTCTTACCTTGAATATTCCGTTGATAAAGATAGGGCATTTTGTTTTCCATGCTTCATTTTTGACAATAGTCAATTGCATCAAACGTTTATCACTGATGGGTATCAAAATTGGAAGAGAGTTGGGGGAAAATATTATACTTTTCAACATCATATGGGTAGTTTAAATTCACCACATCATCTTGCTATGCAAATGTGGAGTAATTTAAAAGACCCTTCCTCTCATATTGAAAAGGTGGTAAATGCGCAATCATCAAAACAAGTGATGGAAAATTGGTTGCGACTAATCACCTCAATAGAGGGTGTGAGGTATCTAGCAACTCAATCATTGGCATTTCGAGGTAATTACGAATCCATTAGCTCATCCAATCGGGGAAATTTTGTTGAGCTCATAAAGAGTTATGCAAGAATGAATGTAGAAGTTGAGAAAGTTGTCTTAGAAAATGCTCCTTAATTTGCTAAGTATATTTCAAACGATATACAAAAGGAGATACTACATATTTTTGCTAACAAAGTGAGGATGAAAATTTTGAAGGAAATGGGACAGAGCAAATTCAGTATTCTTGTTGATGAATCACTTGATGAATCCGATAAGGAACAAATGGCCATTATCCTTAGATTTATTGATTGTGATGGATATGTTCGTGAGCGCTATTTTGATATTGTGAGTGTTGAAGATACTAATGCATCAACTCTTAAGGAAGAGATATGTAAAGTGTTTGCTAAACATGATATTCTTGTGGAAAATATGCATGGTCAAGGTTATGATGATGCAAGTAATATGCGAGGTGCATGGAAAGGATTACAAGCATTGTTTCTTCAGGATTGTCCATATGCATATTATGTGCATTACTTTGCTCATCGATTGCAACTAGCTTTAAATGGTGCAGCTAAAGATGTGAGAATTATTTGGAGATTCTTTTTTATGTTGACTAATATTGTCAATTTTGTTACTTCTTCCGTCAAGCGTCGTAATGATCTAATATTTATTCGAGAAGCTGAAGTTAAAGCATTGTTGGATCGTGGAGAACTTGAAACAGGTAAGAGACTTAATCAAACTCGTTGTTTGAAACGAGCTGGAGCTACATGATGGGGCTCTCATTATGTTTCTATTACTAGTTTGATAGAATTGTTTAAAGAGACAAAATTACTTCTTCTGGAAATCAGAGAGCATGGACCTACCCAACAATTTCGTGGTGATGCTATAGTAACTATATTGCTATGATGTCTTTTGATTTTTTGTTTTCTTTGATTTTGATTGATAAAATAAAATTATGGGAATCACTGATTTTCTCTCCCAAGTTTTTCAGAAAAAATCACAAGACATTGTAAGTGCTTTAAACTTTGTTTCAAATACAAAACTTCAGCTTCAATAGTTAAGGGAACATGGTTGGGATGAAATATTTGGAAGTGTGAAATCATTTTGTGAACTACATGATGTTGATATGCCTGATATGAGTGCCTGTTATATGATGGGCATAGGTCGTTCTTGTCACCAAACAGATTTTATTACAGTTGAGCACTATTATCGGATTGATGTCTTTAATGAAGTTATATATCATCAGTTGGGTGAATTGAGTGATAGATTTCCGGAGAATACAGTTGAACTTCTTATACTCAGCACATCATTGGATCCTCGTAATTTCTTCAAGTCGTTCAACATTGATGATATATGTAAACTTGCTAAGAAGTATTATCATAGTGAATTCCTTCCAAGTGATTTGAAGGCTTTGAGAAAGTGTTGAGATATTTTGAGAATGATATGCATCGCCAGCCTTACTTCAAGAACATCACCACTTTTCCTGAATTATGCCAGGCATTGGTGGAAACAACTTTGACAGATAACTATTGTTTGATATATAGGCTCGTTCGGTTGATATTGACTGTTTCTGTTTCAACTACAATAACATAACATGCTTTTTCATCTATGAGAATTATAAAGAATCGACTTCGAAACAAAATAGGTGATGAATTTCTTGCTGATTGCATGACCCTCCACATTGAAAGAGACTCCACTTATACTATCGGCAATGAAGAGATAATTGAAGATTTTGATACTATTAAGACTCGAATGGTACAATTTAAAGTTAAAAAGTAATAATTTGTACTTGAATTGCATGTTTAATTATGATTTTTGTTGTAATTTGTTTTTTTACTATCAAACTTTTATTTACATATGTACGTAGATGCATTTAAGGGTAAACTTTATTACGTTCCCCTGATTAGGTGTATTTTTTTATATTTATTAATGAAGTTCACTTGTACTGTGGAGTTTTTTTCAAAATTTCGTATATAAATTTAGCCCATCCGAAATTTAGGTTTAGGAACCGTCACTGATCTCAAGGCTGTCTACGATCTTGGCTGTCTCAATTTGGTTGTGGAGGAAGACTCGAAAACTCTCATTGACTCCATCTCTACAACTGTCGATCCTCTCTGGAGAATCAAGGGCTTCATTCGCACTATAAGGAATTAGAAAAGATGTTTCAATACCATTCAATTCATCCACACATTTCGGGAAGCTAACTTCGTTGTTGACGCTTTGGCCAACCTTGGACAACAAGATGGCTTGGATCAGACTTGGTGTTATAATGTTCCTTCCCTCCACCTCTACTTCTTGGAAATTAATTTGATTTTTTTGGTTGTGGTTGTGCTAAGAGGTTGCTCGCTCGCTTATGTTTATTTATTGTCCTTAAAAAAACTAAATGGATGGTTTACTATAAATACCTTACGAAAGTCGTTGACTTATTTGATAAAAATGGAGAGCTAAACAACATCAAATCTTACTGAGTTTTAACGGTGATGATGTTGACATGTTAATTTATAAAATGAGTGCATAGTTCAGATTATAATATATGTAAAGACAATTGGATAAATCAAAAGAGTGATACGAGAAGGTACCATCAGAATAAAATGCAAATATTTTCCGTTAAAAATTCGATGACAACAAAGAATTTTTGTAAACTAAAACATTAATCCAATTTTGACTAAGTAAGAGAGAGTACCTAAACACGCAAAATAATGAATAGGACAATGATGGGTTTACTTTGAAATTTCAAGGTATTTGGTGGTTGATAAATATATGGTGAAGAGAAGCAGTACTTTATTCCCCAGCACGCAGCATCGAAGTGAAGACTAAAGACTAAAGATTGATGATCGATGAGGATGTTGAATAATGAAGCTGCTAAGAACAACAAACATTTTCACGTCCTCTTTTTCACTTTTCTTGCGCTCATTGCCCTCGTTGTGTGGACCTGCATGCTTTTCCCAGGTACTTAGCATTTTAATTTTCAATTCATATATATATAATATATATATATATATGTATGTGTGCGTGTTAAAACTTTGGATTTTGAGTGATTGTATCTTAGCCTATATAAAAGGATTTTACGTGGTTGTATTATGTTCTCCTCGATCTCAAATTTGCAAAAAATTATGAACTCTAATTTGAAGTTGAGCAGAAAGACTGTTTTGTACGTGTACAAATAGGCAAAGAGATGAAGACGATGAACATTAGAGGACGCAAAGGATTGGTAATAGAAGGGGAGCAAGTGAGAGTCGACAGAACAATTCATGGAATTGGGAATGAAGGACAAAACCGTCCTTTCCTATTGGCGTCACTAATGGCGCAGCGGTCCTTTGAACCACCACCGCCAGCTCCCGTTAACCTTCTAGGTCCACATCAATAGATCTTATTAATCTATAATCGCGTTTAGTATCTATTATCCAATTTCATAAAATAACTCAAAACGTAATTTGATTTGTATTTATAATTTTAATGCAGAATTATTATTATTATTTTGTTCTTTTATAATTACAGTGAAATTAATTCATGATATTTATAATTCCATAAAGCCATCAAATTTAGCTGATTGTACAAAAATCGATCAAATTAGGTATATTTTTCCAACATAAAAATGGGCAACCAAATGAATACCAGGCCCAGCCAACAAGGCAACAAGGCTCAAATTGCAGGTTATATTTATTTTTCGGGGTCAAGAATTACAGAGGTTATTATAGACTAGTTTGCAGTGCGTGGGTGGATCAGCTCGTTTGTTGTGCATGGTTTGGGCTGGCGGTGTTTCAAGCCTACCCTTCACTGAAAACATAATTCCAATCTTGAGTTTTTCTCGCCATGTATAATGCAATCTCATTTCTCTTATGAGTATAAATATATAAAAAATAAAAAATAAACAAGCTAGTTATATAACAAACTTAGAAAAGAAAAAAAATTATCAAATATGTTAATAATTTTGTCCTAAAAAATCACATTCCGTATACCACCATTCCCAAATATGTTAATAATTTTCTATTTGGACAAATTGAAACCATCCAGTTTTTTTTTTTTGGTTTTTTTTGGCCAATGATAAAACCTATAACGACTCGGATTTTTAAATACGATTTTTATGGGAATTTTTTGGAATTTGTATTATTTGTGGGACTATTTTCCACTTGGACTTTTGGTTAGGTTTAATTTTTGAGGAATGGTCATTTGGTCAACATGGAAAATGAGATATTTTCGTGTGGGTGGCTAGGAACTACATCTTCATTTTTGTGTCATTATCATCATCTCACTTCACTCATCTCTCTCTTTCTATCCCTCACAGTGCAACCAAAACCAACCCACACAACCATTTTTCTATCTTTATTTTTTGGAGGTTTCCAGTTGAAACCAAGGTTGAGATCATGTTCATTGGACTCCTATGAGCAGGACTAACCTAGCTTTGAAGGTAGAATAGCGTGGACACGACCTGTACGCGAGGATGAAGGAACCCGTAATTTCTAGGGCTCATATATTGAAATTCAGGTATTTTCTTTTAATTATAGACTTGAATTTGGATGCTTGGGATTGAGTAGATCGATTTTGAATATTAGAACGCCCAATTTGGTTGAGTTTTGATGGAGTTAGGAAGGTTTGAAGTTTAGGAACAAAAATGGTAGTTTCCAACTAGCTGATGGGGGCGGCCACAGCAGCGCAACTGTCTTATCCGGCACGGGGTGATCTCAACATGATAACATCACCAGGTGACGTCAGCATGATGTCATGATGATGTTAGCCTGCCACATGTCAAGGTACCACATGATCATGCCACATGCTAGGGTGCCACATCAGAATGCCATGTGTTAGAGTGCCATGTTAGCATGCCACATGTCAGGGCCACCTCAGCAGGTAAGGTATGTCACGTGTTAGGGCCACCTCAGCAGGTAGGGCATGCCACGTGTCAGGGTCACCTCAGCAGGTAGGGTGACATCAACATGGGTTGACGCCTGCGTGTGGTCAGTGTGCGTGGGAAGACCGCCAGCCTTCCATTAGCACGTGGCAGCATGTGGGTGCGAACCTCGAGACATGGTCGACCTTTTTAAAAAGGTTTCTACCAACTGAATTCAACTGACACACCCCGATCCAAAAAATCCACTTAGAACACGAAGACCGAGACGTACTAACCGACATCTGAACAGTGACGTCCAGATGACGAAAGAAAATTAAATAAAACGATGCGTTTTATTAAGTCGAGTGAAACATAACCAATGAAAATCGATTACATTTCAACCAACGACGGAAGTATAGAGCGAAGACACTATTTATGATTATATCATTACTTAAAATACCTGAAATACCCGATTGCCACCACTTCACTCCAAACCTGGGAGCGAATGTCAGAGCGGCTACTAAGCCTCCTCGAAGTGCGTGAAACACTAGCGATACCTTAGGGGTTCCAAAATAAAGAGTGAGTGGACCCAATATTTTATTTCAGTGTAAAATGAATAATAGTAAAATAATTTTAACCCCCAAGTTTTCCCAAAAATCAAAACAGTAATTTAGACTTGCACGTTCTACAATAAATAATAATTAATCAAAGGGCCATGCCAAATCAAAAGTATGACTCATGTCAAAACATTAAATCACTTGCTCATGAGTCGCTCGGTTCATTCACATATGACTACAACTGAGTATCTTTGCTTGGTACCTCGACCACGTGAAAGTTGGGTGTCATGCACCGTCATCTCATGTCCCCTAGAGCTCGGGGAACAAGCTGGCGCATTTTTAACTAGTATTATGAGTTGTGCGGGTGAAAAATTACATGGAGGCTGGTATGTGGGTCATACATGTAATGGCATGGAATATCAAATATTGTATTTTAATATTATTTTAATAAAAATTGACCTTTTTGTCCATAGTAGTGTTTTGTTGACTTTTTGATCCGGGTGGACTTCTTGTGACTACTGTTGCGTAGGTTTCAAAATGCTAAATTCATAGACAGGTAATACATATTGAGCGGAGATTAGTTGATTACATTATGGCACAGACGTTGTGGAGGGCATTTTGGTCATTTTGTACCCCATAAAGGTATTTTGGTCTTTTTCACCTAGGAAATCTTCTAGGGGACTGTTTGGGGTGTGCCAAGTGTCCCTTATCATTTGGGAACTTGTGCGCCGCCTTGTGTTGTGTGGGGGTGAATGTGTATTTAAGTGTGGGAGTGTTTTGGTGGCCGGCCGAGAGAAAAACGAAGAGAAAAGAAGAAAGAAAGAAGAATATCCAAGCAAAAAAAAAAAAGAAGGAAAAAAAGAAAAGAAAAGGTGAGTGTGAGAGTTGCAGATCACAGTAAGAAGAAAGAAAGAAAGAGAGAGAGAGAGAGAGAGAGAGAGAGAGAGAGAGAGAGAGAGAGAGAGAGAGAGAGAGAGAGAGAGAGAGAGAGAGAGAGAGAGAGAGAGAGATAGATGGGGGGAATTGGGAAGGAGGAAAAATAGAAAATTCGAGTGAAAGTTTGAACCTGGAAGCTTTGCCCCCAGAATCTTGAAGTTAGAGGTACGAGACTCTCATGTGAGCTCTCACGGATTTCGTGGGTATGTAATGACTGGTTTTGGACGTAGAACTTAACTAGAAACCTAAACGGAACTCTGGGAGAACTTCCAAAGTTCATACGACACGACCTCTGGAGCTAGTGAAGAGTGCGAAAATCGAGAATAATTGCGCAATAATCGCTGCCGTGGCACGAGGACGGAGATCTATCAAGTGAACAGAGGCATACTTTAGACTTTGCGAACTTATCGGCTTATTAAGGTAAGACTGAACATTTTGAGTGGTATTGTAGGTACATTGGGGATAGTCTGCTCTGATGGCATCCTTACACCCCTTAGTAGAGACCCATGCTTCTTCAAAGAAAAACCGCCACCCCTTAACTCTAGGTACATTGGGATGAGCCAAATCTAGATAGGCAGATGGTCAGAAGCCCAAAAATTCACATGATGAGTGACGAATGTGAGTAAGAACCTGAAGAAATGCCTTATTCACTACTGCTATATCCATGCGAACTTTCACCAGCCCATCACCTTGACACCTATTGCTCCTTGTGAACTTATACCCCTTGAAAGTAACAATCATCAGGCCATAATCCTCCAAAACAGTACTAAACTCCCGTATCTGATTAGTGGACCTAAGCATGCGCCCCTGCTACTCACCAGACACCACAATTTCATTAAAGTTCCCCCCATTACCTAGGGATTATCACAATCATAATTTAACCTGTGTAGTAATTCTCAAGAATTCCCCTGGAGACGAGACTCAGGATTACCATAAAAACCAGTAAAGAGAAAAGGATAAGCCCATACTCCTTCAATTAGAGCACCATGTGGAATAAGATTTAACAGAAACTCGAATACCATCTACTCATAATAAAGCCAAACCACCACCCATGCGTTCTCAGTCAACACAAAAGCCTCCCTCAACACCCGAAGAAAGCTTCACACTATTCATCTATCTAACGGTTTTTTTAGTTTCAATAAAAAATAATAATACTTGGTTGCTTGGCCCTGAAGAGGTGCTTCAAAGCCCTCATCACTTGTGGGCATCCCAGCCCACGTACATTCCATCAGAAAAGACTTATTGCTTGTGATGGGGTGACCCCATCAGTTATGTCGACTGATTACCCACCAATTTTCTAGAAGAGACACCAGAGCTCGAAGAACCTGAAATATGACCAGGAGACCGTCCAAATTGGGGGTTTAAATTTGGCCGAGAGCACCCCAAGTCTAGTTCTCGGCAACCACCACTTCCCAACTGCCCCTCCATGACACTCTTGCTTGTGGTTCTATTCAGCAGATGCTTTGTGGTTTTAACGGCCTCCCCCAAAAGAAAATATGGAAGACCTGCATTGCAAGTCATGCTTCTTACCATTTCGATCAAGGTCCTATTCTGACACGACCCATCCCAATCCGTCCAGAATTAACGCGGGATGTGCCATGCTCCCGTCTAACCCACGTGCTAGACGACGTAACACGAAGGCTAGACAAGGGATAATCCGAATCCTGAGCTCAATTGGCTCCCAGAGTGCGTCAGGATCAGCCGAGGAATGTAAGGTATCGGTCTCTACTACAGCCCGCATCCGCTCACAACCTGAAGGGCATTAAAACCATTAAAAGACTATGAGTGGACGAAAATGAATAATTTAATAAAACATTTTACATAAGAAGACATTTATGCCCTTCACTTTAAAAACTATGCATGCATACAAACCAGTTAATTCAAATATCATAAAACCGTTTATGAAAACCAAGTCATCTCCTTTTCTCAAATCATTAGGGCCTTAGCCCAAAATCATAAAATCTAAGAATACGTGGGAACTCAGCCCAAAAATCGTAAAAGACCGAAATCCGTAAATCCAAATCCAAAAGGACCATTGTCCAAATCCGTAAACACAAATACATAAACACTGAAATACCATTTCATAAATCCAACAATTCATGTTTACCAAATACCCATCCTTGGCATCCCAGATGCGTAACGTTCCAGATGCTTGACGTCCCAGACGTCATATCTCACGGTTTAAGCAACGCGTGATGCCCGGGGTCTCTCCGGGTTCATATCTCTAACATCTCAGATGTCTGATGTCCTAGACGTCTAATTATAGCAATCCTGCTCCTGAGTCACTATACGGTCCGGTCGCTCGGTACAATGACCCCTCGCAGGCAATGCGTCGTGACTTCCCAATGTCCCAGACATCTGGAGGATACCATCAACATATCCTCATCTAAGGATGGTATATGGGAAACATCTTTATAAAACCGTTTGAAAACATCTCAAAGGGGCTATGCCCGGAATTTCCATAAAACCATCAAATTCATAAATCCAAATCCATTTATCCAAATCCATATAGGGTCCCCGATCCGAAATCACATTTATCAAACACAATTGGGCCTCCTGCCCGATTTCATAAACCAACTGGACCCCCGGCCCGATAATATAACTGAAATGGGTCCCAGCCCAATTCTTCATTAAATCAAATGGATTTCATGTCTGAGGGTTTCCAAATCAAATGGGTCTCATGCCCGAGTTCATCTCTTCAAATCCAAAACCATTTCATCAAACCATCACCGAAACCACAAGCACATACAAATTCAACATCAAATTATACTCCTTGAAATACGTGCAAATACGTAAATACCAAATACCACAAACATACGTACTCAAAGCATTCAAAACATAGATATAAAACATATAAAACAGTTATGCATGCGTCATGTTTATAAAACAAAAATTCACTTACAGACCGTCCTAGCTATCGTCTCGATACGCGTGCCATAAGTCTTCCCGAGGTTAATCCACCATCACCGGATTCTCCGGACCTATCCAAACCATACTCGAAGGTCACTAACTACTTTAATTAGTCTTAACATTAATCCCCCAAATTTTTTGGAATTTTTAAACGTATTCAATAGAACCTAAACCTTTGGACATCCAAAACTACCTCGAAACGGTGTCCTATCGACACGAAACATGTCCCAAAATGTTCGTTACATCGAAAAGATGAAATTATATGTTGATCGTGCCTCGAAATACGAGCCCACGCGCCCTAATGCGCCGCCCAAAGGCACTGTGCGTGAAACCTACGCGTCTGCTACAATGTCACCTTCAACCTCCAGTGAACCCGGTTTAGACCGGTTCACTGGTTTTCGGTTTGAACAAACCAACGAGACTGGTTCTCCCTTGTTTCTAACCCGTTTTCAATCCTTTCAATTCCTACACCTTCGTCTCCTTATTCCATATCGATCTAAGGTGTCAAAACATGAAAACCAGGTCCATAGCTTACCTTCCTGAATCGATGAACATACAGCCAACCTTCCTCCGTCCTGTTCTCACGATCCCGACCACCTTCAGCCATGATTCCAAGCCAACTCGATTCGTTTGCCACTCAGAAACCATTTCCAATTGTTAGAATCACTCAACAACCAACCAAACTTGATTTTCCATTTTCGAATTTAAAACAGAGTTTTCGGTTCCTTACCTCCGAACTGGGCCACCGTGCATGACGGTCGACACTGTTAGCACCACCATCATCCTCTCACTTCACTTTCTCTTTTTCATTCACACACTAAACGCAGAAGATGAGGATTGAAGGGGCTAGTGTAGGAGGGGTTGCACGGGTATGGGTTTTCCACGGGTTTGGGAAGAAGGCTCGAGAGGATGATCGAATCAGAAGGGGATAAGGACCCATTTAATTGGGGTATGGGCTTATCAGATGGGTGACACTTGTCACTCATCTGGTGGGTCCTTCTAGAAGCTTCCCCAATGAAATCCTACCACGTGTTAGTTTTCATCGGTTTTCGTGCAATAGTGTCGTAGAACTTCCTAGATCCGTAATTTTCCCGTTGAACCTCCAATTTCGACGTGCCACTTATCTACGGACTCGTGATGTCCCAATCTACGTCACAGTCATCGATCAAAGTCCATTTGACTGCTCGGTTCAAAAGTCAACTTTTTGTCCAATTTTAGGGGCAAAATTATCATTTTATACCGTCCATCCGCGATCTCTCGACTAATCCCCGATTAGTCTCTCTAATCCACGATTACTCATTAATCTAATCCCGAACTTCGGGACGGGTCGTTACAGACTAAAAATTTTGTCCTCGAAATTTCACACTCATCTATTCCACACCCAACGGTGGGAATCCGCGCTCTACTCAGGAGTCCACAATCGACCATACTTCCCACGTCGATATCGCCTGATAGATACTACTTAACGACGTCAGTAACTTAGACTGACACATTGAATACTACCTTGATAATCATACCACTCTAACACTCTTGACAATTCTGGGATTATACAAACATCCCCTAACTGTCACCTCTTGACCATACCACCTTGGTACCAGAGCTCCAACCATCATCTCCAATCGTCATTCAGTCACCGACATAACCTCAACAACTGCTACTCAGTTTACGACACTAACCTCGATCCACAACTCCCTCAATGTAGCGGAAGATTCTACCGTCACAATGGAACGAATCTCACCTAATTGAGCTAAGCGCAAAATGGAAGCAGTTATCGGTCTCGATACTCACTTTAATCAACTCCCTCATCAATTCAAGCTAACCCTACCAGAGTCACAGAGCAGTCTCTTCATGCGAAGCAACTCGACCGCTTGCCTCATCTGTGGTTACCCGAACCACCAACTCGCTCAACGTGTGAGTGACTGGACCTCATCGAATACCTGTATCATAGTGATAACACATCTGCACTGTAGGGTTCCCTTAGTCATCCATGACTCTAAGAACTCACTCGCACCAATCATTGAAACCTACCTGATCACTCCGACCTAAACACCCGGTATCTAATGTCTAGTCCACGTGCTCACCAACCCACTACATCGGAAAGGTTCCGATCACCATCACTTATATCACAATTACGACTAGTGCATATCATGCAGCCAGGCATCTCGACTGCCCACAACAAACAGTAACTCACTCACGTCAACCAATGAGTATCTATCTGAACCACGTCCACCATCGCCACTGGTGCATCCCCAAACACACACAACTTCCTCGCACCTGCGCTGATTACCACATGGCTACGAGTCAATCACACTTCAATTCTAGAGCCCATCTGTCAAATCTCGTACTAGACAGATCACCACTCTAAGCCCAAACACATCCTACTCATTTCTCGGCTATTCATCTTTTCTTGATTTCCACCCTAGGTATCATCTCACTTATCAAATCAGTCATACTTGCCATTACCACTGATCGGCTTCGAAAGGAAGCCAATCCCACTGACGCACCTATCTGAGACAGACCACCCACATCACCAAGATAGATCCTCATTCTGGATTAACTTTGAAAGGAAGTCAACCCCCAACATTCCCATAGCCAACACACGCACAAGATAGAGCCCATATCTAACACACACACATATCCAATGCGCACAAGACCGAGTACCACTCTAGTCCAAATGGGTACATCGAAAACAACGCTCATCCCCATATCCAGCCTCTGTCTTGTCATCATACCATCAATCCACAAGATTCCTCAACTGTCTCACAATACGATTCTCCTCTACTCATAGATTAGCATAATCAGCAAGGAAATTCTTCCGTGCAATTCCCCTCGATCGTCACCACATCCTCAACACCCTGTTCACAACTGAACAACTCATTCAAAGACGAAACACGTCTAGACTGTGGGTTCTCTTCAATTACCTCATATCGATCAGTTATAGTCACTTCTTGTTATCCTCACCTATCGAGCATAGGAAAAATCAAGGATGATCCAAGATGATGACATCAAAGTTCATCCAACGTGAGCGCAACATAATCCCTGCTCCACTCACCATGCTCACCACTCATTCCTGAGTCGGAACCACGTTCACAAATTCTCAGGTGCTCATCCACCTGTCTGGAATCAAGCACAACTTCTTCTCGACTCAACCACAACCTCTCTTGATTAATGACCCAAAGCCAATGACAGGACCCATCCTAAATCCCCCGGGATTAACGTGGGACGTGCCTGCTCCCGTCCGACACGAAGTGTCAGACCGGGGATAATTCCATCCTTTGCCCAACCGGGACTATCAGAGAGCGCCAGGGTCCGAATGAGGAATGTGATGTCTCAGTCTCTGCTACAGCCCGCATCCGCGATCAACCTGAAGGGCATTCAAAACACAAAAGCTGTGAGTGGACAAAACAAATGGTTTATAAAAACATTTTCATTAAAAAACATTTATGCCCTTCACTAAAAACATGCATGCATTTAAAAAACATTTCTCAAATCATTCATTAAGACCTTAGCCCAAAATCCAATTAAAGTACCTGGGAACTCAGCCCAGACCAAAACAAGTGGGAACTCAGCCCAAATCCGATACCTATAGGTCTCAGCCCAAAACCAACACGCGTAGGTCTCAGCCCAACGCCAGCTCAGTGAAAACTCATACAAATATATATATATATATATAACCCATCCTTGACACCTCATGTGTCCAACCAATATCCCGTCATGATATATCACTAAGTGTGCACACTACTAGGGGTCTCACTCCGAATTTACCCCTAGGATCTACAACGTCTGGAAGGAATCGTCCAAAATCCAGGATCTACGACGTCTGGAGGATGGTCTGCGGACCCAGTCCAAGATTATACCATATCTCTCACTCCTGGAATATGCTCCCTCTTGGAGTCACTCATTCCAAGCAGTAGATCGTGATATTCTAGGATCAACGACGTCTAGAGGAGACTAATACGCTCATAAGGAGGGTATATACATACTAGTATGAAAACCACAAATGGGACTCACGCCCGATACCACAAGTCAACTGGGCCTCCGGCCCGTATTTATGACTCAACGAGGCCTCTAGCCCGATTTCACAATCTAACTGAGCATCAAGCCCGAACTTACAATCAACTGGGCATCGAGCTCGATACCTCAAAATCAGTCACGATCCCGATCATAGTGATGCATGCAACCATCAGTCCAGGACTGCTCTCAATCCTGGTATGTCGCTGTGAACATATCACTGCCGCGACCATCTCTAGATCATGGTGAACTCATCACTGATCGATCTCCTATACTGTCAGCACTCCGAAGTCGAGCCTCCAATGGCTGCTCGACCATGGGACGTGCATCGTGACCTCTCTGGAAGGAGCACATCCCTAATCCGGAGGCGAGCGTCACGTCGTCCGTCGCCGTGCACACAGATTCCGTCGCGACCACAACTCAGACTCTTAGGTCATCAGTAGGGCCCTCTTCCCGACTCAAAACCAAGACCAAAAGGGTCATTTTATCTTTCAAAACCATTTCCTTTAAAACCGAAATCATAAATGCGTATAAGCATGTATAAAACCTAAAACTCTCGAATTACGTGCCCATACATAAACACACACACAAATGAACTCATGGAATCACAAAACATGTATTAAAATACTTATAAAACATTTATGCATGCATCGATTCATAAAAGAAAGTCCACTCACAGACTGTCCGAGCTGCCGCCTTGATACGTGTGTCGTACGCCTTCCCGGGCTAATCACCATCTCTGGGGTTCCCAAACCTGTCCAAATCACTTTAGAGGGTTACTAACTACTTAGTTAACCCCTCACTAAAGCCGTCTCATTTTCCCGAGATTTTTAAATATTTTTAAACTCGATCCTAAACATTCGAATTGCCCGAACTATATCGAGATGATATCCGATCGACTCGAAACCAGTCCCAAAATGTTCGTTACATCGAACAGATGAAATTACATGTTAATAGTTTCCCCAAAAATTGGGCCACGCGTGGGATTCACGCGCTTGCACAGGGTCATCCCTGTCCTCCAGCTGATTGGGTCCGATCGGTCGTTCCGGTACATGCTCTGCAATCCGGTCTAGCCAAACCGGTGGAGTTGGTTTAGGCCTCTAAACCGTCCATTCTTCATCCGTTTTCTTCCAATCCAATCCTAAACTTCCTAATTCGATCCTAGGAACCTAATGGTGTGATCAAAACCACGGAATCCCATCGGTCCAAAACTTCCCTCACGATTCGATTTTCCCAGTTTTCTCTCTAGGCTCCTCAGCCACTAACCACCACTCAAAACCATCCTAGCACCTTCCTAACAACCTAATAAACCTATTCTAATCAATTAAAACCAGCTTACCTTGCTCGGGTTTCCTCCGCCGTCCACTGCGGCGCTGCTCTTGGCCAGCCACTATCCTCACGGCCCTCACCTCACTCTTTGGGCTTCACACAAGATCAGATGCGGAAGGGTTCCTCGGGTTGGTGGAATGGGGAAATGATCGAACAAAGGGGAGGGGATATGCATGAACGGGAAAATAATGGGGAATGGATGAATGACACTTGTCATTCATCCATTGGACTTGTCCTAAAAATTTGGGCCCCACTTAATGCCAAATGGCATCCGTCTCGTAAAACGTGCAATAGTTCATTCGAACTTCCGTGAACCTTAAATTTTTCGTCGAACGTCCGAATTCGACATGCTGTCTGTCTACGGATTCATATCGACCCGATCTGTGTAACGGTCCTCGGCCCTTGGCCATCAGATCTCTCGGTTCAAAAGTCAACTTTTCGCCCTCATTCAGGGGTAAAATCGTAATTTCATCCTGAACGTCCGTTAATCCTCGGCTAATTCCCGATTAGCCTCTCTAATCTGTCATTAATCCCTAATTAATCCTTAAACTTAGGGACGGGTCATTACAGCCAATCATAGGTCCACCAACATGATCACAGTATCGTTGACACCCAACATCATTGGTTAGAAGGCATAAAATGACAAGTTCACCTTCACCAACCAATAATATATGTTGACAACTTCTCGACATCCATCCCTAATTCGAAATCAAACACCCTTTTCATCGTCTCAATCACAACTTCTCTTGATTCCGAAATTCCAACCATGTTGGAAGTATACTAATCTTTTCCAACCATTGGACTTAATTCCCTACCGATTATCCTACCACTGGACTTCTTGGACTCCCCAGTCCCTGATTCACTCGGAACGCATCCGCGTGTTCGTAACCAATCCAACACCCAATTCGCCTGTCCGTTTAAGACCATTTATGCACATCCAAATAGATGTAGGTTGAGTCAACATCCTTTACTCACCTGAGGTACTGCTCGACTAAAGAGTCACAATTGACTCTGCTGTGATCTGAAGTCAAATCTCTGCATACCACCATATCTGACAAATCGACCACTAATCCCCATGCCAGTACCTGCATCGTCCCTATTTACCGTTTCGTCCAATCACCACTTATTCATCTCTATCATCATTGCATCACCGCCACGCGGGTGCGAAGCAAACCAGTCCTAAATCTCTGCTCACACCGAGCAGCAATCACGCACCTCAGTTCAAGTCGGAGGAACTCTGTCTCTCTCATATCCCGCAACTCTGGGTACAACCACTCTGACAATCCATACCAAGACCTAACGTCCCTCGAACGTCATCAAACTCTCAACAATCTCGGTTACAACCATTTAACTCGTATTTCTCGTACCAACAACTCTAGTCGCTTCCAACTAGGGTTATCCTCACTAAAGTTCACCCACTAAGTCAACTCGCTTCGCCTATCCAGAACATCCATCATGAATTGGGGTTCATCTAAATTCGACTGTAAAAGGCAACAAGGTCCACAATCTGACTGACCCCGCAGCCCTGACAACAAAGAGTCGCCCAATCCAACAGGCAGCCAAGCTCGAAGTCCCAGTCAACCCAATGGAAAAGAGAAGTCACCTCTACCAACTAAGAGTATTCTCACTGTAATGCTTAATCCTTTTCTCGAAGCTAACCACTTCCATTGATTCTCTTCGGTCTCTCCAACTTCAAATAAATTCTTCGTACACTCTTCCTTCACCAATTCCCTTGGTTAACGACCCCGAGACTAAGCTTGGGTTCACCACGCTTCTACTGCGCTACTCTGATAAAACCAATCCCTAACATGACATGACCGACTAACGGTACCACATTTCCAATCTTTCACATATAACCCTCACTCAGGGCTAATCACAATGACGCACGACGTATCGAGTGAAACATTCTCTTTCCACGATTTATTCCAACTAACTATCTTATTCTATTGCGTTCACTTTCAGGTTGATGACGAGCTGTTCCTCGTAGAGACCTCACATCCTGGGCACATGCGCACATGCTGCTCTAGTTCCAAACTAACAATCTCGCTATGACACCCCTCGGTGTCAGGGTACCACATGTAAACCTCGCTTTGAGCGCAATAACCTCGCTCTGAGAGCAATAACCTCACTCTGATACCACTCTGGTATCAGAGTACCATAAGCAAACCTCGCTCTGAAACCACTCTGACACGACCCATCCCAATCCCCTCGAGATTAACGTGGGATGTGACATGTTCTCGTCTAACCCACGTGCCACACGAGGTAACACGAAAGCCAGACAAGGAATAATATTAATCCTGGGCCCAATTGGCTCCCAGAGTGCATCAGGATCAACCGAGGAATGTGAGGTATCGGCCTCTGCTACAGTCCGCATCCGCTATCAACCTGAAGGGCATTAAAACCATTAAAATACTGTGAGTGGACGAAAATGAATAATTTAATAAAACATTTTACATAAGAAGACATTTATGTCCTTCACTTTAAAAACTATGCATGCATACAAACAAGTTAATTCAAATATCATAAAACCGTTTATGAAAACCAAGTCATCTCCTTTTCTCAAATCATTAGGGACTTAGCCCAAAATCATAAAATCCAAGTATCTCAGCCGAAAATCGTAAAACACCGAAATCCGTAAATCCAAATCCAAGTGGGCCACAACCCAAATCCCTAAACACAAATCCATAAACACTGAAATACCATGTCATAAATCCAATAATTCATGTTTACCAAATACCCATCCTCGGCATCCCAAATGCCTAGCGTCCCAGACACTTGATGTCCCAGACGTCATATCTCACGGTCTAAGCAACACGTACTACCCGGGGTCTCTTTGGGTCCATATCTCTGACATCCCAGATGTCTGACGTCCCAAACGGCTAATCATAGCAATCCTGCTCCTGAGTCACTATACAGTCTGGTCGCTCCGTGTAATGACCTCTCGCAGGCAATGCGCTGTGACTTCCCCAGTGTCCTAGACATTTGGAGGAGACCATCCACATATCCTCATCTAAGGATGGTATATGGGAAACATCTTTATAAAACCGTTTCAAAACATCTCAAAGGGGTCATGCCAAGAATTTCCATAAAACCATCAAAATTCATAAATCCAAATCCACTTATCCAAATGCATTTATCCAAATCCATATAGGGTCCCCGACCCGAAATCACATTTATAAAACACAATTGGGCCTCCTGCCCGATTTCGTAAACCAACTGGGCCCTAGCCCGATAATATAACTCAAATGGGACCCAGCCCAATTCTTCATTAAATCAAATAGACTTCATGTCCGAGGGTTTCCAAATCAAATGGGTCTCATGCCCTAGTTCATATTTTCAAATCCAAAGCCATTTCATCAAACCATCACCGAAACCACAATCACATACAAATTCAACATAAAATCATATGCCTCGAAATACGTGCAAATACATAAATACCAAATACCACAAACATACGTACTCAAAGCATTCAAAACATAGATATAAAACTTATAAAACAGTTATGCATGAATCATATTTATAAAACAAAAGTTCACTCACAGACAGTCATAGTTGCTGCCTGGATAAACGTGCCATAAGCCTTCCTGAGGCTAATACACCATCACCGGAACCTCTAGACCTGTCGGAATCATACCCGAAGGTCACTAACTACTTCAATTAGACTTAACATTAATCCCCCAAATTTTCCAAAATTTCTAAATGTATTTAACATAGAACCTAAACCTTCCGACATCCAAAACTACCTCGAAACAGTGTCTGATCGACGCGAAACCTATCCCAAAATGTTCGTTAAATGGAAAGGATGAAATTACATGTTGACCGTGCCTCGAAATACAGGCCCACGTGCCCTCATGCGCCAGCCAAAGGCACTGCGCGTGAAACCCACACGGCTGTTACAGTGTCACCTTCAACCTCCAGCGAACCCGGTTTAGACCGGTTCACTGGTTTCGGTTCGACCGAACCGGCGAGACCGATTCTTCGTTATTTCTAACCTGTTTTCAATCCTTTCAATTCCTACACCTTCGTCTCCTTGTTCCCTATCTATCTACGATGTCAAAACATGAAAACCAAGTCCATAGCTTACCTTCCTGATCGATGAACATACGGCCAACCTTCCTTCGTCGTGTTCTCACGATCCCGGCCACCTCCAGCCATGATTCCAAGCCCACTCGATTCGTTTGCCCCTCAAAAACCATTTCCAATTGTTAGAATCACTCAACCAACCAAACTTGATTTTTCATTTTCGAATTTAAAACAGAGTTTCGATTCCTTACCTTCGAACTGGGTCACCGTGCACGATAGTCGACACCGTTAGCACCACCCTCATCTTCTCACTTCACTCTCTCTTCTTCATTCACACACTAAACGCTGAAGATGAGGATTGAAGAGGCTAGTGTAGGAGGGGTTGCACGGGCATGGGTTTTCCACGGGTTTGGGAAGAAAGCTCGAAAGGATGATCGAATCAGAAGGGGATAAGAACCTATTTAATTGGGCTCTGGGCCTATCAGATGGGTTCCACTTGTCACTCATCTGGTGGGTCCTTATAGAAGGTTCCCCAATGAAATCCTGCCACATGTTAGTTTTCCTCAGTTTTCGTGCAATAGTGCATTAGAACTTCGTAGACTCATAATTCTTCCGTCGAACCTTTGATTTCGACGTGTCACCTGTCTACGGACTCGTGAAGTCCCGATATACGTCACAGTCATCGATCAAAGTCCATTTGACCGCTTAGTTCAATAGTCAGGTTTTTGCCCAATTCTAGGGACAAAATCGTCATTTTACACCGTCCGTTCGCGATCTTTCAACTAATCCTCGATTAGTCCCGCTAATCCATGATTACTCACTAATCTAATCCCGAAATTCAGGACGGGTCGTTACATATTCCTTCTTTTTGAAATTCCATTCTACTCAGGGGTCACTGGATTTGTATATTGTGCAACTATTCCTTCTTGTTGCAGAATTTTTGCAAACAAACTTGAATTTCTACCACTCTCTGTATATCTTCCATAATATTCTCCACCACGGTCAGACCTTACAACCTTGATTTTCAATCTAATTCATTCTCCACGTTGACTTTGTAAATTTTAAAGGCTTATAAGGCATTTGATTTTTCTGCTGGCAAATGGACGTACCCAAATCTCGAGTAATCGTCAATGAAGGTTATACCTATTCTCTTTTTTCTTTGTCTCTCTATCCTTCTGATTCTTCCTATGGTTTGTTTGAAGGAGAAAGGACCACCAAAACTATGAGCTAAATAATGGACGGATGGAAGCTCACCATCGTTCTAGTCATGGTCACCACTTTGTTATCACCGTACAGACTACTTCCCCAAGTGGGTGAAAACAATACCAAGGACTAAGGCGCTGATGGGAAAGGTGTGGCATGCTTCATTTATACTCTCTTTATGGTTTAGGTCGAGTGGCTTCTGCTCCTCCACCTAAACAACTTCTTCTATTGAATCCCCGAAAAGCCTTATCCTTAGCCGGTGCATCGTTGATATTGTATAACCTTAAGTGGCAGTTGAGTCACTCTCGTCCCTGAGTAGGGTTTAGTTTTTTCCCCTATTTTAAAAAAAAAAAGAAAAAATGGCTAGGTCAATTTCTCCCTTATGTAGAAATCATTAAAAAAACACCATTCTTACTTCCGAAAACTATAAAAACAATTGAACAGGTGCAAGAATAAAATAATCCAATAGAACTAGGCCTCTATTAGTCATTGCACCCTAACTAATAATATTCTCAGATGAGGATATAGATGCTAGTAGACACCCACACCTAGATCCTATCTACATTAACGCCTACATCGGAGACAACATGATTAGACGAGCAAAGGGTTACAAAGGGGAAGGAATCAACGTCTGCACCCCAGATATTGCGGAAGCCCTAGGGATAAACGAAGAAGAATTTACCCCGTATATCACAACTATCAAGGGTTATGATGGGTCAACCCAAGAAAAGCTAGGGCTATTTGCCTTAAACTAAGGTTCTAAAAGAACGAGCATGTAGTTCAGTGCAAGACCACATTCTACCCACTTTTAGGATGCATGTAGATACACAATCGAGGTGTCGTCCTATCCTTCTATCATAGATGTGTAAAATTTTGGATAGTTAAAACAGAGAAAAACTTACCAAAATAGGAATCCTCACATGGCCTAGTACCAATTTCATGGACATGTTCTCATTATAGAAGCAAACAATAAACCCATGCGAATCGAAGAGGTTTCAAACGACGAAAGACCTAGGGAACCGCTCCCGATCTCGAGGATGGCAAATAATATGACAATTCGGGTACACACCCGTTAACTTTTCTTTTTTTTGATTTATAATCGATTTAATTTTAATAATGGAAAATGAAAAATTAAGAAAGAAATGGGAATATTTGAAGAATATTTTGACCCATCATGTGTTTGGCTTGGAAAAGATCCACAAATATCTGTACGGAAAAGTTCTAGTAGTTTTGTCTCCTAGTAGAACCCCTTTTTCTCTTATCACTCATCTTTCCCTTAGTGCACTCAATGCAAATATCATCCATATCACTAACATCCAGGACTGGCAGGGTATGTTCCTTAGTCATTGTCTTTATTCTATCCTTCAAAATATGACCTAGCCTTCAATGCAATAGCTTAGATGAGGTGTCCCGATTTAGTATTCGTTTTGTGCTCAAAGTATTCAATATATATCAAGAGCCATTGCAATTAAACTCGAAAAGATCATCTATAAAAATACCACTTCCAATTAACTTCGAATTCTAGTACATTGAAAACCCAAAATCATCTAATAAAAACCGAAACTTCGACTTAATTAATATGCTTACTGTGGAATCATAAATTACCGGAATATTTTGGAGCTGCCACGTGGCCGATAATTCCCATAATGCCAATATTACCCTTGGTAAAATTGACATCGACATATTACGATCTCCGCATTAATTAATATATTTACCAGCTAAATATATTAATTAATCAAATCAATACTGATAATAAATAATTTCTCAGTGAATTATTTATTCATTAATAAATAAGTGATTACACTCGGTACAATCACTTATTTAATACTTTCTCCTTCAACCAATCAGACGCTCTGGTGACCCTTAAGGCTTCACTATAAATAGAAGACCTCATTTCACTTCTAAAGGTAATCAAAAACCTCCGCAAACACTCTGTTAGATTATTCTTTCTTAGAAAACTGACTTAAGCATCAGAGCATTTTCGGTTGAACCACCCCCCGGGATTCAACCTTAACCCCGTTTGATTTTCGTTACTGTGTGTAGGGATCGAGAAGGAATTTCACAGAACCAGACGATTTCTGCATCAACAACTGGTGCTTTCATTGAGAGCCAATTTGAGAAATACTCAAAGCATGCTCTTTAGTTTTTCCTTGAAAAAACTCCATCATCACACTTTCGCACTTACCGTTCTTCACATGGCTAGAACACGCCGATCCGCGCGAGCCTTTGAGGCTGCCATATTCGCCGCTGCGATCGCTGCCGTGAGCGAACCCCTCCCAACAATTTCAGAAGAATCACTTTTCGGTCTCTTGCACGGCCCGTGCCATACATCAATTTACCTACCATTCAGAAGGCCGGATTAGACACCTATGTTCAATTTTGGAACATTCCCCATGGCTGCTGCTACTGTGAACCCCTCACCTGCAACCAGGACAGCGCAACATTTTTTCAACAAATGGACGGGCTGCTAGTAAGAGAAGGATCTCTAAGAGTCCCAAATAAGCTCCATGCCGACTTGGACCTAAGGAGGCACTTGGACGCCCTGCGCAATCCGTAGGCCAACACCCAAGAACCAGGGGAACATGGTTCGTCGCATCTATCTGAAGGCGCGCGACGTGCGCCCCGACATGCTACTCGTAACGAGCAAGCATCTAGGGGGTCACCTCCGCGACTTGGACGGACGCAGCAGGTCGAGTAGCTAAGCAACCAAGTTCAGGCTCAATCAGAGCTCCTGCAATAGCTGTTGGGGGACATCGGAACATCCAGAACCTCCGAAAAAGGTAATGAACCTCGCAAGACATCAGGGGACGTCCCGAAATACGCCTGCAAAGAGCATGTCCGCTGCCGGACAATGTCCTGAGACACGTCGCTGAACGACTCAGGGGAAGAAAACTGCACCCCCATAGCAAGAGGACCAGATCAACCGAGACCATCGACCCGAGAACGACTCGGAGGACGCCCGGAAGCACTTTCGAGCATCCAGTACCCACGCGATAGCCGACGGCAGCAAGCAGTCTCCCGTGCGTCACGCACCCACTCGGATGATCACAGTGAGGAAGACGAGACTTACTCACCTGCACGCTCGAGAGCCAAGCCCGCAGCAACTCGAGGGAGTCAACACAATTTGACCCGGCGCAGAAACCCCCATCACGAAGAACCTTTGCACGCTGAAGACGTCCGAAGGATGCTAGATCGACGATTCCAGGGAGTTCAACGTGACGGAGACTAGGAAAATGACCTTTGGCACTAGATTCAGACGTCATCATCTTCATCATTCGTGAGGGACAATGAGGAGGAGCCGTTCCCGCAGCGGTTTTCAACTCCCAACTTCAATCAGTACAAGGGAACCTTTGATTCAGTGAAGCACATCAATTACTATCGGGGGGTCATGGTACCTCGCAGGCACAACGACACGCTAATGTGCAAATGTTTCCAAGCCTCGCTGCAAGGTCAGACGACGACATGGTTCAACCATCTCCCCTGGAGATCAATCGCCTCTTTCGAGGAATTGACCCTTGCCCTCGTAAAGGAGTACTCAAAGCTTTGCACCGTCGAAGTCAAGGATGACCACCTCTTCACCGTCTGAAAGAGGTCTAAAGAAAATTTATGGCAATACATCAAGAGGTATTGCAAATAAAAATCTCGCATCACGGGATGCAGTGATCTCGTCGCAGCCATGGCGTTCAAACAAGGCCTACCGAGGGATAGCCAGCTCTACGGAGACATCGTCATGAGAAACGGCCGAAGTCTCACTAAGATTTTATCCCTAGCCGAGCAACATGCATGCTGGGAGGACGAGAAAAACACCACGCATGCCACCAACAACATCGAGGAAGGAGGGCATCCCACAAAGGTATTTGTGCAGCCAAAGGATGTGGCCCACCACAGGAACACCGTCGGGAAGACCAATAAGCGCAATGGGAACTCGTCATCCAATACGTTTGCCGGCACAAGACCGAACACTCAGTTTTTAGTACCCGTCCTCCAGATATACAATCAGATAAAGGTGAAGCCCTGGTTCAAAAGACCAGCTTCCGTCGAAGGCGACCAGGAAATGACCGACAAGTTAAAGTGGTGTGCCTATCACAATTACTATGGACACGACATAAGCTCCTGCCAGACCTTCGAAAGGTACCTCCGGGACCACTTGAAGGAAGGACATTGCACCGAGTACGTCATGAAAAAGACAACAGAACGTCTCAGAGACAAAGGCTCCCAAAAGCCTGCGCAAAAGATGATTCGCGTGGACACCATCATTGTAGAGTCCGAGTTGCAGGGAACAACTAGGAAGCAAAGGAAGAGGAAAATTCACGAGGCTCTCGCCTTGACCCAAGTCTCGCATGTCGCTGCAGCTTAAGGAACCGATGACCTGATCATTAAGTTCTCCGCTCAAGACAAGGCAGGGCTCGATTGGCCGCATGGTGACGCCCTCGTCATCTCAATCTAGATCGCTCATGCGCAGGCCAACCAGATTCACGTAGATGAGGAAGTGCCGCAAACATCCTCAGTATTGAAGCAGTCTGGAAGATGGGACTTGAATCTTTCACGACGGGGAAAAAGGTTCTGTTACGAGGCTTCAACGGGTCAACGAGCATGTCCATCAGCACGATCCAGCTTAATGTCCACTCCCCCCTGTTGTCAGATTTCCAACATCATTGATCTCACACAATTCCTAGTTGCGACAAGTTCCTAGCGAACGTTTTTGTACACGAAGGTCAACTGCACATACCAGCACACGGGTACCATATTCGTCGTATCCTAGAAAACTCAATTTGGATCGGTTCAGAACACGATTGATGGCACTAGAAAGGTACAGAAGTCAGCTTTCCAATGCCATTGATCTCACACAATGCCAAGTTGTGACAAGTTCCCAGCAAATGTTTTTGTACACGAAGGTCAAATGTACGTACCAGCACACGAGAACAAGATTCGACTGATCCTACAAAGCTCAATTTGGATTGCCTTGGAACAAACTTGGTGGTAGTAGAAAGGTATGGAACTTAGCTTTCCAACCTTATCAACCTCACTCAATTCTGAGTTATGTCGTGCTCCCGGCGAGCATTTCTATACACAAAGGTCGCCCTCGGGGAGCAGCACGCGAGCCCAAATTGCACTTGGTTCTACAAAACTCAAATTTCGACATCTCAAAACAAGCCTATGAAGGATAAGATCCTACGAAATTTGACTGAAAACAAAGGAAGACTTCATATTGATAATGTTGAGAAAGCTAGGTTGGAAAATCACATGTCGATTGCTCAACCACTTGAAAAAAAAACGACAAAAGAAAAGGTTGGCGAGTCACAAATCGACTGCTCAACAACTTGTTTGATAAAAACACATAAAAATGGAGAAGCCCACTACAAGCCTAAGGCAAGTCCAAAATCACATCTTCTATACCCATTGAATGTTGAAAATGGGCTCAGTCCTCACTCGATAGTTCAGGAATCCCATCGTAGAACGGGTCGCCAATGTCGAGAATAGGGTCATCACCAAACTGCTCTGGGAAACTCAGCAGCGCAGGACCTGGCACCTCAGGTGGGGTCGCCCTTCCATGTTGCTTTTCTTGCTCTAAGTTTGCAGCCCGTCGGGACGCATCTTCAATGTCTCCCTCCTGAATCGCGTACTTGGGGGACATGTTGTTCTGACAATCAAGATACCCCTCGACGTATTCACTAGCAAGGTGAGCCTCCATCTCGGACTCACTGTAACCCGCCATGAACAGCTTCAGCTTCAAATCCTTCATAGAATTTTAGAGCTCCTCTACATTCTAACGCGAGGCGCGGGAAGTACAAGGAGGCGAGTACGGCTCAGCTTCATACATTCAATCTCAGCATGAGCTCGCTCAACCTCAACCTTCAGGAGCCCAATCTTCTCCTGAGAGTCTTGAAGAGAGCCGCGCAGTAGCTCAGATTCGCCGAGAGCGACGTCTCGCTCATTATCCGCCAACAATTTCTTGGCTTGGACGCTCCTCAATTCATCCAAAATGGCTTCTAGAAAACCCAACTCTTTCTCCAAATCATCATTTTTTCATTGAAGATGGATGTGAGATTCTTGAAGTACGGTGCACTTGGACTTGAGTTTTTTGAGGTCAACTTGGATATTGGCCCGAAGACGCAGTATACAGGCAAGTTTACGAGCCCCCGCCTTTACAATCTCGAGCTCTTTGGCGACCTTGTCATGGACGTCCTACGCTACTCCAATCTTGGCGCACTTCGAGGGCATCTCGACTTCGCGGACTTGAGAACTCCCTACCTTCGCGGAAGTAATCATGACTCCTCCATGATCAGCATCCAGGACCTTACCGCAGGTTCTCTTCGAGGGATCTGAAGTTGGTCTCTTCGAAGGGGAACATGTAGCCAACACCCGGGCAGGGGGCACCACCCGAACTTCAGGAGGAGCATGAACAACCTTCAGCTTCTTCAGGGACCTGACTGAACTCTTCACCGGACTTCTCTGAGGCTTGCCTGAAGACTTGCGCTTTCTGGATGATCCTGTTGGGCTCGAAGGACAAGACACGATTTGGGAAGTGCTGCTTGGGGGCACGGGCTGGTTGAGCACCTTCACTAGAGGGGCGCCCAATTCGTCTTGACTTGTGCGCACTAATTGGACTCCTTGCTTCCTATGCCTCGGGGCAATAAACTAGCTTATGATCAAGTTCGCAGGAGGACGCCCACTAGCCATGCATATACGAGGACTAAGTAACCAGCTCATCTCACGAAACTGCGGTGAACCATGGGAACTCTATCAACCTTCTTGGCGTCAGCATGGAAGTTGGTGATGGTGTACAAGTCAGATGGGCCACGGTAGCACGAAGCAATATTCAAACCACTGACGCAGTTACAATCCCATTCGCCTCCAACTTCAATGCAAGAAGTTCGGTACAATTCATCATCAAACAACGTGCCCACGAAAAGCTCAACCTTTGGGACCACATGTGTACTCCGCATACCGGGAATTGGTTTGTGCTCCACCGAGTAGCAATGCCAGAACTCATCCTCAGTAAGCTCCAAGCTGAAGAGTTCATTCAGCTTCTCAAAGCACATGATGTGGCGGTAGGCGTCGACATCCAACTGCGAAGGACAACACCCCATCTGGCAGATAATCTTGGTGAATAGCTTCGAAAACGAAAACTTGAAACCCTAGTTGATGATTAGAGGGTGAAATTGAATCCACCGGAGAAGCTTCGCATTCTTACTTCTGGAAACAGCTCCCCTCGGGGCCTTCGTAGCTCCACACATGTCGCCAAGCGCAACAACCACACCTTCAGGGAAAGCATCTTCGTGGAGACTCTTCCACTTCTCAAACTCGTCAAGGTCGAGTAGCTCGATCTGTTCCCTAACGAATGGACGCCCGCTACGTGAGCCTCCCCGTTCCCACAAGTGTAGCTTCCCCAACCTCACTTCTTGCTTCCCGCTTGACATCCCTGAAATCGCTGTTATCGAGAACTTCGAACTTTCAGAACGTCCAATAGCAGCACAGCTAAAAAGGGAACAAAGTTGGTCAGTTTCAAAAAATATAAAAAATAAATAAATATACACATATATATATATATATCTATTACCTATGAAAAAAAAGGTAAATATATATTTTATATTCTAGTATATATTTACTTATATATATGTACAAAAACAAGAAGAGTAAGTATGTATTTTGTTAATTAATACATACTTACTTAGAACAGAAAAAAAAAATACAAAAGAAAAACTGCTGCTACTAGCTAAAAAAAAAAAATTGAAGAAAGCCAGAAGCTGTCTCCTCCCGTCCATAGCAACTGCCCGACATCCATCTGCCACCAGGGGCTCAGCGTCTGTCCCTACTCCTTCCCGTGTCGCAAGGGATGCAAGCTTCAGTCCATCTCCAGACTCTCACGCAAGTCGTGCATGTGCGTGTTTGCAACATCAAACCCATCCGACAGTGGACTCCTCCCAATCCTCACGCGTGGGGCCTGCCTCCTGCAGTCACCAGCCTCTCTCAAACCAATTACTACAGCAGCCAACATGCCAACCAAACTATTCTGGGACCCCTGAACTCCACCAAGCAGACAAATATATAGCATAGCAGTTGCACCAACTACTATCTCCATCACAAAGTCTCTGCAAAAATTCAGTGAGCAAAAAGAAAGGGGCTAAAGTAATTACCTCCCAAACAGAAGCAAGAGTTTCATCCACTGCTATCAAACACACTCAGGATGGCGCTCCTTCGCCGGTGAACAAATTCAACTAGGGTTTGATATTTTCTTTATAAAAATAAGGGCAATATGCCTTCATTTAAATAAATAAAATTAAGCAAACCCTAGTGGTTAATTGGGCTCGCAAAGTCAACTCAAAGCAGGATTACAAGCCCAAAATTCCTTTTGGGACAAGATCGAGGTTAATCTCCAACTACATCCGGGAAAGAGGAGTCATACTCCCACATAAAAATATTAAGACGTAGTTTACTGGAACCGCAAAAAAAAATCCTACATCTCTTAGGATTCCTCGAATTCCTAAGCGATGTGGGGGCATTTGTGAAACCATAAATTATCGGAATATTTTGGAGCTGCCACGTGGCCGATAATTCCCATAATGCCAATATTACCCTTAGTAAAATTGACATCGACATGTTATGATCTCCGCATTAATTCAATATATTTACCAGTTAAATATATTAATCAATCAGATAAATACTGATAATAAATAACTTCTCAGTAAATTATTTATTCATTAATAAATAAGTGATTACACTCGGTATAATCACTTCTTTAATACTTTCTCCTTCAACCAATCAGACGCTCTCATGACCCTCAAGGCCTCACTATAAATAGAAGACCTCATTTCACTTCTAAAGGTAATTAAAAACTTCTGCAAACACTCTGTCAGATTATTCTCTCTCAGAAAACTGACTTAAGCATAGGAGCGTTTTCGGTTGAACCACCCCCCCCCCCCCCCCCCCCCGAGATTCAACCTTAACCCCGTTTGATTTTCGTTACTGTGTCTAGGGATCGAGAAGGAATTTCACAAAACCGGACGATTTCTGCATCAACACTTACAGAAACCAAATTCCTTCTCATGGAAGATACATATACTACATCTACTAATTCCAAAACAAAACCAGAACCAATTTTATTCTAATTTCTCCAATAAACACAACTTCGGACTTCAATCAAGTCCCAACAAACACTGCCACCTCATCCTTGCTTGGTCGTCTCTTGTTTGTAAACCCATGGAAGGCATTAGTTACGTGAATTGTAGCACCACTATCTAACCACCAAGTATTATTAGCAACATCAACCAAATTTGATTCGAAACAAACTGAAACTTCATTAGTTTTACCTTTAGCCTTATTTCTCTCAATCCACTTATTGTATTTTCTGCATTCCTTTTTCAGATGTCCAAACTTCTTGTAGAAGAAGCATTTGACACCAATTTTCTTGGTGAAGTTGAGACCATTACCTTGTCTTTTATGGTGGTCCTGCTTGGCCTTAGTGAATTCATTGCTTTTGTTGCTACTGCTGTGTACTAGATTTACTTGGTTTCCCTCTTTCTCACTTCTTATGTTTTGTTCCTCATGAACACGGATGGATATGAGTTGATTGAGATCCCAAGAGTCCTTTTGCACATTATAGCTGCTCCTAAGCTGCCTATATTCTTTTGGTAGTGAATTTAGAGCAAAATGGGCCAACAACGAGTCAACAATAGGTACCTTAAGAGTGTTCAGCTTACTTCCAATCTCAATCATATTCAATATATGATCTTACGTTTCCATTCCCATGATATTTCATCTCAGTTAGTTGATTCATCAAAGAACTTATTTAAGCCTTTTCTGATTGTTTGAACTCGTTGGCTATGGATTCCAAGAATATTTTTGCATTCTCAGAATGTGGAATGCTGCCCCTTACTGCATCTGAGATGAATCTCTTCATGATCAGCAATGCCACATGGTTTGTCCTTTCCGATCGCTCAAAACTTGCTTTGACATCTGATGTAGCATTCTATTCTGGTTTAGAAGGTTCTGGTTCTCTCAAGGTTTTGTCAAAACCTTGAAACTCTAGGAAAATCTCCAAATCTTGCTTTTTTTTCTTGAAATTTGTCCCGTTCAACATTTCAATGGTGTTGAACCCCATGACAATTTTACATAACTAATAATTATTTAATCCTAACCCCATTATTTATTCTTCATAAGCACAACCTATTCTTACATGTAGGTAGTGAATTGATTATGCTAATAGTACTAAGACCTAGGACTACATGCGTCCTTTAAATGGCAAATCACCACTCATTGTATTGGAGATGATGATCTTCCATCGACTTATGTAGTTTCAAATCTATTTTAATCTTGGTCTAGTGTGGAAGTAAACTCTCTCGTCCTGGGAGCTTCTTCTCCTCGTGAGAATTCCTGAAACTTAGTTTGCATCAAGATTCCCCAAATCAACCATCCATTTCCAATCCTGGCCTACATTCAATTCTCTCAAGCATTTACAAACCACTCATAGACTCCCTCATCAATTTAGCCAACCAACTCACATCTTTACCTACAGCAATTTAAACCTTTCCATTAAAGCTATCATTGGGTTCAACCTGGCCCTGCTGAACTTTGGTTTTTGCTCAGTCCCTGGTTTTCTGATGTTTCCTCCCTGCAGCAAATTCAATCAATGAGCATTCAATACTGCAGACTATATCACTCTCCACCAAGGAATCTATCCTTTGCCCACTGCGATACAGATGAGATGAAGTGGGGTAGCCTTACCTCTCCCTATACTGAGGAACCTCCTAGGAGAATTAACTCAACCCATCTGCTTGCAGTCTTCGCCGCACTCTACCCCCTACCTGTGCCAAGAGATTATTCTAGGGACAAAGATAGAAGTTATGGCGAAAAGACTTCCCAATATGAGTTAATGCAGAGGTATGAAATCTGGGGGCGGGGTAGGAGTTTCGGCCTTCACTCAGAGAACTATAAATTGGATCTGCCACTGGAAATCCTTGCTTTCCCTGGCTCCCAAATTAATCAAAGGAAGAGACCCAACCCAAAACCTCCTTTTAAAAGAATTTGTCCCCCAGTTCCCCTGCATACCAAAATGGCCCAAATTTCCACCGATGAGCTTATCATCAAACTGGAAGGTGCAATTGGACTCTCTGACATGGAAAGTGGACCAAGACTGGTAGGAATGGTGATTACAGACAAGGCCCCAAACAGGAATACGGTGAAGAAGATATTGGTCACTGCTTAGGCTAGTTTAGGGCAATCTTGTATCACCCACACCAAGGAGAATGTGTACATGGTTATGGTCCAGGATGAAGACATGGCACGCAGGATAATTGAGGGTGGTCCTTGGTCTGTGATGGGGTATTGCTTCTCTATCCAGCTGTGGCCCGCAAACTTGTCCATCGAGGAGCTCCCCTTCAACTAGTATCTTACTGGGTTCATGCATATGGTGTACCCCTGAAACTCTTGTCGAAGGACAATGCTTGGATGATGGGGGGAAAATTGGGCATGGTGGAAGCTGCGGAAGACCCCTGGTCGCACGGGTCGCAAGGGTACCTCCGGTTCCCGGTCATGATCGACTCATCCAAGCCCCTACCACTAGGCTTCTGGCTGCCTCTGGAAGATGGGGACATCACCTGGGTTGAATTCAAGTTGGAGAGCCTGTCGGACTTTTGCTATAATTGTGGCCATCTGGGGTACTCCGAACGTGGCTGTCCCTATCCACCTGTCGGCGCCGAACAAATGCAGGCTGCGGGATATAGGGAATGGTTGCGGACCAAACCCCCGCGAGATGACAACATGCCGACTACTCCGCCTTTTTCGCGGGGGTTAGGAAGGCAGCAGGGACGCCCGGTGTGAAGCACTCTCCGTATTCTCGAGTAACGGGTGTGGTCGCCGAGGATATCAGTAAAGGGGTTGAGTCTATGCAGTGGCCGTTCAATCACGTCCATAGGGGCAGTGAGCAGCCTCAGAGGTCGGCTGCTAGGCTACTCCCCCTCTCCCCCCTGCCTCAGCCCTGCGGATAAAATGGAAGGTTCCAAACATGACCGTTCTGTCAGTCTGAACCCTTCACCTGCTCTGTTGTCCCTCAATGATAAAGATCAAGACACTGGGATGGGGATGAGCCTTGGGTTGCTTTATGGACCGGGATCAGAGAGCTTTGCCAGCACAGCTAGAAGTAATTGGGCTCTTAATCTTTGTAACCCATTACAAGCCCCCTCTTTATGTCATGGACTAGTCCGAGCGGGCCAAGCAAAACAGATGTCCAGGTTACCAACCAGTCATGGACCCAATCAATTTTCCCCTTGGAGGAACCGATTGCTGAAAATTGGGCCTGTGGGAGACAGGACCACATCTTTTTCGGGCCAGTTGTTCATGAACCTGCAAGTGGGGATTCTGCTACGGGTTGGAACCCCACTGCCCCTACAGGTGCAATTGATCATGCCTTCACAAATATGGGACTTAAAAAGAAATTTTATTCATAATCATGGCCATGTTGATGTTCCAAAGAAAAAATAAAAAATGACTATCATTGAAGAGGTCTCTGCACGAAAAATAAAAAATGACTATCATTGAGGAGGTCTCTGCACGGCCACTGGTCCGTGCTCCCAGGAAGTTCCGAAAAAAAATGTGTGTGACAGGGGAGAAAGGAAGCTGTACACAAGATAATGAGTTGTATTCAGAGCTGAACCTTGTGGATGTGGAAGTGGTCTTGGCTGGAGGTAATGGTAATGCTGGAAGTAACCAGGTTCCTAGTGGCGATCCTTGTAACAATCTTGGCAGCGGCAACGCTGGAGGTGGCTGGTCGGGGCCAGCTGCCGGGACAAAATGAGACTTATGAGTTGGAACTGTCAGGGTCTTGGGGCGGACCTGACAGGCCAATGTTTTGGGGAGATGGTCTAAAAACACAAGCCCTTGGTTGTCTTTTTGATGGAAACTAAAATGAAGACTAGTAGAATTGTGTCCTGCAGTCGTGCTGCGAACCTGCAACATTGTTTTTTTGTTGCCCCAGTTGGTTCTGCTGGTGGCTTGGCCCTTTTATGGAATGATTTGGTTGATGTTTGCATTTACTCCTCGTCTAAATTTTTAATTGACTCCACTATCTTTGACAAGTGCTCTGGTTCTATCTTCCAAGCTTCTTAGGTCTATGGCACTCCTTACCGGGCTGAGAAAGTCGATATGTGGGAATGGCTTGGTAGAACCCTTACTCCCATGAATATCCCTTGGATTTTTGTAGGTGAGCCAACCTTATGAACATGGGTTTTATTGGTCAAAAATTTACTTGGAGGGGGAATCGGGGGGATGATATGCTGATTCAAGAAAGGCTAGATAGAGGCCTTATAAATTCACAGTGGCAATTGTGCTGGCCAGCCTCTACACTCACCCACCTCCCGGCCCTTAGCTCTGATCACTGCCTCCTTCTAATTGATACTGCTTTTACTCCGACGAAAGGTCATATGATGTTCAAGTTTGAGTCCTATTGGGCCAAGGAACCTGAATGTGCTGAGCTCCTGAGGGCTAGCTGGGCGAGGGATTCGAGGAGTTCGCTCTGGGGTTGGGGAAAAAAGCTCTCCTTTTGCAAGACTGCTCTGGTGAGATGGAATAAGCAGAAGTTCCCAAATAATAGGGCAAAAATAGACTCCTTGCTGAGTAATCTGGAACTGCCACAAGTGGATTGGGATCAGAACTCTGGTGAAATCGAGCGCACTAATGCTGAATTGGGTAAACTTTGGAACTATGAGGAAAAGTACTGGCACCAGCGCTCCCAGGGGAAGTGGTTGACGGCTGGGGATTCAAACACTGTCTTCTTCCATCACTCTACTATTCAACGAAGACGTCAGAACTCGATCTCCAAGCTTAAAAGAAACGATGGCTCGTGGGCTGAGTAGCGTTCGGAGGTTAGGCACACAGTAGAAGCTCACTTCCAAGATATCTTCCGGAGCTCAGGCCCAAGAGAGTGGGGGGGGGGGGGGGGGGGGGGGTGGGATATCCTCTCATTTGTTACCCCCATTGTCCCTGATGCAGTGAATTTAGCCCTCTCAGCACCTTTCTCAGAAGATGAGGTTAAATTGGCAGCTTTCCAGATGGGACCCCTTAAAGCGCTAGGTCCTGACGGCTTCTCGGGGGTATTCTACCAATCTTATTGGGATACCATCAAGGATGATGTGTTGGCCCTTTTGCGAATCCATTTTGATGGTTCGTTACCTATGCATCGGTTGAATGGCTCTAGTATCGCCCTAGTTCCCAAGATCCCCAATCCAGAGTGTGTTTCCCATTTCCGGCCCATCGCCCTGTGCAATTACTCCTACAAGATCTTATCGAAGGCTCTCTCTAACCGTCACAAGCCTTACCTTAACGGTCTGATCACTCCGCAAAAGAGTGCCTTTGTCTCTGGAAGACAAATCCAAGACAATATCTGCATTGCACATGAGGCCTTTCATGCTCTTAAGCTTTGAAAGACCACAAAGAAGTACGAGATGGGCTTGAAACTTGATATGAATAAAGCCTATGACCGGATAGAGTGGGATTTTTTGGAGGCAGTTCTTATCAGAATGGGGTTTGCCGAGATTTGGGTTCGCATGGTCATGGGGTGCGTGAAGTCGGTACAGTTTTCAGTTATCCTTAATAGGCAACCGGGAAGGAACTTCTCGCCTTCTAGGGGTTTGCGACAAGGGGACCCAATCTCTCCATACCTCTTTATTATTGTCTGCGATGTGCTCTCAAGAATGATGTTGCATGCGGTGAATCATGGAGTGGTGGAAGGACTCAGATTCAGTAAAAACGACCCTATTCTCTCTCATATGTTTTTTGTTGATGATTTGTTGTTTTTTCTAAAGGCCTCAGAGGGCAATTGCAGGGCAGTAAAATCCATTCTGGAGGTGTATTGTCGGGCTTCGGATCAAGTAGTCAACTTTGACAAGTCCAACATGTTTTGTAGCCCTAATACTCCTCATGTGCTTCAACATCAACTCGGGGACATTCTTGGTGTCCAAGTCACTGAAGATCCTGGTTTGTATTTGGGACTGCCGACTCTTTGGGGTCGTTCTAAGAAGAAAGCCCTGCTCTTTGTGAAAGAAAAGATTTTGAGGAAGGTGCATGGTTGGAAGAATGGACTCCTCTCACAGGCTGGTAAGGAGGTTCTCATTCAGGCTGTGGCAACTACTGTGGCAACTACTATCCCAACTTATTCCATGTCAGTGTTCCAGTTCCCCAAAACTCTATGCAGGGAAATTGATGCCCTTCTGGCTAATTTCTGGTGGGGCCAAAACCAGGATCGTAATAAGCTTCACTGGATCAGCTGGAAGGAGTTGGGGCTTCCAAAGGCCCCAGGGGGTATGGAGTTTCGGAATATGGAAGATTATAATACTGCCCTTCTAGCGAAGCAGTGCTAGAGGCTTATTTGCGAACCCAATTCCTTCTGGGCTCAAATGCTTAAAAGCAGATACTTCTAGGATTCATGTTTCTTGAGAGCGTCGCGTGGGGCCCAGGCGTCCTAGGGGTGGGCGAGTATCCTTGAAGTCAGAGACTTAATTCTTTCTGGTGCTCGTTGGCAAGTCATTGATGGCCACACTATTAAGTTTTGGACGAATCATTGGATCTTAGGAATCCCCAACCTCCGTGCTAGGGTCCCTGAGAATGTGGAGGTGAACCTTGAAGCTCCTATGGTAGACTTTATTGATAAGCACCTCAGAGACTGGGATCGGGCTAAACTGAATGAAGTTCTTGATCAGGACTGGGTGGATTTAATATCCAATATGCCTATTGGTGACTTGCAAGGCTTAGATCGCCTTATCTGGCCGCATAATGCCGATGGTACCTACTCGGTTCGGTCTGGGTACCGCTGTTTAAGGGACCGGGCTCTCCCCCCAACTTTGAATCGTCCCTTATCTTCCTATTGCATCCCCCAGGACACTTGGAAATTAATTTGGAGCCTTGATACCCCTCCAAAGATCCGGAACTTCCTCTGGCGAGTTGTGCGGGGCTGCGTTCCGACAAGGGAAGCCCTCTATCGTCGGCATTTGGGTGCGTCCCCGTTGTGCATTTTCTGCCGGGAGCATCTTGAATCGGTGGAGCATATGCTGCTGCAATGTGATGGTGCCAGAAGCGTGTGGTTTGGTTGCTCCTTGGGGTTTCGAGTGACTCTCCTCAACATATCCACCTTTGAAGACTGGTTCTCTCATGTTGTTCCCCCCTTCTCTGGTGGGGCTGTGGAAAAGCCGAGGTTTCTGGCTATGATTGCTAGTTATGGTTGGGCCATATGGAAAGAGCGTTGCAGAGCCACGTTCGAGGGCTGCACCTTCAACCCTGGACGTGCGATTATGGCCGGGAGATCCCTACAGACAGACTACTGGCGAATGTCCTGATATCTTCCAGTTGTGAAGCGGGAACTGTGGTTGCTGGTCCACCCGTCGGTTGGTCCCCACCTAGTTAAAACTAGGTGAAAATGAACACTGATGCCTCTTGGTCGCCCTCCTCTTCTCAGGCGGGCCTCAGTGTTGTCGCGCGAAACGCAGACGGATACTTCTTAGTTGGTGGGTGCTCGGCTAGGAAAGCGGGTTCTGTCATTGAGGCGGAGGCCTGGGAAATGCTTGATGGGGTCGAATTGGCAGTCCGGGAGGGTTACAACAATGTGGTATTTGAGTCTAATTCGCAGGAACTTGTGAGGGCGGTTAGGGGCTCAATTCAGAAAGGCAAGTGGGAAATCTACCCTATTCTTCGTCGGATGAGGGCTGCCTTCGACAAGTTTAACTCTGTGGCATTTTCTTGGGTCCCTCGTTCCGCTAATTCGGCAGCTGATGCCTTTGCATCATATGCACAATGATTGATGCGCTGGGAGGTCTGGATTGACCGCCCCCCATCTGCCCTAGTGCATGTGTTATCTCGTGATAGTCTTCCCCGCCCACTGCCCACTGCTGAAATCTAGATGCTCATTTGGGCGGTGGTGTCGCTCGGCTTTTTCTTCGGCTCTTGCGACCCTTGGTCTTGTTGGTTCCTTGTTTCTGTGGTTTCTTGCTGTTATTTCTGCTCTGTGAGCATTGATCAAAAAACAAAAATGTAGTTTCAAATCTCATACTATGCCATTATCCGATTGGACCAAGCAAGGTAGTTCACATTGGTGGACAAGAAAACTATCATGCATGTCATAACCAGATGATGCAACTTGATTATTTATTCTTTGAATCAAGAGATCTCCGTATCAGTTAAGTCGTTGTAGCCTTCTTGATTGATCCAATGATCCCTCAAGACAATAATCACAATTAAAACTTTCATATAAAACATACACGTATATATCTTGAGATGATTAATGGGAAAAAAATATATGCAGATAATTAAATTAAACCAATACCGTGAAAATATACAGAATACGACATGAAAATTAATTAAAACTATATTATTGATCTTCAACCATGCGAGCAAAGCTCTAATACCACATGGTATACTATATGCGCACAGAATTGAAAATACATATTAGGAATCATACCTTGAGATGCCACCAGACTAGCGGAGTATTCAAGCGGTTCAAGCTTGAATTGACAAGGGGCGTCTTCTCCTCTATGTCGGGTTCGTCCACAATTAATTATATGGGGTAGTGTATTCTTGTTGTGATTGCTGAGAGAGGAGGAACCTCTTATTTTATAGGCGTCTAACCTCAAAAAGTCTTGCCCATCAAGGAACTCAATAGGGTAAACTTAAGCCTTAAGATTGAAGTCATCTATCCACAATCACTTAGGAATCCTCCAATAGCTCAGATTCTGTCTTAAACCACAATTAATCTGTGAGAGAAGTCAGGTCTAAAGATTGACTTCCTATTTCAGATTGAAATCAATGCTTGTTGTGACTAGGAAATCTATGAACAGTTGGAATTAATTCCAACAGTTCATGCAGTAGTCGGATACTGTTATTCTTGTATTGATGTGTGGTCACCTGTCACACTTAAATGGGAAATCAAAAGCAATTTGAATTCTAATAGGAAAAAATTATATTTGGAATTGTCATGGACCAATTAAAACTGCCAAATGATAGGCTTGACCATTTTTGGAGGTATCAGTACATATAGAGACTTTGGTCCCTTTCTCAAACTAATCAGATTCTCTAAACACTTCTCCTATTATAAGTAAGGATCATTAAGAGTTGAGAGAACTGATTATCACAATACTCAGATCATTCCTCTTCATCATTGGCTTGAATGACAAGTAAGCCGTTCTTTTATTCCTTTACTCATTATGTATTATGTGAAACGTGAATGTGATTTAAGTCATGCTTGAATAATCTTGGATTGTTACAAGTGGCACCACTTCAGCTCTGACTATTTGTCCAACATGTTGCTCGAAGATTTTATACATATTGGTAATTGGATGTTAAAGCATCTCCAACAAAATCCTTAACACATAATTTTTTTTTTTTTTATCAATTTGCGAATTTTCAAAGAAAATAGGGCTCAACATAGTAGATTTGAAACAAATGATAAAACATTTTAGATTTACCAAAATAAAGAACACTGATGGATAAATTTTTAAAAATCATTTTTCCAAAAATGAAACTTTCCAACTTTTTGAACTAAAATTTACCTTAAATTTGGCAGTTATATTGGAGATTATCTTTTTTTTAGAAGATATGAAATTTCATTTACTAAAAAAATACAAAGTAAAGACAAAGTAGATTGCAATAGATTCACTACAAGTATGAGTAAATACTTCAGTGATTAGGTTTGATGTATGTCGAAACGATCTAGAGGGAATAACGTACATAATAATATAACTTTAATCTCTTAACTATCATAAAGGCCATTACTGCATGAACAACTAATCTTTACAATCTCACAAAAGGGAAAACCTAGCTCACCCAACCCGGAGTAAGAGCCACTAAACTTATTTGCACAAAGAAAATTAAAAATAATAAAACAAAATGTACAAATGGGCCACTTCCACCGTTGTTGTTGCCGATCACTTCCATTATTGCCGCCTTCGTGGAATTCCAAAGGCGATGAGAATACCGTCCACCACCATGTCACAGATGGTTCAATCCACCATGATTGATACCACACCACCAATGGAGGACTGTGATGACTCAATCAAAAGTTACCAGACCGTATCATAAGTTAAAACTCTGTGAAGAAAAATCAAACTCAGGAAGATAAGAGTTTGACGGATAACCTAACCTATCGGGTGTCAAAACATGTGACCATAACTGACACCATGATAATAGATAAGAAAAGAAAGATGAACAAATTTCGATAACATCGACACTAAAACTAACTGGATTATCCAGTTTATTCATTATATCTCTATGAGTACAAGGAGAAAACCCCATGGACTCAAAGAAGTGAGTCGAATAAAGGGCATTTTGTTGGAGATGCCTTTAAATTGATTATTTGTACCAATTTTGATCTATAATATGATCATCATCAGGTGTATTAACTGCTTACATAATTAAATTACTTCTCTTACCACATATACGTATATATATATATATATACATGTGTGTCTTTTATTATATCTCATCGGTTTTTATTAGTGGGATCGAGTTTGTACTCTTTTGAAAAAGTAACAGCGTAAATAGTAAGTTGCAAACTTGATCAAATTCAGATTCGTTTATATTGACCTAGAATTACTTTTGGGAGCATACCCCTTCCTATGTACAATTTGTTTTCCTCATCTCTTCTACATGCTGTTTCAAGGTAGTCATTCATTAGCATGCCTCTTTTGAGTTGCAAATAAAGTATGAAGTTCCCAGATAACAAGTAGACATATACAAGGTTGTGAGTTGTCAGTTGTGAGTTGTGAGGTTGAGCAACGAGTCAACTACATTCGAGAGAAAATGAAGTTACCCTTGTGATAATGCATAGAGTATAGGAATTGGTTCTTATAAATACATGTACATCTGTATGGCTTGGAGCTAAAGTATAGGAATTGACAACTAATCAATCAATTAACAAACTGCCTAAAATATTGCAGCAAGAATTGCCATTTAGTGCAATTACCTTGAAGAACAATAACGAAACCGGAAGATAGATAAACCTTTGCTGAAGATGTCAGCAATCAGATCAAGAGTAGAGACATAAGAAACAAGCAGCTCACCACAAACAACCTTATCATGAATATAATAATAGTCAACTTTAACATGGCAAGTGCGATCATGAAAAACTGGATTGAACGCCAAGGAGATGGAGCTGAAGTTGTCACAAAATAGTTGTGGACAAGACAAAGGAAGCTGAAGATAACAGAACAAGGCCCGAAAGCAAAGATAGCAGCATCAGTGTTGGAAATTTGACCGTACACTTCCACAGTACTAGAACAGGAGACACCACCCTGCTTTTTGCACTCTAGGAGACCAAGTTAGAACCAAGATATAAACAATAACCACCATTTGAATGACGATCATCAGGATCACCAGCAGAATCCGCATCAGAATAGGCACGTAGGGAAAGGGAACCAGGGCGATACAACAAGCCAAGCATAAGGGTACCCTTAAGATAGCGGAGGATACATTTGAAGGCAAGCCAGTAAGTAGAGGTAGGGCAATTTATGAACTGATAAAATCGGTTGATGACGAAGACGATACCCAGACGGGTGAGAGTAAATATTGCAAAGCACCCAAAATACTGTGATATTCCATAACATGAGATAAAGGGAAACTATCATGAAGGCTAAGAAGCCGACCGATAAGAGCAAGGGTGGAAACCGACTTAGCATCAAACATATACGGAGCAAATCACAAGGGTATTTGTGCTGAGTGAGAGAGAGACCAACAGAGATAGACTAAATGCCAAAAAAAAAAATGTATAAGACCAAGATCTAGGGAACAAATGACCCAAATTATAAATAAGAGCAGTGATATGAGCAGAACCATTACTTGTAATCAGGATGTTATCAACGTAAATCAACAGATACACTCGAACACCATCATGAAGGTAGGAAGTAAAACCCAAATCCTCAATATGAGAAGAAAAGCAATGGAATCGGGTACGGGGAGCTTGCTTAAGGCCATACAATGAACGCTGGAGTTTGCACACATGGTCAGAGAATTGAGGACCAATGAACCCAGCGAGCTGGAGCATATAAACCTTCTCATGGAGAAAGTTATGGAGAAAGGCATTTTGAACATCAAGTTGACCGACCGACCATCAGAATTGGATAAGATAGAGCCAAGATAAGATGGATGGTGGAGTGATTAACCACACGACTGAAACTTTCACATAAATCAAGACCCAGTTGTTGCTGAAAACCATTGGCAACTAGGTGGGCCTTATATTGCTGCATTGAACGATTGAAGTTCTATTTAATGCGAATACCCACTGTTAGGAAGCATATTCATCGTAGTTGTGTGAGGAAAAAAAAAGACCACGTACCAGCCCGCTGAAGGGCATTAATTTCCTTGGCCATAGCAAGATGCCAATGCTCAGATTTGCTCGCCTGAATAAAGCAAGTAGGCTCAACAAGAAGCATAGCCGCATTAGCAAATTTAGGATTAGGTATGGGAGGGCACTCTTACCATGAATGAGGATATGATGCTCGGATACTGGCGCTATGGAGGTGGGTAGTGATGATGAAGGCAATAGAGGTAATTGGCTAGGCTCGGCTATGGTGGGGAGGTGATGGTCGAAGCTGGGTGACGATGGCAGACAAGAAGGGGATGAGCAGTGGGTGTGCTGGAACTTGGAACTTGATTTAGGGCGATGCTAACGGTACAAGGCTAGTTGGAGCGGGAGAAGCCATTGGAGGAGGGACATGAAGGCAGGTCTGTGAGTTTAAAGGAGAGGGGGCTGGACTCGAAATAGGGGTCAAGGTAGTTGGTCATGATGGGCCACAGACGGTTGGGCTGGAGGCAACCGAGAGAGTGGTGTAGGTTGGGGCAGATCTGGAGGCCCAATTATGATGAGAGGGAGATCTAAAGGCGGTGAAGACCTTCTCGGAGATGAGAAATCTTGGTCTCAAATGGAAAAGAAGATAAGTCAAAAGTAACATGACAACTGACAAGATAAGAAAAATACGATTGGAGGAAAGATCCAAGCAACAATAACCTTGATGTCTCAAAGAATAAACCAAAAAGACACATTAAATGGAATGCAATCATAATTTAGTATTGCTATAAGGTTGTAAGTACGGAAAACAGGCACATCGAAAAACTTATAAAAATAATATTGGGGAGACCGATTAAATAAATTTTGATAGGGAGAAAGAGAATCCAACACGCGGGAAGGAAGACGATTGATTACATAAACCGTGGTATGAATGGCCTTGGCCCAATAAGCTAAAGGCATAGATGTGTGAGCAAGCAAAGTGAGGCCGGTGTCAACAATATGCAAGATGTTTTGCTCGGGATGATGGGTACATGAAAAATACCCCGTCAAATTGGGGCAAGAATATATTTTCAACCATTGGTGTAAATTGTTGAACAAAATGAGAATACACTTCAGACTTTAAACGCATAGGATAGATCCAAATGTAATAGGAAAAATTATCAACAAACAAAACATAATACTTGAAATCCGAATTGGAATTATCTGAAGTATTCCACACGTCGGTGTGAATAAGTTCGAGAGGGCAAATACTAATAGAATCAGAAGACATAAAAGATAACACTCTTTCCTAGAGGGCACAATAGCCCTCACTATTTGGCCCAGAAGCCCATGGACTTGTGGGTACCCACTAGGCCCGATGACAAAAAGCCCGACCCGGCCCGATATGGGTCATGGGTCAGCCCGGCCCGAAAGTTAATGGGCTGGACTTGAATTTAGGGTGTTCAAACCCGATAGGCCCGGCCCCGATAAAGCCCGGTAAGCCCAGCCCGACCCGTCCGTATTAGTCCGGCCCATAAGCCCGAAATATATAAAATATTTATTAATTAATAAATAATACTCAACTCATTCCTAATAATAGGCTAATACTAATATTTCAATTTTTTTTACCCAAACCCAAATTTCAAGCCCAACCCCAAACCCTTTATTTTAGACAGCCCAATACCCAACCCTAGCCCTAACCTAATGTGCACATATTTAAACAAATTTCACTCTCAACTATCTCAATATTACATGTTCTGATATCTGATTCTCCTCCTCCCAGCCGTATTATCTCTCATTCTCTCTCCCTCTCTCGCTCAAAGCCTCAAACAATTGCTCTCAAACTCATATCTCGCTCAAAGCCTCAAACAATTGCTCTCATTCTCTGATTCTCCTCCTCCCAGCCGTATTATCACTCAACACAAGGAAGACCAAGGCAAGGCCATTCACTCAGATCTCAATCACCGTCGCAAAGAAGCCCTCGTCGCCGTCGCCGTCGCAGAAGCTCTCGCTGTCGCCGTCTATCATCCAGGTTTGTTTTTCTGGATTCTTGTAACATAGAGTATAAAGGTTTTGGGTTCAGTGGTTTTTGAATCAGTTTGGTGCGACTTCTGGCCAGAAACTAAAAAACCGCAATCTACCTTAAATTTGATTTTCTGCATAGTTTATCATTTGTACGAATTGAGTGCTTCTAAGTATAGATCTAGATGCCTGGAAATCAGATCCATGAAGCTTTTTTGTGTTCAATTTACAATTCATGTCAAATTTGAGACATTATTTGAAATAATCCATAACCTAAGTTGTTGGATCGGTCATGTTTATGTAAATTTGATTGCATAACTTCCGAGCCAGAGTTTCCGATTTCGGAATGGCCAAGATGGGGTCGGACAAAATCTAGCGGTCAGATTTCAACGCGTGTGCTCGGGACCATAGGGTATCTGGCACCAAAGTGAGTGCTGCTACATCGTCTGTAATGGACCCCCTTTCCATTCTCATTAAGATAGCAACAAATATATATGCACATCAATAAAAGCTTGCACATGGGCACACATACACTCTAAGGTCACTATTCTGGAAGCTGTCATCTCTTTTCATCTTCATCAGATGTTAGTTACTTAGGGTAAATTAAAAAAAAAAAAAAAGAACTTTTGACTTGTTCCCTTTAAACAAGTTCTTGAATTCAAACCTTGTGAATTCAGTAGTTAAAATTAGAGAGAGTTTTGTCCATATTGGGGTTCTACACGGTTCGAAGGATTAGTCTTCGTTTACGTGCTTAGGATACTTGGTTTTCACCCCAAAAACCCACCCCCCCCCCCCCCCCCCCCTCCCTTTTAACTATTTGATGATTTTGTTACCTAATATTGATTTTTGGACCTTTGGGGTGATTTTCAGGTATTCATCAACCGGAAAACTCACTACGAAATCAGACGTTTACAGCTACGGGGTGGTTCTGTTAGAGCTCTTAACCGGGCGTGTGCCCGTGGACACCAAACGGCCTTCCGAAGAGCATGTCCTTGTGTCATGGGCTCTTCCAAGGTTAACTAACAGAGAAAAAGTATTGGAAATTGTGGATCCAGCTTTAAACGGGCAATTCTCGAAGAGGGATCTAATTCAGGTAATTTAGTATTATGATGATCATGGCATAAAATGGTTAGTGGTAGTTAAATCGTTGAACTAACTCAATTTTCTTTGATCGGTTCTGTTTATGTAAATTTGATGGTTGTATACATTTAGTAATTGTAATGAGTAACTTGTGCTATGAATTGTATGCAGTGACTATTTGTTTAAGCTTTTCCTGATTGGAGATTCTGGTGTCGGCAAGTCATGTATATCTTATGCATTAGCCTCTGTTTTATATCTTATGCATTAGCCTCTGTTTTATATCTTATGCATCAGCCTCTGTTAATATGCATCAGCCTCTGTTTTATATCTTATTTTTGTGTGTTATATCTTATTTTTGTGTGTTAATTTGTAATTGTAAGATAGTTTTGGGGTTGGGACTGAAATGTGTGTGGTATGTGATCCAATGGTCCATCGTGAATGAGTTCTGAATTGTAAATTTAAGTTCTTGATTATGCATAAATATGTTTATGTGTCATCAAATTTGATTATGCATACATATAATTCACTTTACTTCGTTTACAAATGGTTGATGCATTATTTGAGAATTTGTTGGTTCTTTAAGGAAAGTTGGATTCCTTCATGGAGTTCATGGTTAATCTGTTTTCTGAAAAGAAATATTTTTTATTTGCAAGGAACAAGGACTCACATAAAGTCGTAAGTGCCTAAAGGTTTGAGGTTTGGTTTTAGTTTGATATTGTGCTCAAACTTTGAAGGTAATATTTGCCTCACTCTCAATCTTTATAATGGATAATACTAGTGTGAATCAAACAAGTGCCGGTGCACCTTTAAATGATTCAGCTAATTCTCAAACTGTATCTGTTGAACATAGATTAACTAGTGATGTTTGGGATTTCTTTTCGAGGGTTCGTTCTATAAAAGAAAAAGGTGAACCTGAAATGAAAAAAGGTGATGCAGTGTATAATGCTATATGTAGTATTTGTCAAGATAAATTAGGTGGTACTCCCTCCCTTGGGACTAGTCATTTAAAACGTCATTTAGAAAAGCATAAGACTGCACAAGCTACTGTTAATCCTAGTCAAATGTTATTGAATGCTAATTCTGCTGGAAATTTGACAAATTTTGCTTATGATATTGCTGTTGCTCGTAAAGAACTTGTAGATTTTATTATTAGAGCTGAATTGTCATTTTCATTTGTTCAAAATCATGATTTTAAAGGCATGATTCAGCGTGCTTTCTGTCCTCAATATAAAGGAATATCAGCTTCTACTTGTAAAAGGGATGTGATGAAAAAGTTTTCTAAAGAGAAGTAGTATCTGCAAGTTGTTTTTGATAAACTTAATTCCAAAATCTGTTTTACCTCTGATATTTGGTCATCACGACAAAAAATGGGTTATATGTCTCTCACAACACATTTTATTGATAAAGATTGGTTATTGAATAAGAGAATAATCTATTTTAAAATGATTGAGTATCCATATAGTGGATCCTCACTTGCCTCTCATATTTTTTATGAATTGGTATCTTGGCGCATTCATAACAAAATATTTACTTTGTCATTAGACAATGCATCAAACAATGACAAAGCTACACTTGAACTTCCTAATCTTCTTATGATTGATGGTTTGCTTAAGGATTTATTTCATGTTCGTTGTTCTTGTCATATATTGAATTTGATTGTTCATGATGGATTAGAAATTTTGTCCCCATCTATTGATAGAATTATTGATGTTGTACGTAGCATGAATAGTTCTAATAAAAGGCATGAAGTATGGGTGACATGTTGTAAGGACTTTGATATGCCAAAAAAAAAACATTGATAATGATGTGCCTCATAGGTGGAATTCCACCTATGAACTTCTGCATCTGGCATTACAATATAAAATTCCTTTGAATAGATATGTCCATAAGATTAACGAAACAAGTTCTTCTAATTTAGCTATCCCTACTGAAAATGATTGGATAGTTGCTAAGCTTGTATGTGGGTTTTTGTCTATTTTTGATTCTTCAACAAAGGTATTTTCTGGTGTTTACTACCCTACATCAAGTCGTGTTATTAGTTGTTTGGTAGATATTCATGAAACATTTTTTGTTTATGATAACTTTGGTTTGTTTAACAATGCTTTGATTAAGATGAAGGAGAAATTTAATAAATATTGGTCTGAATTTCCTACAATTTTCTGCTTTGCTACTGTTCTTGACCCTAGGTTTAAATTGTTTGCAATTGAAGAATGGTTAAAGTTAATGCATATTGAGGAAGACAAAATTAGTCAAAAAATCAGAAACATTAAGCAATTATTATTTCAATTATATGATGTTTATAAGAGAAAGGTTGTGATTAGTGAGAGTCATATTGTGCCATCTATGAATCTGTTTTCTAGTCCTTTGAGTGAAGGTCCTAATTCAATATCTTTACCTATTGTTCGAAATTTCTCTATGCAAAGTTTGAAAAAAGCCAAGGTTTCACATTCTAGTTCTACCACGGGCTCTGATTTACAAATTTATCTTGATTTGCCAACAATTGAGGTTGATGATGATAATTCTTTTAGTCTTTTGGGTTGGTGGAAATCAAATCAATCATTGTATCCTATTCTCTCTCTTATTGCTTGTGATGTGCTAATAGTTCCGGCATCTACTGTAGCTTCAGAATCATGCTTTAGTGCAGGTGGTAGAATTGTGTCTGAAAATAGGGCAAGTTTGAATCCTAGTACAATAGAAGCATTAATTTGTTTGAAAGATTGGATGTTGACTAATTCAAGAATGCAGGATGCTCTTCTACAAGAGAAATGGGCAGAAGAATTAATGAATGTTAAAGCATCGAGACCGGATTGGATGGTAGATAGTGATGTTGAGGTGGTTGAGAGTGATGATGAGACCATTCGTTGATAAATTTGTAATATAATTTTTGAACGGATCAAATTGTAATATGGCTATGAATCATTTAAATTGCTAGTATAGTAAATATGATTTGAACTTGAAGGGTGCTTGTGGTATTCTTTTTCCTTACCTTATTTTTTCCCTAAAGGGTTTTGAGGGTAAGGTTTTAATGAGGTCACGTTTTGCACCCTCAAGTATGTTTTTCTACTATTATTTTTGTTTTGTATGTTTCTTTAATTTTTTTCTAATCTGAATTTATAATTTAAAAAAAGCCCAATTAGGCCCGGCCCGATAAGCCCGATAAAAGTCCGGCCCGATAAATTATTTGGGCTTTTATTTATATGACTAAGCCCTCCCGGCCCGGCCCGGTATTTTTTATAATATTAAATAAGCCCGACCCGGCCCGGCCCAAGCCCAAAAAATTTGGGCCGGGCTTGCCCGACCCGGCCCAATGATGAGGGCTAGGGCACAAATGGCATAGAACAAAAAGAAGTGGATTAGAAGAATAGGAAAGAAATAGAGACCATTATTACTCGTTCTCTGAAAAAGAATCTTAATCGTTGCCAGATTCTAGACAAAAAAAAAATCAAGAAAAAAGGTAATTGAAAAATGATTATCACAAGTAAATTTATTAAAAGAAAGAATGGAATGAAAAGCAATAGAAAAATGAAGGACATCATTGAGATAAAAAGAGAGATCACGAAAATAAAAGGAAGAAGAACTAATATGATGGATAGGTGAACTTGTGCAACCATCACTGCCGCCCACCGAATCGAAGTCATGATACTCACTAGCCCGGGTAAAAGTGCCCAACTCATTTGTGATAAAAGAATTAGTGCCATAGTCAATAACCTAATGCAAAGAACTAGGGAAGGGTCGAGTGGGCATGCTGGGCTGCCAAAAACAGTACGAGTGAGACGCGAAGGAGGAACACGTCCTTTAAAAGCTAGTTGTGATTATTGTAGCATTCAATTGTAGAATGGCTAGGACGGCTGCACATTTGGCAACCATTGAGTGCATAAAGCTATGTTTTTACACCTTATTTACTTTAGTTTTTGACTAAAATGTCTATGTAAGACAAGGTTTTTTGTTGTTTTTGATGTGTTCAGGATAAAATTAGGGGTATCAAGAAATCATCTTATTTTTTTTATATAAATCATTAAGATTTAATGAGCTTAAAAGGATTACTTGAAGCTCAAGAAACAAAGTTTAGTCCCTATCCCATAAGTGACCTAAGATCAGCCCGAAAAGTTCTTTGACGAACACCCAACTTGTGAGCCTTGCCCCAAAGTGCTTAGAACGAATTAGATATAAAATGAGCCATATATGGCTACTATGGCTACTGGGAGTCTAGTTTCAAATGGTTTTGATAGCTTGTGATTTGGACGTTTGGACAAGGTGTAAAGAGAGGCTGTTCAATTTCAAAATAACACGTTTTCAATTTCAAAACCTATATTAAATGATGGCTATAATGAATTATAAATGAAAATCAATTGAGAGTTGTTAAATGGAATTAAACCTCTTTGAATGTTGTTGTTTCAAATGACTTACTACACCTCTAAATATAGGACACATTCTACAACAAAAGAAGGAACAAAAACTAAAACGCATGTGTGACACAAGCCGGAGCTGTTCCAAGCTTGGAAAGAGAGTAAAAGCCTTGGCCTTGTGCATTCTTCTGGGTTTAGTCTTCCAAAACCTTTTATGTATTGCTTTCAGCTTTTGAATTCATTTATGGAGTAGTCCTGTGATAGTTAGGGCTGCTTTGAAGCCCTAGACATGATTAAATCAATGTTATAATTCAATTTGGTTTTTCAATTTCATTTTGCAACTAGAATCAATTTTCTGCTCTTATTGTTTTTAAGAATTTTTTTAGAAGCTTAGTTTGTTTATGGTTACTTGTCGTTGGGAATGTTAGGATGACTGTCATATCTTCTTTCATTCATTAGCAACATGTGGTTATGTTAAGAACTAGTCATGTAAATTGTTTTCATGAAGATATAGGATATATGCCATGTTCTAGGGTTCATGTGATGTTCATAATTCTCTTTTTTCTTAATTGAGTTTCTAGGTACTAAATCTGAGTATATGACATGCTATATCTTTATTTTCTATTTTGATTTCCATCTTCCAAAGCCAACTCAAAGCCCCCATTTGTCGTGAGTCCTTAGTTGAGTCTTGTTTGAGTCAGTTCGCGTTCCTTGTGTCCCAAGGTAGCATCTAAGTCTAGTTTAGGTGTTAAACTCGTGTCCTAGTGTGTTTGCATATCTAGCTAGTGTTGAGTCTAGGCCTAGGTCTCTTACTTGTTTTCTTTTCAGTTTTTGGAGTCATAAGCTGAGTTAGTTGAGAGTATCTACATCAGGCTAGCTAAATGTTTAGACAAATTTAATTTCAAATGACCCAAAAGTTATTAATAGCTAACCACTTTTAAAAGCGACTAAAATCAGACTGCATATTTTGACTAATTTTGAATACAAAACAAAATTCATTTTTTAAATTTGAATATATAATATATAACAATTGTTGTAAATAGTTAAATGGTTATGTCTATTTATGTAATAGGTACTAGGGGTAGTTTTGTCCTTTTGTATTCATTAATTATCCCTCCCTAAGAATAATCTGGGAAGAAACAGACGTATTATTTTTCTTCCTGCCTCTCCATATTTTCTCCGCATTCTCATCTACCGAATTTCCTTCACAACACATTATCAGCACGATCGACTCTGAAACGAGGATTGCTCAGGTGAAGGATCAATTCAATCAAGTAGGTTTTTCATTCCTTCAAAATTCAATTTTTATTTTATTGAATCAAACCCTAGAATGCATGAACTCTAGGATTATTAAATTAATAATTATTTAATAATTATTGAAATTAAATTCACCATTGAATTGTATATACCATTAAATTTTCTTAATTTTTTTTTAATTCTTGATGAACTCTAGAATTAATTGGTTATAATGATTTGTTTTATTATTGTTGTTTCTTTGAATATTGATTCAAACCTTAGAGATCATGTTTCTAGAAATTGAACTGCATATTATTTGGCATTGATAGAAAAAAAATTTCAATTTCGTTACATATGAATTCTACAATAAATTGTATATACATGATGTTAGATACTTGTTGAATTTATGGAATGTTTCATGCCATGAATGTTTGGATTGATTGGTGCCTACAGCACCCAAACAAATACAAAATCACCATGTCCCACATTGCGGCTGGGAAAGAGAAAAAAGAAATATATGAATTCATGTTTTTGGCTCATATGAATTCATGGTTTTGTGGTTTCCACCACATGGCCAAGAGACATGACTGAAAGAAAAAAAATTTGAATGGATTTGTTCCCAGATTTTTCGGCCCCTATACCGTAGTTTGGTACAATCCAAACTGTCCCCTTTGAGCCCAGAAAAACAATGGAGACAAACAGCCATCAAATGGCTTGGTTAATGGCCCAGCAGGCCGAAACGGACACAGCCCGAGCAGGCCCAGAAGGCTTGAAAATAAAAAACAAAAGAACAGCTTGAAAAATCTTGAGCCCAGAAGGCCACTCAACCCCCACGGCCCGAAAAAAAAAACAGCCCAAGAGGCTCTCAGGCCTTGCAGACCCAGCCGGAAAAAAAAAAAAGCCCTGCAGGCTTGTAGCCCAGTCAAATCCCAGGCCCAACCGCTCGACCCAGCAGGCCTCACTACAGGCCTAGAGCCATTGGAGTGGCTCGGCTTGGCTCACCTAGAAGCGGCACGGCTCTGCTGGCCCGACTCGGCTCCACCGACCCGGCTCGGCTCGGCTCCACCGACCCGGCTTGGCTCGGCTAAAAAAAAAAACAGAATTTTCCTTTGCACTCATCGGGCCTAAAACATACACTCATGCAAGCCTGAAGCATTGCAATACCCCTAAATCAAGGACCACAATAACATTTATTTTATATTATCTATGCATATTGTACCTTGTTTACTTGTTTGTTTGTTTATTTCATTATTTATATGTTATTTACCAATGTCATTTACTACTTGTAAATCAAAGGAACCTGAAGTTTTCTTCATTGATATCTTGAATTATCATACCATGTTATAGAACCTGAAGTTCTCATTAGTTGCTTATAGATGCATTTTTTCCCAAAGCACTAATCCTATTTATTAATCTTTGTAGAGCATGCCACATCTCAACAAACTGGATTTTGACGCACTAGAAGTTTCCGGAATAAACTACTACCAGTGGACTGAAGATGTCAAGCTTCATCTCACTGCCAAGAGAATCCGATCAACCATCCAAGAAGACAATGTGGCTTCTGAGCATCATAAGGCGGATGCTATGATCCTCATTCGGAGGCATATGGATCGCGCACTGCAGCGTGAATACCTGGGTCAAGAGGACCCGAGAGCTTTATGGGTTTCACTGGCTGATCGTTTAGATCACCAGAAGGAAATATTCTTGCCTGAAGCAAGACATGACTGACATAACATTCGTTTTCAGGATTTTAAATCCGTAAACGAATATAATTTTGAGATATGCCGTATCCGGTCTCTTCTCAAGTATTGTGGGGAGGAGCTCACTGAAACCGACCTACTTGAGAAGACTTTCACCACATTTCCGGCCTCGTGTATTGTCCTACAGCAACAATACAGAGAACAGAAGTTTACCAGGTTCGCGGAGTTGATCACTACTTTATTTCTCGCTAAAAAGAACAATATTTTATTAATGAAGAATGATCAATCCCGACCTGTGGGTACAAGTGCAGCACCTTTGCCTGAAGCAAACGCCGTTGCACCTCGTGATGCCAATCGTGAGTGGAGAAACAGGGGTCGTGGTAGAGGTAGAGGACGTAACCGTCCAACACATGGTGCACACCCCTATGACCGGGTCCATGGTTACCATGCCCCACGTGGTCGTGGTAATCGAGGTATAGGCCCACGAGGTGGACACCCCTATGACCGAGCCCAAGCTTACCATGCCCCACGTGGCCGTGGTAACCGTGGGCTAGGTCCACGTGGTGGATATCACGCTCCTCCTGGTCCGCGTGCTCAAAACGAGAGAAACCCTGGTCTGGCCCGTCGCCACCAGAATCAAAACCCACCAGACCTATTCTATAAATGTGGAGGTCGTGATCACTGGTCCCGCACCTGTCGTGCATCAACCCAAATTATTGCCCAGCACCATGCTAGACATGATACTCGAGAGGCTAATTTTGCTGCAGGACCAGTCCCCGCTGATACCACCCTTGCCATTGCTGATTTCCAGACTGCAGCTGGACATGATGAGGATTGAGTTATTTACAAAAGCATGGATATGATCGGCATTTGTGCCATTTTTTTTATGCATATGGTTTTTTTTTCTTTCATTACTATTTCTGGATATTGTTTGGTGATTCGTATTTATTTTGGACTTATTTTTTTATTTGCTCGAATATTATTCAATCTATTTATTCATTTTTTTTAAAATGTGATTGTTGATTACTTTAGTTATATTGATGGTTAGGCATGTCAAATGGTGAAGTTTGTTGTCTAGCCGACAGTGCTACTACGCACACTATCCTCCGTGATAGGATATTTTTCACAAACTTAATACCTAACCACACTCCTGTCATAACTATTTCTGGAAAATCAAACCTGATTGAAGGCTCCGGAAGAGCCCAATTTATGTTGTCCAATGGTACCGTATTTACCATTGTTGAAGCCTTATACTCCCCACGTTCCAGCAGAACGTTATTGAGTTTTAAGGATATTCGAGCTAATAATTATCATGTTGAAACCACAAAAGAAAAGAATGTGGAATATCTTTGCATAACATCCAACTTGTATGGTCGGAAGCGTACATTGGAGAAATTGAAATGCCTCAAGAGTGGACTCTACATGACCACTATTAGAACTATTGAGGCAAATCACATAGCTAGCCGGAAGCTACCTAACCCCAGCAACTACTTATTATGGTATGACCGATTGGGACACCCCGGTCAAGGTATGATGCGTCGTATCCTTAATACATTACACGGGCATCCCCTTACAAATAAGGACCTTGTGTTTAGTGTCACACGATGCCAAGCTTGCTCAATGGGAAAATTGAACACTAGACCATCATATGCAAAGATCGATAAAGACTCTGTCCCTTTCTTGTACAGAATACAAGGGGATATTTGCGGACCCATCCAACCACCATGTGGACCATTTAAATATTTCATGGTTTTGGTTTATGCATCGACGAGGTGGTCACATGTGACCCTATTGTCCACACGCAATGCTGCGTTTGCTAAACTCCTTACCCAAATCATTAAATTAAGGGCCCACCATTCGGATAACCCATAAAGTCCATCAGACTTGATAATGCCGGTGAGTTTACATCGAAATCTTTCGATGATTATTGCATGTCCCTTGGGATTGATATTGAACATCCAGTTGCACATGTTCACACCCAGAATGGTCTCGCAGAGGCATTCATTAAACGATTACAAATGATTGCACGGACTTTGGTTATGCGCACCAAGCTCCCAATTTCTGTGTGGGGCTATGCAATTTTGCATGCAGCTATGTTGGTCCGGTTGAGGCCCACTGCCACCCAACCCTATTCTGCGTTACAGCTGGTGATTGGGTACGAACCTGATGTTTTACACTTACGCGTGTTTGGGTGCGCCATTTACGTGCCAATTGCGCCGCCACAATGTACAAAAATGGGACCTCAACACTGGAGGGGCATCTATGTCGGCTATGAATCCCCTTCCATTATTCGTTATTTAGAGCCCTTGACAGGCGATCTCTTTACCGCTCGTTTTGCGGATTGTCACTTCGATGAGACAGTCTTCCCGTCGTTAGGGGGAGATAAGAACGCCAACGTTCCTGAAGAACGACATGAATTAACGTGGAATTTCTCCACTATGTCTCATCTTGATCCCCGAACCGCACAAAGTGAGAATGAAGTGCGGAGAATTCTAGATCTACAGAGTGTAGCTAATAATATGCCAGATGCTTTCTCTGATCTAGCTAAAGTGTAACGACCCGTCCCAAATTCCTAGATTAGATTAGTGACTAATCACGATTAGTGAGGTTAATCGGTGATTAGTTAGGCGAAATCGGACGAACGATGCAAAATGACCGTTTTGCCCCTAATCGTGGCAAAACATTGACTTTTCATTCTGGAGGTCAAATGGACTTTGACCGATGACCGTGACGTAGTTTGTGACGTCACGAGTTCATAGACAGGTGGCACGTTCAATTCCGACGTTCGAGGAGGAAGTTATGACGTTCGGAAGTTTAGGGGCATTTTGGTAATTTTGGTTAAAAGGGGTCAAATGTTGACTTTTTGACCGAGAGGTCTGATGGCCGAGGGCCAAGGACCGTTACGTAGATCGGGACGATACAAATCCATAGACAGGCGGCACGCTGAAATCGGATTTCGAACGGGGAAGTTATAGGTCACGGAAGTTCGATTTCACTATGCACGTACTACAAGACGGGGATGATTTGGAAAATTCTGGTTGGCCAGATATTTTGAGTGGGTCCCATGGATGAGTGACAAGTGTCACTCATCCCATTGGCCCAATCCCCTAAATTGTGGATCTATTTAAATTAAATAATATTATTTAATTACTTTTATAATTCATCTCACCCAATACTAAATCTTGGCCCTCCATTCTATTTTAATCTTTCAATCCTCACCATCAATTCCATCTCCCTCTCATCAGCCATCATTCTTCTTCTTTGTTTCTCACAAACCCGCACCCCCCCTTCCATATTTGTTCATACTCCATTTTTCTTCAAAACACAAACACCTCACCACACTGCACCACCACCATCACCGTGCATTAACCTGACCGTGTAAGGAGTGAGGATGGATTGAGGAAGACAGGAACGATGGCAAGCCACGGCCAGCCACGGCGGCGGCTCACGGCGGGGAAACCCGAAACCATAGGTAAACATTCAAAAATCCAAATTTCGGTTTTGTTGGTTTTTATTCGATTCTAAGGATTGGGAAATATTTCTGGGCACTCTAGGAAGCTAATGGGATTGTTTTCGTGGCTTGGGATGGCCTGGAACAGCCGTGAACGGCGGGGGAAGGTCCGACCGCCATTGATGACGGATGAAGGTACAGCTTTGGGCGTTTTGTTCCGTTTTAATTAGCTAGAAAGGTTAGAAATGAGATTAGGAACATATTAGGATTAAAATGGGATGAAATGGACCTAAAATGGACCCTGAATCGGTCCAAAAACCAGAGAAAACCGAGGTTGAAGATGGTGAACAGTACCGTGAACAGTACCCCCACGCGTGGGCTTCACGCGCAGGTGACTTTCTAGGGCGCGTGGGGGGTGCGTTAAGAGTAATTTGGGAAAGTGTTCAACACGTGAAATCTTCTATTCGATGTAACAAACATTTTGGGACTAGTTTCGTGTCAATCAGACACAGTCTCGATATGTTTCGGGGCATCAGAAGGTTTAGGATCGGTTTAAAAATAGTTAAAAGTTCGGGAAAATTACGGGGCTTTAATGGGAGGTTAATTAAGTAGTTAGTAACCATCTATTACGATTTGGACAAGTTTGGGAGTCCCGGTGATGTTGATTGGCTCGGGAGAGCCGTATGGCACGCAAATCGAGGCGGCAGCTCGGATGGTTTGGGAGTGGACCTTGGTTTTCTAAATTGGTGCATGCATAAATGTTTATTATATGTTTTAATACATGTTTGGTAATGCCATGGGTGCATTTGTATGTGGTTACGTATAAGCACGTATTCCGAGGGTTTGGCCTTATACGGTGCTTATACGGGTCTGTATTTCCTTATTGGTTTTAATGAATTGGATTTGGATTTCAAAAGGATAAACTCGGGTATGAGACCCATTTGGTTTTGTCTCGGGCATATGACCTCAGATATCGGGTACGGTGCCCAGCTGATGTCCTATGTTCGGGTACGAGACCCATACTTTACGATTTTGATTTCAGGTCAGGGAACCTTAAATGGATTTCCTGGTTCATGACGGTTTATGGGAACCGGCATGAACCCTTGTTATGGTATCGTGGTTCATGACGGTTTATGGGAACCGGCATGAACCCTTGTTGGTCATTATGGTACATGACGGTTTATGGGAACCGGCATGAACCCTGGTTATGTTATGATGGTACATGACGGTTTATGGGAACCGGGCATGGAGGATGTTATATATATATATATATATGAATGGAATGGATATTATGGATCATGACGGTTCAAGGGAACCGGGCATGGATATTTGTGTTATGTATATATATGTTCATATACCTTCATATACTTCTATTATCTCCTCCGGGGAGGGTCGTTGGCCTGGGTGGACCCCGGAGTAGTCACGGAGCACCGACTGAGTGGAGCCACCCCCTAGTTGGGTTCCTTACTCTCAGGAAGGCTATGGTTACTATTACCTCGAGTAGGATCAGTGGTCTGCGGACATTGACCTTGACTTTGAGAAGACTCGGATTGAGACCCGGGTAGCACGCGCGTAGCTTTGGATACCGTGACAGGATTGGTTGTGTGACTTATATGTATATATGATATATGGATTTGATATGTGGTGAGCACAGGTGTGCACAGGATTGAGCAGTGGCTCGTGTATGTTTATGGTTATGGGCTGAGTCCCTTATTGGTTTCTTATGGATTTGGGCGGTGGCCCGTTTGGTCGATTTCATTGTGGTCCTTTCGACCTTGGTTTATTTCTGATTTGGGCTTAGTTCCCACATGTGGTCCATTTGGTTAAATAGTTTTCGAATGCATGCATGTTTTTTAGTAAAGGGTACAAATGTCTTTATGGAAATGTTTTTATAAACTTTTGTTTTGTCCACTCACAGCTTTTAATGTTTTGACTGCACATCAGGTTGACATCGGATGTGGACTGTAGCAGAGACCGAGATATCACATACCTCCTCCGGATCCTGGCGTACTCTGATAGCCCGGGAGGGCAAAGGTTGGAATTATCCCTTGTCTGGCACTTCGTGTCAGACGGGAGCAGGGTCATCCCACGTTAATCCTGGGGGGATTGGGATGGGTCATGTCATAAAGTGACGAGATCAATATACCTGCTGCAAATAGAGAGATCTCGGTAAACTATGCATGTTTAAATGAGATATGGAATCAGAATGATATTATCATCGATGATATATTTGTATTCGCAGTAGCTACTGAAATAATAACTAGTGATGATATTGAACCACGCTCTGTTGATGAATCCCAACGTAGAGAAGACTGGTCAAAATGGAAAGAAGCAATCCAGGTCGAACTTGATTCCTTGACAAAAAGAAAGGTGTTTGGACCTATTGCTCCCACACCTCCCCATGTCAAACCTGTAGGCTTTAAATGGGTATTTGTAAGGAAACGTAATGAGAAAAACGAGATTGTGAGATACAAAGCTCGTTTAGTGGCGCAAGGATTTTCTCAACACCTGGAATTGATTACGAGGAGACATACTCTCCCGTAATGGACATTATAACGTTCCGCTACCTTATCAGTTTGGTAGTTTCCGAAAAACTTAGTATGCAGCTTTTGGATGTGGTCACAACTTATCTCTATGGGGATCTAGATACAGAGATATATATGAAAGTCCCTGAAGGACTTAGGTTATCTGATTCAAATAGTTCCAGACCACGGAACACGCTCTCCATTCGTTTGAGGCGTTCACTTTACGGATTGAAACAATCCGGACGGATGTGGTATAACCGTCTAAGTGAATATTTGATCAGATTGGGATATGTGAATAATGAATTATGCCCATGCGTGTTTATTAAGAAAACAAGTTCCGGGTTTTCTATAGTGGCAGTTTATGTCGATGACATGAATATGATTGGTACTCCTAAAGAGATCCAAGAAACCGCTAAGCACCTGAAGTTAGAATTTGAAATGAAGGATCTTGGGAGAACACACTTCTGTCTCGGCTTAGAGCTCGAGCACCGTGCAGATGGAATTTTGGTCCATCAATCGAATTACATCCAGAAGATGTTGAGACACTTTAATGAGGATAAAGCAAAACCTTCAAGCACGCCCATGATCGTCCGAAGTCTAGATCCTAAAAAGGACCCGTTTCGTCCAGCAGATGACAACGAAGAGATATTGACACCAGAAGTGCCATACCTAAGTGCAATAGGCGCACTGTTGTACTTGGTTCAATGCACTAGACCAGACATTTCATTCGCTGTGAACTTACTAGCTAGATTTAGCTCTGCGCCAATACGCCGACACTGGAATGGCATAAAAGACATCTTCCGATACCTTAGAGGTACAACGGATATGGGCTTATTCTATCCCTATGCATCGAGGAATGAATCAAACCTCCTTGGTCCTCGAAATGATGCACGCTTCATTGGGTATGCTGATGCAGGTTACCTATCAGACCCACACAAGGCACGTTCCCAATCCGGTTATGTCTTTACCATTGGGAACACAACAATATCTTGGAGGTCTACAAAACAGACTCTTGTTGCTATGTCTTCAAATCATGCAGAGATTTTAGCCCTGCAGGAAGCAGTTCGTGGATGCATATGACTAAGAGCTATTACTGGGCATATTCGAAGTACATGTGGACTGAATTCCACCCATAATGAACCGACAGTTATCTATGAAGATAATGCTGCCTGCATAGAGCAGATGAAGACCAGTTTCATTAAGGGAGACAACACCAAGCATATTGCACCGAAGTTCTTTTTTAACCAACAACAGCAAGAACATCGGAAGATTGAGATCAAGCCAATACAATCTCAAGATAATCATGCAGACTTGTTCACCAAGTCATTACCAAAGACCACATTCCAGCAGCATGTGCGAGGTATTGGTTTACGTAGACTGACTGATCTACCTAATCTGTAGTTTTCAGGGGGAGTATCCTGAAGTATACCAAGTATCCTGAAGTATACTGAGTATCCCGAAGTATATTTATATGATCATCGTGTACTCTTTTGTCCTATGACCAGGGTTATTTTGTCCCATTGGGTTTTGTTACCTAGTTAGGTTTTAATGAGACACATTTTGGTATGATTACCCCGCTAACAATGCATCCTGAAGACGCTATAATTTGACTCATATGCATTTGCACATCTTTTCCCTTTAACCATGGGTTTTTCCTACTGGGTTTACCAGGTAAGGTTTTGGTGGAGCAACACTAATGCATTTTATCTCTAAGGCGGATTATCTACCCGTATTCCAGAAGGGATGACATCAGCTACCTCAGAAGATTCAGATGTGATCACCTATACGCACGTTGCACTCTTTTTCCTTCGACCAGGGTTATTTTTGTCCCATAGGGTTTTTGTTACCTAGCAAGGTTTTAACGAGGCAACATATAAGTGCGTAGCCAAGCAGTACCATTACATGAAATATCCAAGGGGGAGTGTTGTAAATAGTTAAATGGTTATGTCAATTTATGTAATAGGTACTAGGGGTAGTTTTGTCCTTTTGTATTCATTAATTATCCCTCCCTATATAAGGGATAATTAAGCCTTGTAAACCCTAAGAATAATCTGAGAAGAAACAGACGTATTATTTTTCTCCCTACCTCTCCATATTCTCTCCGCATTCTCATCTACCGAATTTCCTTCACAACAACAATATAATTTTCTTACAACGGCTAGTTTTAACACTTAGTTTTTAATGGCTGTTATTTAACGGTTAATTTTCAGAGATTAAGAAGATCACTCTACACTCCAATTGTATCTAGTTGAACACCTATTGTAACTTCATGGAAAATAGAGTACAGTAATTTAAATTTACATTATTGTATTTCATTCTGTTTTGTATTTCATAATCTTATATCAACAACTATTGTATTTCAGCTTCAAAACTATTGCATCATATATATTTCACATTCACAAACTATTGCCAAACAAGAATAGTTAACAGTCACACATTCAAAAACTATTCGGTAGGCAAGTCAAGTCATAATTGAATATACCATACGAGTCAAAACCATTGTCATTGGAAATATGAGAGCTCAAAAAATAGTTGAAAAATATTCATTCCAATTTTCAAGGTGAAAAAACGCCTCCCATTTTCAAGGTAAACACCAACAAATTCAATTTATGCATTAATGTCTAAGGGAAAATCTCCACAGAATAAGCAAAAACTAAACAAATGGAGTACAAAGATTGTTATACGACCTCTTCAACTTATAAAAAGAACGGCCAAAGAGGCATATAAATTGGAAGTATCATATCTGCCCCCTATTGAACCCTTCAGCAATAGCACTTGTTGCAATAAAAAAATTACAAATATTGCTCTTGAAATTTGTTATTGTGGACTCACGATCAGTTTGATCCTTTTCCCCATGCCTATGTGAGAGACAAGAACCTTCCATTTTCTAGCCTCACTTCAACTAATTGTGTCATGTCCTTGTTCACAACACTTCTGCCACCAACTTGGATTTCTATAGGTTTTTTCAAGACTCCTACCACCAACTTGGATTTCGACGGACCCCAAAATGTACCTTCATCAATTTCAATAGTCTGATTAACAGCAGAAACCTTAACAGAAGCTGCCTTCTTTCTACAAAGGCAAAAAAAGTAAGCCATGGCCAACTTTTTATGTTGACCAACATCACCAATCAATCAAAATCCTTGCCCTGTCAAAATAATACAAGTAAACATGAACTACATATTACATACCCCAATCATTAGCCAGCAGGTTTGCATTGACACCATGGGGAAGTCGATTTCTCTTCCAAGAGGTTGCAGGGGAATAATTTTAGTTTTTCAGAGAAATAACACTGCATGGAAGCGAAGAACAATCACATCTTTCAGAGAAATAAAGAAAACACTGCGTGGAAATCGACTATCTTATCTAACTTCATTCGTACGTTTAGACAACAAACACATATTTCATTAAGACAAATTACAACATAAGGGACAAGTCAGTATAAGAAAATCCATGAGCACATCTAAGAGTAAAGGCAAATGAAAGGGCACTGAAATCAGAGCATCAATCTAAGGCTTAGATGAGTGCGAAAATTTGATGACGGCTTGTGCTCAAAATGTTAGACCAAAAATACTTAAATATAAACTAGCCCATCAAGTTTGAATTTTATAAAGAAATCAACACTTCATGTGTCACCAAAGACGAAACTTGGTGGATCAAAGACCATGGCATAAGATTACAACATCCCTGGAACCAATGTCATGAAATACGTCTACAGGTTTTTCACCGTGTTTGTTGTGTACGATGATTTTCTACTGCAAACCCACTGAAACAAACTCAGTTCACAAAGAAACCACTCAATTTCATAGTCGATAACTTGATGAGAATATCATTCTTAGAACTAAAAAAAAAGCATTCATAATCTCAGAGTGATTTTATAATTGAATCAGAAAATTCAAACAGTTTGTATTTCTTGCTCTTGTCTTTGCTGCCCAAACCCTAATCCCAAATTGATTAAAAAAACCTGCAGCTTTCGCTTCAATTCCTCCAAACTGTACCCAAATTGAAAAGGAGAATACCTGTGTAGTTTTCGTATGTGAAGGTTGTAGAGACATTGATGAAGAAGAAAAGCTGATGGTCGCCGACAAGGAGTGTGGTGGCGGTGAGTAGACTTTGAAGTCACAAACCATCGAACTATCGGAGATTTAAGAGGAGAGGATGAAGAGGATGGGCAACAATTTTTCACTTTTTCGAAGAAGGAAGGACGAAGAAGATGAAGAAGAGAGGAGAAAGAAACAAGGATGAAGAATGTAGCGAGGATGAAAGTACTCAAAAGACTGTCTTTTCGCATGGTTCGTGCTCTGCTAGGTAGTTTCCAATTCCATAAGCGTAAATCCATTCCGGCAATCTGCAACATTCAGCTATATGCAAAAACATGAAAGACACGGGGAAATAAAATTTCGTATCATTTCTAACCATATCAAATTTAGCTTGATGCTTCAACTACATTTTATACCAAAAAATCCCATCATATTTTCAATACATATTCATAGACACAAAATAAAAAGAAGAAACTAACAAAGAAGATTAGGTTACAGAGACAACAATACATCTTGCCTTCCTTAATAACTTAGAAATCCCATTGAGTTAAAAGGGCAAACTTACACAACCGACAATTCATAACATATTTTGATGCACTATCATGCATCATAATTAAAATAACTATTTACATTGAAACCACACATTATATTAAAGTTCAACACGTAGTTTAAACATATGACCAATCCAATCAGAAGGGAAAAGCAGCATTGAGAAACTCCTCGTCCTCCATGAAGATTTGCAAGTTCTTCGACTTCATCAAGAACTGAACTGCTTCCTCATTGAACTCTAGCACAAGGCCTAACTTGATCAGCTCAGAAAGTGCCGATATATGATCAGTGTTCTCCCACAACACACCAGCAGAAAGGACTTCTGAGAAATATGTAGCAAACTCAATGACACTTTTCTTTCCTCTAGACCTGTCCATTTTCTGTGTGAAGAATTTGGAGTTTTCTTTGTCCCACCGTATCTTTCGACTTGCTTTTACATTCAAAGGGTCCTTATCAGAAGACAATTGAAGGTTGTAGCTTACAGTGATTGGTTCAGTTGTCTCCACAACACTAAGTTTGAGCAGGCCTTTCACAGCTTCATGCCTTCTTTCTGCGTCCATTTTAAAGGCGGGGCCAGCAAGAAAACCAAGAATGAGCCTCAACAGCCCTTTGCCAATCAAATCATCCCTTGAAATAGCAGTTGTCTCAACACAATTTTCTAGGGACAGTTCTTCCTTCTGTACGGATTCGGAGATCGCACGAACACCAACTTTCCTGTAAATTTCAAGCAATGTTGTCCAAGGCAATGCAGGCAAGCTTGGCTGAGGGTACCACACAAATAGGGAATGAGAATAAGACTGCTCAAAAAGATCCTTCAGCAAAAGGTCATCTGCAATGAAAACGTCACGCTTATTTACCAACAAGATTTCGTTTTCATCCGAGTCAGAGCTAACAGGTACTTTCACCAACGCTTCAGTAAGATCTTTCTCTGTTTTTGAATTCCAATTATTTGCAACATAACTCCAGAACTTGCAACACTCAGCACGTGACAATCTTTTGTCCGAGCTTTGCCAAACCTGCCACAGCTTGCAGTAGTCCTCAACTGAGGGGCGGGATTTTACTCCCAAAGCAATGACGAAGAACCTGAGTAATTTATACTCATAGTAGTTCTTCAGTACGGTCAGCTGCAAACCAAACAGCCCATCCTTGTCACAAATAGTACAGTCATCCGGACTAACCCATTCTCCATTCTGATTTCCCCTTGGAACCCAGATCCTTTTGTCAGTCTCGCGTTCAGGCTTCCACTCAAACTCACTCAAGTAAGTATACACTCTAACAAAAGCAGAAAGCCTGTCGTGATGATCAAGGTGACTGGAAATCTTGTGGTGATGATCAAGGTGACTGGCAATCAATGGACATCCTTGTTTCACTTCAACAATCACCCCTATTGTAGAGAGCTCATTTCCGTATGTTGTAATTTTTGGACCATAAAATCCTTCGTCAATGAAAGGCCCATCAGTCTGCTTTAAAAACTCACCAAATTTGGTGGAACCAAATAACAAGCACTGGCTAGGAAGCCGGTAACCAGTATAAGTCTTCAACCATGGTTTAGAAACTTTTTCCATGAAAGCCTCCGAAAAAGAGTAATCTTTCTTCTGCTGTAAAATCCGTATGCATTCCAACAATGCAAGTACATTTTCCCGAGAAATGGAGCTCGGATTACGAGGAAGTTTAAGATGAGAAGCCACAAACTTGACTCCATCCTTGAACTCCACAACAACGCCCAAGCTCTTTAGCTCTTGCTTGTGTTCGTGAATTTGCTTGCCATAATAATCGTCTGAGTCGTCAATGAAAGGGAGAAGACATATTGGAGAGATAGATTCCCAAGCAGGACTAAAGAGAATGCACTCACTTGGAGATCTGTCATTACCAAGGCGAGTATGCAACCACTTCTTCTCGCGAATGCAGCTCTTAAGATCCATAGGGAATTCAATTGATGCTTCCTTTAGCTTTCTGTAACACAACAGAAATGAAGCAACATTTTCTTTGCTGATGGAAGAAGCCAGCCGGAAATGTCGAGCAAATACTTTTGCAGCCTCCTCAAAATCAACAACCACACCTATCTGTCTCAACTCATTTATGTAGCTAAAGATCCTTGTTCCATAAAAATGGTGATCAATTAATTGGAGACCACTCAAGACTTGAAGAAGGCAACCCCATTTCGGGTGAATCAAGAGACAATCGCGCGGAAGCTTATAACCATTCTTCGTCTTCAGGGATTTTGTTTCTCTCAATGCATTGGAAATTTTCTCTGAAGAATTGGATATCTTCATAATTTTCAGCATTAGTAGAACAGCCTCAGGTGTCAAGGAAGTCAAGTAGAAAGTTGACTTTAGGTGGTCAATGATAAGCTGGAAACATCCGTCGAAGGAAACAACGACACCTAGCAATTCAAGTTCTTCTTTGAAATGGAGGAGTTCTTCACCGTATAACTCCTGATCAATGAAGGGAATGTTACTAATCTCGGATGCAACTCTCCATTCTTGATCAAACAAGACACATCCAACTGGAGACCTGTAACCATGGGATGTTGTTTTAAGCCATTGCCCTTTTTTTATACTGCGTACGAAATCATCTGGTGAAAGATATTTTTTCCTTAAAAACTTGATGAAACGCAGTATCGAAAGTACACTGTCTCTTGTTAGTGACGAAGAATCTGCCAGAGACATAAGATGCTTCCCAATATACTCACATGCTTCTGCATATTCAAACATGACTCCAATAGCTTTTAGCTCCTCCTTGTACTCATTAATTTTCTCGCCATAGTAACTCTTATCAACCAGTGGGATATCTACAAAAACTGATCCATTCTGTAAAATGTTTCCCCATGATGACGTGAGTACGAATGAATGAGAAGGTGGTCTGGCGACAGAAAATCCACTCAAAGTAGTCTTCAGCCAGCTACCGTTCTTTATGGAATTCAAAAAACTATCTGGGATGTGAAGCCTCTCGTGTCTCAGGTGACGAATCCAGTCCAAAAGCAAGAATGCTTTTTCCTTCTTAAGCGGTGCAGATACAACTGGAATGCAGGCATTGGGAGCACATATAGAAGGGACGTCCAAAGCTTGAGCATGATCTTTCAGGAACTCAAGGAGCTTGTTCTCTGGTGTAAATTTACCTCCAAACCAACGCGGTTTCACGTAATCTTCTCCTAACTCAATGAACCGTACATCACTCCAAAGATTCGAATTAGCGAATCCAGCCCATTTGCTTTCACTGGCAGGGACAAGAACCCCACTCCTTTGTCTGTTGACGTATCCATAGTTATCCACCAGTGGCATTTTCCCGCATAAATCATTAACTTCATAATGAGACATATATTTTCTTTCAAATGAATGATATAGAAAATGGGCATATGCAATAGCGGGTTTTGTCTGAGTGTCAAGAGAATTACTGAGGCAAACTGCATATTCGTATGTGTTGACAGCACCAACCTTCATTTCTTCGTCAAGCCATTTCACCAATGCATCCTTCCGGGAACATAACTGGACAGCTTCTTGGGTTACTACTGGCATAAAACGTAGACCTGCCACAGGTAAAAATTCCCTGTTCCAGTCAATCAGCCACGAGACATGACAAGATTGACGGGATAGGCAAACCTTCTTTTGACCAATCCGCATTTCACTTAAGCTGCACAAAGATACTCTCTCATAAAGATCCACAAATTTTATAAGTTCTATGTACTTGACGTTGGTGCAGTGAAATTTGGTCCGCCAGTTATCAGCAATAAACAACAGAAGCTCCAAATAGACGTCTTCCGACACTCCATCGACAAGATTGTTACTCTGAATGCATTTAGCATACCATTCATCATCCACTGCTTCGACTCCAAGGAACCTCAGAACTGGATCATACTCCTCTTGGTCAAAAAAATGGCACACAGCAGATTTTCCATCAAAAGAGAGATGCAGCAAGCTTACCCCTTCATGCTTTGCTTTTCTCAAAAAAACCCAAAAATCAGGTAATAACCTTCCCACTTCACAAGGCTTATGGAAGAACTTCTGCCCCATGTGGGGCTCGCTTGGTACAATGTTTTCCTCAACCAGCCGTGCTCTGATTGACTCTCTCACAGCATTCAATTCTTCATAATCAGATCTTTGGACTGGTAAGAACCTGAAGTACGGAGGCAAACTAAATATAGGCGCGGTGTCTACAGATTTCACAAGTGAATTAAAAGCATGAATGAATGCAGAGGGCACACAGTTAAGAATGCCTTGATTCCACTTGTTGTCCAGGAGAATGTTTTCCCTTGATGATGCTAAAAGAAAATCTGCCTGAATTATGAAAGGCAAATTTGTCACCATTTCAGTGGGAAGAAAAGCATAGACCCCCGGCGAGCTTGCTCCTCTATGAAGCCGTTCCCCATATGGAAATGCTAGTGTGATCACCCACTCCTCTACCTCCATTCTCCTCTCGTCTCTGAATCCCGATTTCACAGGAAACCTCTGCTTCCACATATAATAGCTACATGTGCTTCCGAGCTCATTACCATTTTCCTCAGCAGAGAGATCGAGAGTGTAGGATTCAGCTTTGAAGTTCTTCCTCGTAGTTGCTTCCAACTCACTTGATATTGCTATCGCGCTGACGGTGTTGAGCCTTGGATCCTCATTATCCTCCCTAACTGAGAGCCGCTTAATCTTTGCAAGAAACAAGAGAACTTCAGGATGCATGCAAGAGAGCTGCTGCTTCACGGGTTTGACCATGTCCGGCTTCAGGGGTAAGATCAGTGTAGTGGTTGGAAGGGCAGAACCAGAACCATGTATTTTTTCGATGTCAGAGAGAGTTGGGCTTTCGTCAACCCATTCAGGAACTATATAGCCAACATTGCAATGCGGGCAAGGCTTTTCGTTGAACCTTATCTGATAGCCATTGCTAAAGATGTAAGGTTGAGCTGTGATCAGAAACACACTCTTGAAGCCAATTCCTGGGATCAACCAGAAATTTGATTGAATTAGCACAAGGATGAAAAAATACAAGGAAATTACATTTCAATACAAGCGACAGTCATCATGAATAAAACCACGTAAATTTTAATATGTGTTCAAAAAACACTCATGTTTTCAGTATCAATTCAAGCATAGCAGCATACTGACCCAACAAAAAAATAAAAAGTTCTGAAAATAATTGAATCTTAGGGCAAGTCTATCTATAAGGGCTGATCAGATTCGTAAAAACACATTGCATGAATTTTAAATTCGAACCAAGCATGTTAGCTTATCTGGGAAGGCTAATGTTGTAAATTCGAACCAAATCAAAGATACATAGTTAAACAGAGGAATCAAGGGAATTATTGATGTTACCTTTCTCCCCAATATAGCCGCGCTTGCGATTGCCTTTCTTGGTGGAGCGTCCAACACTGCAAAGGGAGTCAATGTTTTTTCGAGAGAATCCCTTCTCATTATTGAAAACCAGCAAGGTGGCCGGAGCACCGGTGCAGGTTATGTCCCGGGATGTTATGACAAATTGAAGCGATGGATGAACGTCTTCAGCATACTCATTATCTTCAGCATTCTACAAACAGGAATGAACCATTATTCATTATTCAAAAGTATTAAACCATCCATAGATTATAAAGGCTTAAAACGAAGCAAGCCAGGTCGATTAAAATTCCCAGACATATAATTTTACTTCATTTTCTTAATTTCATGATCCAAAAAATTAACAAATTATATTCCCTCCCAAAGATAAATGCACAAACGTGTATAAATAATATAGAAAATTTAGAAACCTGTATGAGCTCCATGAGAAAGTGGACAGCTTTAGCATAGAGTTCGCCAGCGAGATTCTTGACGGCCTGATGAAGATCCTCAGTCAAGGGGTTGATCACTTCCTCTCCGATGGAGAATTTGGCCTTGCGTATTTCTTCTATGTGCTCTCTCGGAGTCGCCATTTTCGTACGGTCGGAAGTCGCAAAGCAACACCGAAAAAGGGCAGGGTCTTTACACAGGAAAACAGAGCAACTAAGGCAAAGCAAACAAGAGGAAAAAAGCAACGAAAGAGTTGAACAAAGGATGCCTACTATAAATTCTCACTCTAGTCTACTGAGCGAGTGAGAGTTATTTTTTTATTTTTTTTTTATTTTTTTTATCCGAGGGAGAGTGTGGGACCCCCAAGAAATAGGATGTTTTATATTTCTTTGGAACATAATTTTTGGCAGAAACAAAAAAGGTCTCGATAGTCGCCATAATCCTAAACACGTTACGCCCCTTGTTATTTCGGATAATTGCACGACTTCAATTCAAATTATTTAATCTTTATTATTATAAAGTTAAGATATTTAAAAGATTTCATTAACTTTTAGAACTAAAATATTTCTAAAATTTTATATTAAATAAATCTAATTAAAATTAAAAAGGTAATTATTCATTTTAAAAAAAAACAAATTAAAAAAGAAGAAGAAAACAATCATAATAAATTTAAAGAACCAAAAAGAAAAGCCCAAATTGTAAATTATTAAATTTTGGAAAATAAATTTAATTAAAAAAAATGAAACTCTCCTATACGTCTAACTCTCACTCACACATATAAATAATTTCCAAAAATTTCTCCTTTCCATATAATAAAAAATAAAATTAAAAAACTTCTACTTACATAAAATAAAAAAATATATATTAAAATATCAACCCTAATTTTAAGGGAAGTTCTTTATACTTAAACGACACATCTACCTCCCATAAATCCCACTTATATAAAAATAAAAATAAAAAGTAAAAAGTAAAAAAAGAAGATAAATATCAACCCTCATGTTAAGAGAAGTTTAGAAAAGAAATTAATTATAAAAATAAAATAAAAACTCCCTCCTACGAACAATAATAGAACACATTATATGCATTTTTTATATGTACATTCTTTATATATTAATTATAATTGGGTACCTAACATTGCATGGGGTTTAAATATTTTTAAAAATTATTTATGTCGACTGTAAATTGGTATCGAAATCCATGTAGTTTTAAAACTAATTTTCTTTCATTTTTTTATAGTAATTAAAGTAAATACAAATTATATTTAAGGGCAATATATATTAATTCAAAATGAAACATACTTCATTGCTCTTAAAATTATGCCAACTTTAAAACAAAGCCCACAAAAAATGCCAACCAAAATCCTAAAACAATTAAAAGCTATGCTTATGGAAATTTGCAAACTTTACAAATGTTCAGCACAAGAAGATGAGAAAAAAGACAGATGTGAGTCACGAAACTAAAGGAAACAATTATATTAATTCAAATTGAAATATAAATCATGAAAATTACGCAAACCTTAAAACAAAGCCGGCAAGTAATAACAACCAAAATTCTGAAAACGATTACAGTTGTCTTATACATCTTTTAATTTGACACTCACCTCACTGTAGAGTGTAGGCAGTTTCGAGCCTGTGAGAGATTTTTCGGTACACTCCGCGCTCCATTCCGTGCTACTCAAAATTTCATTATTTATTATTAGCCTCACTATAAGCGGAATTGGATCTTTCTGTTTGATATGGTTTGTTATGCTTTCTATTCCAATTCAGTTTTGGGCATATTAAAAAAAAAAAAAATAGTAGTTCCAATTTTTTGTCTCTTTTTAATTCAATGTAGACTACAATTCATTACAAGACTCATCAATGCGTAATTCGTCCTCCGATCTTAATAATAAATTATGATTAAGATAGTTTAATTAACTATAAAGAAACCAATTTGCACAATATTCCCACTTTCAATTGCTACAAAAAGTAGGTTAAAATCATATCATTCGTCATGTTAAATTAGTAGCATCTGAGAAAAGTAGTAAAATAAAGGTCGTTCAATGCTCTGATATTTCCCACTTTCTAAATCAACCACATGTTTGTCTTAAGCTATGCCAAGAGAAATTGTGACCTCAACTTTCAAAAAAATAAAAATCTTAGTCAGAGCAACACAATAAACCAATTTACTAAGGCCTTCAAATAAGGTAGTCTTTTTGTATTGCTTCGCAAAAGCAAATCGAAAAGCATTCAAAAAATTCATTAGCTCTATAAATCTAATGAACGATTAAAACAAAATGAGGACAAGTAATACATTAATAATAAACACACAAAAATAAATTTAAATTATATATTAAATATTGTTTTTAAAAGTTTAATTCAGTATGGTGCATAATGATGTACGTAGCACTACACCAAATCAAACCGATTTACTTCGGTACTATATAAAATTTTACCACTTTGGTTCACTTATTTAGTACGAATGTGATTCGATTTAATTTGTAAATATTTGATTTTATCAAATGAATATATGTCTATCCTAAATGAAGCATAATAATATGTTAATATTTTATTTCAGAATGAGATATATATACAAAATTAACTAAATGGTAAAACAAAGTAACAATTTTTTTTATTATTTACTAATATAATAAACAAATAAGAAACTTGATGAGGGGTTCAATGATTCCATGTAAACAGTGGAAAGTTGATCCGCTCAAGGAAGACTTGACCAAACCAAAAAAAAAAAAGGGGAAAACCCCTCAGGGAAGGAAGTTGAAAACGACAAACAAAATAGATGATGCTTGAAAAGTTGAAAGTGTAATCGTCGGCTGCAAGGAAATAGAGAGAGAGAAAGTAAAAAGAAAGATGAAGAAAAGTAAAAGAAAAATGAAGCGGTAGGTGGCAAAGGAAGGGATCGACCCCCAGAAAACAAAAGAAAAACAAACCCCTTAAGGAAGGCAGAAACCGTAGAAAACGACAAACACAAAGAAGAAATGAAAACAAAGAAAATGGAATAATGAAATGTAAAGCTTCAGCTTCAAGGAAGTTGAGAGAGAAAGTGAACCCCAATAAGTTAAAGAAAAATGTAGTGCTACAATCTTAATGGAATTATTGTACGGAAAATCAGGCACTTTGCGATTTGGCATGAACTTTCCACGTTCATTGGACCACTCACTCTTTCGGTCTTAGTCCTTCATAGAATCTAAACACTTTTCCCTTAACGTCATTTTTAGTAGTCAAGGATTAAGACTTCCTTTTTCTTTCTTTTTTTTTTCTTTTTTTTGAGAAAAGGCTTAAGACTTCAGAGTTAGCTAAATCAAATTTCAGGATTTAAAAAAATTAATTTTTGAATAAATAATTTAGGATTATATTTTATAACTTTTAATAATGGAGATTTGTTATATTTCGCCTATTCTTTTATTACTTTATATATATATATCATTTAGTTTAATAAATTAATAAATAAAATTAAAGTTACATCTTAATTCATTTTTAGATATGTAATCAAATAAATAAAATTGTGTGAAAAATTGAATAAAAATTTGGAGAGGAAATATTGATAGAATAATAAATAAAATAAAAGAGTATGTGAGAAATATGTATAAATGATACATATATTTATAGTTAAAGTATACGATTTTATTTATTAGTATTATTAAAAAACCAGTAATAAATAATTACTTCTAAAAAAATTACTTATTCATGACAATTACTTTCAAAAAATTAGAAACTCGGATGAATCTAGTCTCCACTCTCGTCACGTCCCAATTTACAAAATATCATTCATACTTTTAGTTTGTTAGTTTATTTCTTTGATTAAAATAATCTAAGTATCAGAGTGTTTTTTGTTGAACTCTCATCTTGGGATTAATCTTAAATTTTTTATTTCTTTTTCTATATATAGAAATTAAGAAAGAATTGCCTTAACGTCATTATCTATTTTCCTATATATAGGAATCGGGATGAAATTTAAAATCCGAAATAATTTTGCACCAACAATATGAATATAATAATTTTATTGTAAATTTTTCGTTTTTAAAGAAAATATGATAAGTTAATGTTGCAGTAAGTCAATCGTACGTTTTACTAATATCTTAAATATTTTAATTAGAACTAGAAAATCAATTGAGTAAGTTAGAGCAAAGTGTGTAAGGAAAAAAAAAGGGTTAGATTTCGACGTGGTTTGAATAAAAATCAAATAAAGTATGGAGTAGATTTCGATTCGAATTACGTGTTGGGCACAGCCCAGGCTTAATACACGCTCAGCCCAAACCGGCACAATCTGTATATGCATTTCCTGTAATTTGAGCCTTGTCGGTTGCGCAGTATATCCATTTTTATACGAGTAGCTAATAATTTGACAGCTTTATGAAAAAAGAAGAAGAATATCATATTAATTTTTAAAGTAAACAAAACATATATATATTTTATATCAAAATTATAGCACATCAACTTTCATCTTACATAAAATTTTACGTAAGGTCATCAATTTTAAGTGGGCTGGAATACACCTCGACTCAATGGTGGCAATCCGTGCCTATATATATTTTATATTAAAATTATAATAGATCAATTTCTATTTTAAATTATTCAATCGGATTCAATTCTAAATATTAAAATGATAATAAAATATGTAACATTTCCAAGATTTTCTGGAGCTGCTCGTGTGGTGGTGTTACAAAAGGGCATTGTGTCATTAGTGATACTGATGTACATTTTACAAAATGTGGAGTGTATATAATATATCCCCAACTATAATGTACCAAAGAGCCAATATGTGGCACAGTTGAAATTTTGAATGAAGCAAACATCCTATATGGATAACATGTGTGACATCTTATATAAGAGACATTTTTTTTAGTTATTATATCAAGTTGTACGTAATATTATAAGTATGTGTATAACATGTGAAATTGATGTATATTATTCAAAAATTTACAAAAATTACGTGTATTCAGTGTAAATAATGCATAAATACATACTTAATTCTTTTGATTATATATATATATATATAATTTCAATGATTTCTTATGAAATGTACGATATATATGGAAATATTTTTAAAAAATGATATGTGCACTTGCCAAATTTATTAGCGAGACTCAATATAAGCGACGTGTAAAGTATGTACACATAGTCATCACCGAAATTTCTACAACATGGCATCGAGCTAAGTGCGGTGTTGACAAGTAAAATACATACACATAGTCATCACCGAAATTTCTACAAGTCGTCAAGCTAAATGCAGTGTTGACAAGTAAAATACATACACATAGTCATCACCGAAATTTCTACAAGTCGTCAAGCTAAATGCAGTGTTGACAAGTAAAATACATACACATAGTCATCACCGAAATTTCTACCGCATGTCGTCGAGCTAAGTGCAGTGTTGACAAGAAAAATACATACACATAGTCATCACCGAAATTTCTACAACCCGCCATCCAATTAATTGCAGTGCCTTTTTCCCATAAATTCATAAGATTGAAAGGTGAAAAGTGAAAGCAGGTCTTCAACTTTGTCTCTTGGAATATGAAAGCAGAGAAAAACGTAGGTGTTAAGCAACTCATTCATATTCCATATTTCCATGGCTCATTCATATTCCATACAATTCCAACTTGGAAGAAATAAGTTGTTGATATATATGAGCGTAGTGTAAATGTGATGAATGTCACCAAACTCGCTCATTCATATTCCATATTAATTCTCCCATATTTTCCATATGGCTCCATCCTCATTCCTCCATGCATTAAATGAATGTCACCAAACTCGCGCGCTCTCCATTCGCAAATATAATCCACTCATTATTCATCAATCAATCTCACCATAGCTACTCACAAAACATAGTATAGCCTTCAATCTCTCCCCCTCTCTCTCTCTCTCTCTCTCTCATCTCTCTCTCTCTCTCTCTCTCTCTCTCTCTCTCTCTCTCACTCTCTCTCTCTCTCTCTCTCTCTCTCTCTGAACCATAAGCTTCATAATTCACCCACCAGAAATAAGAAATTAACTGGGAAGAGATACGCAAATAATAATGGAGACACCGAGAGAGCACATAGAAAAGATAAGGAAGGAAATGATTTCCATAGGAAGCCATGGAGCCAAGAATCTTCACCAGGCTGTCAAGTACCTCTCTACTGAACTCTATGCTAAGGACGTGCATTTCCCCTCATCCAGGTTCATATGTTCACTTCTCTTCAACATTAATCTTTATATATACAATTCCGATTATGATCAAGAAACACATGCATATCTTAATTATACTTTTTTTTGGGTCTTTGATCTACCGTACTTAGATAGTATTGTTGGAATAAATCATAATTAAACTGATCCAATAATGTGGAGATGACTTGGAAATAAATAAATTAATTAAATTAATGGCTAAGATTTAATCTGACATTAATTATTAACATTTAACAAAAGTTTTTATAAATAATATAAAAACAAATAAATACATATCTCCCAAAAATAATGCTCCGATAGATGCCCAAACAATTGAAAATCTTTCCATCTTCTCTCTCTCTCGTCTCTGCATTCATCTGTCTCTCCATTTTTACCCAAAAAAGAAAGAGTAAATCATTGTTACATCCTTAATAACTTTTAGTTTTATTTAAAACCTTTAATACTTGTATATTAAACAAAATAAGACCTTACTTCAAACTTTTTTTATTCAAAAGCCCCTAAAAAGAAATTCCACATGTGCCCTTTTTTGTCTTTTTTTTGTCCTTTTTACTCCATGTGCCCTTTAGTGTTTGATTTCTTTGACCTCTTGGAGCATTTATTATATTATACATATAATAAATATTTTATATATATATATTGTATATAGTTACGATTGAATTTTTTTCTAAAAAAAATAAAATAAAATTCGTATTGTCTGGGGTTCAACGGTAGGGTATAGAATTTTTTTTTTTTGGGGAGGGGGGGGGGGGGTTGGTGGTGTGGAGATGGTGGTGAAAACTATCGGAAGATAAAGAATTTTTAAATTTAAAAGTATTTTTGAAGAATTACTGCTTTTAATTATCTTACTTTAAGTTAGATTAGATATTCATATTACTTTTAAAATGCTCAAGTGAAAAAAAAAAATATAAATAGGAGTAATATTTTAATAATCCTCAATATAATCTTATAATAACAAAATAAAAAGTAATGTTGAAATCATGATAAATTTTGGTAAGTGATTTTTAGATTGTTGTTGGATTAGTTTACAATTAGATGACATTAGTTGTAATTTATATAAAAACTATGGTCTATTTTAAATTGTATAGTCATTTGATTAATCAAAGGACCTATGAGTTTAATTTTTCTATATGCAAGTTTTTGAATAAATTTACATATTAGTAGGTACCTATGAGTTAATTGCCCAAAAAGAAAACTCAGGTCTCCGTGTCTTTATTTGAAATCATCGGCTTGGAAGGCTGTGTTTTTTTTTTTCCTGTGGCTTCGTAATTAAATCATAACTTTTAAAACAAAAATTACAAGCGCAATTAAATCTTGCCTAGTGCCCTAGTCAATGGTTTTCTGGCAAAACCAAGCAAACAAAAGAAGCCATCTCTCCCTCATTTTTAAATATATATATAATTATTAATAGTCATAATTTTGTTATTTTCAAGTCATCATTACATCATTTAGCGTTAAAGATCGTTCATCTCAATAATTTTTTAGGATCAGTTGATGATAGTAGATGTAAAAACCCAAAACTAGTATAAAAATATGTGTAGAAATATGTCTTTCTTGATTCTAATCCATATTATATATGCAACGACGCCACCAGAATTTATGGCCCTGTGCAGAACTTTAAACCAAAGCTTCACATAATTTCAAATTAAAATGCTGAAAAAAACTATTACCATAAATATAAAAACTTTGTTCATTAGTTAAAGCTTGGGAGTTTTTATTTTTTCACAATTAATGAATCTATCAAGAGGTCCTCTTTGAGAGCAATTGCTCAGTTTTTGTGGGGAGTAAAAACACAACAGCAACAATATAGCAGCGGAAACAATAAACAACAACTGGAAACTGCAACTTAAATTATCTAAGAATGCAATTGAAATTGTCAAAGATTGCAACTGAATCTGCAGCTAAAATTGACTGAAACTACAACTGTGGTTGTAGCTGAAATTCACTGAAACTGCAACTATAATTCACCGCGACTGCACCTCAAGCTGTAACAGATTATAACAGATCATCAACTAGTAATAACAACTAAAACCAGCAGAACAACACACAACAACACAAAAACAGTAACCGCAACAATACAACAGCAGTAACCACAACAACACAACAACAGATAAACAAAATTATAAAGAACCTGGAGCAATATATCTTAGAGAGAGTAACTTCATATATTTATGGATAAAAAAACCAAAATGACTTCTGAATTCAAATAAGAGAAAAATGAAGATTTTGCAGATGGGTTGCCTCATCTCTATTCGCTCTCACACACACTTTCTCTCTATTTCTCTAACTCTCTCAGATACAAAGACAATAAGAGAGCCATTATATCTATACTAAAGGAGAAGTTCCACTTCTACTCCTTTTTTTCTTGATATTGTTTTTTCTTTTCCTTTATATATATCAAATTATTTTTTTCTTTTCCTTTATTTTTTTTTCTTTTCCTTGATTTTTTTTCTTTTCTTTTTTACATATCAATTTTTTTTCCTTTTCCTTTTTATTCTTTTTTCTTTATTATTAATTTTTTTAGATCTACAGTTTCTACCGTGATTTTCCACTTCTACCCCTTTTTTTTTCTTGATTTTTTTTTTCTTTTCCTTTATACATATCAAATTGTTTTCTTTTTTTCCTTTATTTTGTTTTGGCAGGCCTTGATGTTTTTTTCTTTTCTTTTATACATATCAATTTTTTTCCCTTTTCTTTAAATTTTTTTTCTTTTCTTTATACATATCTTTATTTTGTTTTCTTTTCCTTGATTTTTTTTTCTTTTCTTTTATACATATCAATTTTTTTCCCTTTTCTTTTTTTTTCTTTCCTTATTATTATTTTTTAGATCTACAGTGATTTTCCACTTCTATCCCATTTTTTCTTGATATTTTTTTTCTTTTCCTTTATACGTATCAAATTGTTTTCTTCTTTTCCTTTATTTTTTTTTTCTTTTCCTTGATGTTTTTTTTCTTTTCTTTTATACATATCAATTTTTGTTTCCTTTCCTTTAATTTTTTTTTTCTTTTTCTTTATACATATCTTTATTTTGTTTTCTTTTCCTTGATTTTTTTTTCTTTTATAATATCAATTTTTTTCCCTTTCCTTTTTTTTTTCTTTTCCTTTATTATTATTTTTTTCCTTTATACATATCAATTTTTTTTCTTTTCCTTTTTTTTCAATTCCTTTTTATATATTTTTTCTTTCCTTTATACGTATCAAAAGAAAATTTTCCTCTTTTTTTTTTCTTTTCCTTTATACATATCAAAAAATCATAAAATAGATTTAAAAAAAACATTGTTCCCCTACAATATAAACGATCAATCGGCCTCCTCGGCCCACGTATCTTACTAACTCAACGCGTTACTCTCACGCCCTTCAGGCCGACCAACTTACTTATCCGTAGCTTACCGGCTACCTTCCGGGTTAATCCTGCTAGTGTATCTTTGACCTTTATGGTCCATCCATCCACAAAACCAATGCCAACGCACAAATGGTTTCGGCCCTAAGCCGACATATGTTAAATCTCGCACCGCGTATCGAGCGACTAGCACCCTCAATCGCTGCTATCTAGCGCCCTCGAACGTACTATCACTATCGTATCCAGGTTGCTGACGAGCTGTTCCGCTTCGAGACATCACATCCACAATAGAATCACACCACCCAAGTCGTCGAAACCAACGACTCTGGAACCAAACCTCGCGCAGAACATTCGAAACCTCGCTCTGATACCAATTGTCAGGGCCCACCCCTAATCCCCCGGGATTACGGGCTAAATCATGCTCCCATCTAACTTACGCATGACACTAAGGTTAAACAGACGTCCAACCTCCATGTGACACGTAAGTCGGACAAAGGATTGTCGATCGAACCATCCTCAAAGTATCCGGACTTCAAAGAGTGCGTCGAAACTACTGTGGATCTCGGGTGTGATGTCTCCGTCCTTCTTGACCAACAGCCCGCACCGCAACAACCTGGAGGGTATCGAAAACAAGACAAGAATGTGAGTGGACAAAAATAAAGTATAAGTGTAAAAACAGTTAACAGAAAACACAATTACATTTATACCCTCCAATCAAAAACCAATGCATGCATATCAAGTCAAGTCATGAAATCACTCATATCAAAAACCATCATTGAAAAACCATTTGAAAACCCGTATCATCCAGGCCTTAGCCTCAAATCACAATTCAATCTCAAATTCGGGAACTCAGTCCCAAAACTCGTCAAATCCACTTCATCCGGGCCATTGCCCAAAACATCAGAAAACCAGTGAAAAACATTAATCATACAAGTTTATTGGATCTCAAGTGCGCCCGAGTCTTTAAACTCAAAACACAATGCGCAATTAGCTAGGCCTTCCCGGGATATCAAAGTCTTTAAACTCAAAACATAATCACAGGCCTCGGGGGGTATCATATCTGAGTCTTTAAACTCAAAACATATACCGAGTCTTTAAACTCAAAACAATCAATCCAGGACCCTTCCCCCCGTCAATCAATCCGAGTCTTTAAACTCAAAACCAGTGGGTTTTTCTCTTTTTCCGGTCTTTAAACCCAAAACTATTTTCCAATCAACAGTGAAAACCACAAAAAATCTATCTCCGAATTCGCAACAATGATTCCGTAAGCCGGCATCCGGAACCACTATCCCGAACCAAATCCAGACTTCTTTTCCAAACCTCGAAAACCAAAACCGAAATCTCAATCTCATGAATAGGGCTCCAAGCCCAAAACCACTTTTCCGAAATCTTTTCCAAATCATTGAAATCAAATCACATTTCAAATCCCGAATTCAAATCATTAAAACTATGATTAAAACACAAGATCATTCGAAATCTCGTAAAACGTGCAAAACCGTAATACCTCGAAAATCATGCAAAACCATAAATCATCAAGATCATAATTCAAATCATAGAATCAAGTATATAAAACATATAAAAACATATATGCATGCAACAAGAGTTAGAAAGCAAAGTCCACTCACAGACCATTCCAACGTTACCTCGATATGCTCGCACTTACGCCGTTCCCGGCCAGTTTGCAATCCTCGGCTTTCCCGAACCTGTCCAAAACCCATAACGAGGTCACTAACTACTTCACAAAGGTCATACTAAAGCCCCATAATTTTCCCGTATTTTTAACTATTTTTAACCGAGACCTAAAATCTTCGGACCTCCCGAAACATATCGAGACGATGTCCGATCGTCTCAAACCAGTGTCAAAATATTCATTACATTAATTACTTTAAAAGTCATGTTGGAAGATTTCCCAAACTACCCCTCACTCGCCCTCACGAGCGTCTAGAGGCTTTTGCGCGTGAAACCCAAGCGCATGAACAGTGTCACCATCAACCTTGCTTCGACCTGGTCTAGGCCCGGTTCAGACCGGCTACTGTAACTCGACCGGCGTGGCCAGTTTCCGTCCAATTTCAACCCATTTTTTGTAACGACCCGTCCCGGGAATTAGGATTAAGATCGTGTTTAAGATGAGATAAGTGAGCTTAATTGGTGGATAGTCGGTTACGATAGGTCTGGTAGCGTAGAATGACGATTTTGCCCCTAGTTCGGGAAAAGTGTTGATTTTTAGTTTGGGAGGCCAAGTGGGCTTTGACCGGTGACTGTGACGTAGTTCGGGACGTCACGAATCCGTAGACAGGTGGCACGCCCGATTCCGACATCCGAGGAGGAAGATATGATGTTCGGAAGGTTGAGGGCATTACCGTAATTTGGGTGAAATAGAGGGAAAAGTTGACTTTTTGTATGGTCGGGATTTTGACATGTTGACCTAGGACAGTTAGGTAGATCTCGTCGCCCTGAGTACAACGACAGACGACACGTGTTCATTATGGTGAGTTACGGGTGAGTTAGGTAGATCTCATTGGAGTTAGGATGTGTGAGTTACAGGTCTAGAAAGGTAGTGGCATTATGGTAATTTTGAGTGCAAAGAAGGGCATTTTGTTCTTTTGGTTGTTTGGGATTTGTGCAACCAGATCAGGACAAGTGTACAGTGAGATGGGGATATTTTTGGAAAGGGACCATGGGATTGGTGACACGTGCAGTGTGTGTAGTGGGTTCTAGGCCGTGCACGGTGTGTGTTTAATTTGTGCCCGTGTGTGTGTGTTCGAACAAGAGAAACAGAGGGTGAGTTGGAGAGAAAATCGATCAAGTGAAGGGAGTGTTTGTGTGTTCTGGCGAGTGGATGAGATACTGGAGATCGAGTGAGAGACAGTGAGTGAGTGGTGAGGGCAACTCGTGTGAGGAATCGTGTGAGTGTGAGGGGTTGAGTTTCTGGGAAACAGAGAAGGTGTTGGGTGGTGGTGCTGCTGTGTGGTACTCCTATCATCAAATTGGACCCGTGGTGGTGTTGTGAGGATAGAGAAGGGTCGACTAGCCCCAGCGGATCTCACGGCGGCGACCGGAGCACAGGTAATTCCTCGTTCTTGTTCAAATACTTTGTTTTTCCATTTTGCTTCACACCGTTAGTTGTGGGTTTTGGGTGTGAGTCGACGGTTTTGGTGAGTTGGGTGAGACTTAGGAAGGTCCTAGGATTGGTTTAAGTTCGACACCGTGACGGGGGAAGACCTGGTTGGCCGGAAGGGAAAACAGGGGACTGGTTTGGGTTTTTGTTCGAGCTTGAGTCGACGACTTAGGGGCTGTGTCGAGGTGTTTGAGTGAGGGGACTGGATTACTGAGGACTGGACGATGAAGATGGTGAAGAAAGGAAAGGCAACGGAGACAAGACGGCGGAGAACCGGGTGCACCGGTTCAGACCGGTCGACCCGAGGTAGACGACGATGAACAGTGTTCCTGTAGCAGGCGCGTGAGGGCCACGCGCAGCCACTTTGGGCGGCGGATGGGGGCGCGGCCGGCGGCGGTTGGGAAAACGGTCAACATGGTTTTTGGTCTAGGTGTCGTGACGAGTCTATTGTACTTGGTTTCAGGTTAATCGGACGTCGTTTGAGGTTAGTTCCGCGAAGGTGAAGGTTTAAGGTTCCGGTTCGTTACGTTTAGGACCCGGGGATTTTTGGGGAAAATGAGGTGGACCTTCGTAGATGTGTTAGTAACGTACTTTGGTGACTTGTGACAGGATCGGGATTTCCCGAGGAAGCTGAAGAGCGTACGGGACGTACGGGGCGCGAGTGACGTTCCGGTGACTGTGAGTGGACCCTTTCTCTTAACTTGAACATGCATAACTGCTTTTTCTATAACTGTTTTATGGTTTTATATGTGATTTTATGATGGTTGAATATGTGATGTTGGTTTTATATAATTGCACGTTTTTCGACCAAATAACGTATTTGACACGTTTTACGAGAAATGCTTGATTTTTGATTATGATGCTATGTTATTGGGATTTCAATGATAAATGATTTTCAATGATTATAAATGGATTTTGGAACATGATTTTGAGGATCACGGTTTTCAGTTTTAAAATCGAATTGTGGAATTCCGGATTTGGGTTCGGAATGACGGTTCTGGATGCCGGAATGGCTTCGGGCCGGTGATTTCGGATTCGGGTTTGGATATGGATTTAGAAATGGTTTTCAAATGGTTTTGATTGGATTTGCTGGATATGGTTATTGGGTTTAAAGACCCGGATTATGATTAACGGGGGACGTGCCCGGATTGGGTTTAAAGACCCTGATTGAGTTTAAAGACTCGGGAGTTTAAAGACTCGGATATATTGATATTTTCTCCGTAGGCCTGTTGAGTTTAAAGACTCGGGAGTTTAAAGACTCGGATATTATTGAGGGCTGGATTGAGTTTAAAGAATCGGGAGTTTAAAGACTCGGATAGGTCCAGCAGGTTTGATCGGATAATTGTGATACGGTTTTATGATGCTAATGATATGATTTCTATCACTGTTTTTGTAACGGTTCTGCAATTGTTTTTATGATGATCTTTACGTGATTTATAAGTGTTTTAGTAACTGGGTTATGCATGTGTGTTTTCAAAATGGAGGGCTAAAACCCTAGTTTTATTATGAAATGGTTTTCGAAAATTCTTTTCTTATTTATGGTCCACTCACACTTTCTGTTTTTAATTGCCCTCCAGGTCGTGGAGGTAGCGTGGGGTTGTGACGTCGAGGCAGCGTCGGAGGCATAGAATACTCGAGAGTGACCCCGAAGTGCTTTACATTTTCCATTGTGCGTGTATCTAGTTCATCGGTTTTCTTTCCTTTGTATTTAGTACTATGCTCTGTAAAACTTTGAATTCGAGATGTTTAAAGTTTCTCATGCGTCTGACTGTGTAGTTTAGTGGTTTACTTTGGTGTTGTGTCGGGGTGTCAGACGGGAGCAGGATTTACCTCGGTTTTCGGGGTGAAACCGGGGTGGGTCCTGACATTTTTGATCCTAACTAGTCCATTAGTTTCGTTCCATCATCCCTAACCTATTCTCAACAACGATACAAGAAGTTTCCGGCCAGAGATTACCTCCCAAAACGAAGGAGAAACCGCCCCCTGTTCACTGTCCAGTTGCTGGAATTCTAACCACCTCCTTCATTGGTTTCGACCTCAATCCATTCCTAGAACCTTCAGAAACAAAATTCAATTACTCAAATCGTCAATCGAGCACTAAAACCATAGTTACCATTCTTAACTCTCACTCCTTACCTTATCGCCTTTGCGGCCCTCGTCCACGGCGAGCCGTAGTTACAGGCCTAAACGACTCCTAGGCAGCTCAGAAACAGCATTCAATACTCAATTTGGCTCAAACACTCTTCAATTCGATTCCCATGTTTCAAACTCAACAGGGGACTCACGGGTTCATCCCTGTGTTCGACCACTACCGTGCACGACGGTGCTTGGTGGCAGCACCGCCAAACTCCTCCCCTGCCTCTCTCTCTCTCTCTTTCGTTCACAAAATAAGCAAAATAGATGAAGATCGAAGGAAAGCAATGGGGGACTTCTTCTCTGTTTTCCTCTGTTTTGTACAGCCACAACACACCCGTGCACAAATTAAAACCAGTCGAGACTTGTACACCCATCCAGTCTCTGCCAGGTGTCCAAAACCTGTGGACACACCATTCAAAGCAAACCAAGTGTCCCACTTCCATTGGGCACAAATCCCAAGGCAGAAAATGTCTAGAATGCCCCTTGCTGCCCAAATTACCGTTTTGCCCCTTATACGTTTAGACTCATAACTAAACGATCCGAAGTCCGATGATGACGTGCCACCTGTCCTTGTACTCAGGTCGTCGAGACCTATCTAATGGTCCTCAGGTTGCATGAAAACTAATGGTCAAACAAAAAGTCAACAAATTCCTCTCTTTTAACTAAATTACGAAAGTACCCTCAACCTTCCGAACATCACAACTTCCTCCTCGGATGTCGGAATCGGGTGTGCCACCTGGCTACGGACTCGTGACGTCCCGAACTACGTCACGGTTATCGGTCAATGCCCAATTAACCGTCCAAACTAAAAGTCAACATTTTGCCTATTCTAGGGGCAAAATCGGCATTCTGCGCCAAAAGTACTTTTCACTAAACACTGATTAACTTAGCTAATCCGTCCGTAATCACTTCGCTAATCCCGACTCCCGGGATGGGTCGTTACAATCTACCCTCCTTAAAAGAATTTCGTCCCGAAATTTCACATCTGGTACCCCACACCTGGGTCTCCTACCCAATGGTCATCTCCTGCCAAAACAACCCAACCTGTCATCTCAACTTGTTTAAAAGGACCAACTCACTAGCTTTACCACGTATTGCCTCAACAATCACTCGGGATCACCTGATCCAATCTACATTTTCCCTCCACAATACCCACTTGTGGGAACAACACCAACCATCCGCCTGCCCTAGCACTAAGCCAAACACCAACACTTTCACCCGAACCGCACGTTCAAGTACATTGGCCCAGTACCACCAAAAATTAAACACAGTTCATAAAGTACATCCTCACGTACTTCCACCTTCAACTTTCGGAACCCAACTCACCGTCCTTCCCAGACTCCCGGTCTCCTGGTCGGTAGGAAATCCTATGGTAACACAACTACGAATCCAAAGTAGACTTCTCAAACCAAAATCTAGGTCCAACAACTATTACCCAACTCAAAATCGAAACCAGAAGCGATCCAATCCTGCTCTACTCACCCAAAAGAAAATCCACCTACCGACTCACTACTTCGCCTTCACTTCCCTCAACTGCTCCGACCACCCTGTCGAATTAAATCAACAAACTCCTGTCCAATTCCTTCCGTCATCCTTCAACGGAACTCACCGTAGTCCTCAACCACGAGTTTCCCAACTCAACTCCACTAATCATAGGCGATCCTCATCTTCTACGAATCACGACCACGCTTCCGCTGCGCTACTCTGATCAACCAACGGCATCTTGACCGTTCGTCCTGGTTCATGACCTACCCATGGTCATCCTTACCTTGCTCGGCATACCAACCCTCATCCAGAGTCATCCACCAGGCAACCACTACCTCGGCTGCACCTAGTAGCACCGTCTCAAATCCGGCCGTAAGTCGGCCCAAACCACAAGGAGTACGATACCACAAACCCCAACTCACAGTTCCCCTCAGGTACTTCTCCGCCGAATTAGAGGACAGCGACTCGGCAGGCACGCTCTGATAGATTGAGGGGCTGAGGGAAGGTTGTGTGGCGGGCCTGGGCCGGATTTTGGGCCTGAGACGGACTGGGCTCGCCTGGGCCGCTTGGTTCGCTCATGGGCTGGGGTCACGTGGGCCGACGGGCTGGACTGAAATGAATTTTGGGCTGCAAATAAAATGTTTTGGGCTTATCATAATCTGGGCTTGGATTAATTTGGGTTGCAAAATTAATTAAACAATTACTTAGTAATATTTCACCGAAATTCGTCTATAATTTCTTCGTTATAATTCCGATCGAGACGATTCTTTCGCCAAAATATTCCAAATTACAAATTTTATTTATTTAAATAGAAATATCACAAAATATATTAGTTTATCTAATGATTTATTATTTTAATATTAAAAGTCAAGTATAAAGGGTATAAAATAATATAAAATAATGCTTATTTGAGGACCTATCACTTTCCTTCAAGGATCAATCCCAAGCCTTTTCTTCATCAAAAATAACATCTCTGCTCACTATGACTTTTTTTGTTGTTGAATTGAAGAGCTTGTACCCTTTTGTGATTGTACTATAGCTAATAAAAATACACTTTTCTGCTTTCTCAATCAAGCTTCTTCCTTATATGATCAGAGACATGTGCAACTCCAATGCACCCAAATACTCAAAAGCGGTGAACATTGAGCTTTCGACCACTCCAAACTTCATAAGGAGTTTTCCCATAGACACTTTTATTTGGAAACATGTTCAAATATAAACTGCACAAGCGACAACTTTGACCTAAAACCTTTTAGGAAAATTCTTCAACTTCAACATACATATCACTATGTCCATAATTAACCTGATTTTCCTCTCAGCTACGCCATTTTGTTGTGGCGTATACCTGGTTGTCATTTGATGTTTAATGATATTCCTCTCCAAGAATTCATCACAAACCATATACTCTGTTACTCTATCAGTTCTAAGCACTTTTGTTTTCTCTCCACATTGCTTCTCAACATGCGCCTTACAAATTTTGAAAGTGTCACAAGCATTTGATTTGTTTTTTGAAATATAAACTCAAGTCTTCTTACTATAATCATCAATGAAAGTGATAAAATATCTACCACCACCAAATGAAGGCACTTCAACACTCATCAAGATTTGTTTTTGAAAATGTCACAAGCATCTGATTTGTTTTTCAAAATATAAACCCAAGTCTTCTTGCTATAATCATCAATGAAGGTGATAAAATATCTACCACCACCAAATGAAGGCACTTCAACACTCATCAAGATTTTTTTTTGAAAGTGTTACAAGCATCTGATTTTTTTTTTTTCAAAATATAAACCCAAGTCTTCTTGCTATAATCATCAATGAAAGTGATAAAATATCTACCACCACCAAATGAAGGCACTTCAACACTGCATAAATCTGAATGGATTAACTCTAGAATTCTTTTAGCTCTATGAGCCTCTCCAATAGGGAAACTATCCCTATGCTTCTTACCCAACACACAAGTTTCACATACTTCCTTTTGAACTTGAATTTTTGGTAAACCAGATACCATTTCTTTCATACTAAGGGAACTTAGTGTTGAGTTAATGCCTCCTTAGTGGATTATTAATGCATTGAATTTGATTATGTATTGGGAATAAATACATGGTGTTGTTCATTCAACCTTGTAGGAAAAGATTGATGTGGAAGCTTCATGAAGAAGAGCATTAATTGAAGAAGGTGCATGAATGGACTTCAATGAAGGATGTTGAAATGTGAGGAAATTGTCCCACATTGGAAAAGCACAAATACAACTTGTGCCTTAAGCACTATATAAGGTGGAGAGCTTGGTCACATTTCAACATCAAGGAGAACACCTCACAAGTGAGTGAGTGCTTCAAGAGTGTGTATAGCTCTTGGGTTAGAGTGATCTTCTTGAGCACTTCAAGAGTGTGTATAGCTCTTGGAGTAGAGTGATCTTCTCGGTTAATAGAAGGTGAAAGAGTGTGTATAGCTCTTTGGGGTAGAGTGATTTTCTCGGGTTGAGAGAGGGTGTACAAGGGGTATCCTATTGGATACAAGGGCTCGAGTTGGGTATAAACTTGAGTAGTGTAATCTTGTATTTTGTATTCTCTCATAGTGAAGGAGAAAACTCTCCGAGGACGTAGGCAAGTTAATTGGCCGAACCTCGTTAAATCTTTTGTGTTCTTGGTTTCTTTATTTCCTTTTTTCATCTTTATTGTTAGCACTTGCGTGGTGGAGGATTAATTTCCTAACACTTAGACTATGAAAGTTCAAATGCCCAAACCGCATATACCATAACCAACTCATATCCTATTTTATAACAGAATTAAAACAAGGAAAATGTTTACCATTAAGATATAAAGGAAATAACCGGTTTCGAGCCATTGTCACCTTAGCTATCATGCCACGCTGTGAGTCATTTATGATGCATATCCTTCCATGAATCTGGATGCCGTATCATTTTTTAGCCAATTGCCCCGCACTCCACAAATTATGGTGAAGGCCCGAAACATAGTAGACATCAATGATACTATTGAAGAAGCCATTCTTTAATTGGATAACAACTCTACCTTTTCCCCTTGTAGAGATTTTTGTGTGATCACCAAATGTGATTGTTGATTGCGCTGACTCATCAATCTCACTAAACAACTCTTTATCACCACATATGTGATTGCTCCACCCTGTATCCAAAAGCCATTTTGTCTTCTCTTTACCATTCACAACACTAAAAGCTAGTAACAAAGTTTCCTCATTGCCATCTTTTTCTTCTGCAATCATGGCATGAAAACCTTTTCTTTCACCCTTCATCTCACACTCATATTTGTAGTGGCCATACTTTTGGCAATTGTAACACTTGACATTGGATTTGTCATAGGGCTGATTCCTTTGGCTTTCTCTTTTGTCATAAAACTGACTCCATCCATTTCCTCTTGCCCTTGCTCTTCCTCTATTTGAACTGAATCTGCCTCGTAAACCTCTTTTGTAGCTTGTATTCTAGTACCTTGGATGTGATCTCAACTCACTACTGGACTCCCCTTTTTTTAAGTCATGTTTATTCTTTTCGAAGTTCAACTTAGCTTGTAGGGCTTCTTCAATTGTAACCTCACTCTTCTCATTTAATCTTTGTTCATAAGCTTGCAAAGAACCTTGCAACTAATCCACTGTCAGAGTATTGAGGTCCCGAGTTTCCTCAATTACTGTAACTTTGCCCTCAAATCGATCCATCAAAGTTCGGAAATTTTTCTCCACAATTTGTATATCCTTCAGAACTTCACCATTGGACTTCATCATGTTTGACAATGCCAAGGTATGTGAGAAGTAGTCAGAGATGCTCTTTTTTTTTCTTCATTTGTAGAAGCTCAAATTGTCTTCTCAATGTCTGCAGCCTAACCTTCATAACTTTCTCTCTGCCAACATAGCTATTAATTAGCACATCCCATGCCTCCTTAGCTGTAGAAACATGTACAACTTTCTCATAAACACTAGATTCAATTGCTCCAAAGATATGCATCAATGCTCAGCTGTCTTTCTTCCTATTTCTCAATAATTATTCTCTTTGGTTTTGCGGTATTGTTGCTTGATCACCAGGATCTGTAAATCCATTTAAAACAACATCATTGTACTCCATCACTCTGAAGAACAATTCCATTTGGGAAAGTCAATGCTAGAAATTTCTCTTTCCATCAAACTTACCTATTGGGCACTGCACAAAGTCATTCCTATTTGCCATCACCACCAACCTAGTAAGCTCTGATACTAGACGTGAGAAGTAGAAACACAACAGCAACGATATAGCAACATAAACTACAAACAACAACTGGAAACTGCAACTTATATTATCTGAGACTGCAACTGAAACTATCAAAGACTGCAATTGGATTTTCAACTAAAGTTGACTAAAACTACAATTGTGGCTGTAACTGAAATTCACTGAAATTGCAACTACGATTGCAACTATAATTCACCGAAACTACACCTGTAGCTGTAATAAATTGCAACAGGTAGGAACAGATCATCAACTAGTAACAACAACTAAATCCAGAATAACAACACACAATAACACATCAACAGTAACCTCAACAATACAACAATAGTAACCCCAACAACACAACAACAGAGAAACAAAATCATAAAGAACCTGGAGCAATATATCATGGAGAGAGTAACTTTATATATTCATGGATAAGAAAACCAAAATGACTTCATAATTCAAATAAGAGAAAGATGAAGATTTTGCATATGGGCTGCCTCCTCTCTATTCGCTCTCACACACATTCTCTCTCTATTTCTCTAACTCTCTTAAATACAAAGACAATAAGAGAGTCATTTATATTACAGCCAAAATAACCATACATCAATAAAAGACAAGATTACCTTTACATTTATTACATAATTACTTACAGACTATAAGTTTGGTTTATCTTCCAACAATTTTTTTCCTTCTTCTTTTTCGGCGTTTATTAATATCCAAAATCGTATGTGCTAGTTAGTGGTATGTTTAGATTGGGACTGTAAATCTTTACATTTAGCATATTATGCACATCTATACGCATTTAAAGTATCACAATTATTAAATTAATTTAATGGATAAATTTAATCCTTATCCATACATTAAAGGCATGTACAAATCTGTTAAAATCGTTAACTGGACCGCTTCAAACTGTTATTTATCTAACTTTTTAGATTTCATTGGATAAAAGTCAAATGGTTTGAGAATCCAAACCGATCCGTTAGTAATGATTTGGATTTGGATTTTTATTTTATAATGTCGTTAACTTCAAATCGGATTGTTAAGAAATATATTAATTTTTAAAACTGTTATTAATACAAAGTGATAGTAATAAAAATAAAAAGAGAAACAATGTAAAATAAGCAAAAGCCCAACAACAATAACACCAAAAAAAAAAGAGTCTCTATGATCAACAATTTGGTGTAATTCTACTTGTCACTGGAAGATTTTAAAAATATTTTAAAAAAAAATTAGAAGATGCTTGATGGAAACAATTTTGTATCTTTGTGTTTATTTTATTTTTTGCCTAAACGCAGTGCCGTAATTAGGAACTCATATGTGTGGGAGCTTTTTCAAATACTTGAAAAAAGAATTTAAATGTGATTAAATTCATTATAATATATGTCAAATTAATATCAAAGCATATAAAAAAGTTCACTATAACCATATATAATGGATTCTAAGTTTGAAATTATTGCATGCCCAAAATAGATTATGATTGAAGTGTTAAAACAAAATATACATGTGTAAATTTTGAAAAATTGGAAAAATAATAATTATAATATGAATTATATATTTCTATATCAAAATATCTCTAGGACTTTTGTAAATCATATATGATAATGTTATGTGTTCATTAGAAAGCTTGAAATTATATTTTCCAAATTGATTAGGAATCCCAAAATAGATTACAATTAATAATAATTCCTATTTATTAATAAATTAATAAATTTTTAAGTAACTAAAACATATTATCACACATATATATATATATATATGATTACATTAAAATAGAGACAAAATAAAAATAAAACTCCCATTAAAGAGCTTTGGACCCTAGGACGACAAAAATAGCTTACAAGTCCCACTGTGGATGAAATACAAATATGATGTTACAGATTGATTATTTACTATATAAATTAAAAAAATTTCGGGGCCTACAAATGGACCCTGTTATATATATATATATATATACATATAGACGTGTGTCCATGACAGGTTAATTTCCTTATTTACATTCGTTTGTATCATGTTTTCATTTTGATTTGTTTTGTATAGATTGTATCTATTTGAATGTAAATTAGGTATTATATATCTAATGGTTTATGTACGTATTTACAGAATGCAGAAGATAATGAGTATGCAGAAGGGGTTGATCCATCACTTGAGTTTGTCATAACATCCTGGGATATAACAGCCACCGGGGCTCCTGCTACATTGTTGGTTTTCAACAACGAGAAGGGCTTTGCTCCGAAGAACATAGATTCCATTTGCAGTGTTGGACTGTCCACAAAGAAAGGCAACCGCAAGCAAGGTTATATTGGGGAGAAAGGTACTTAAATGGATATTCTGCATGTCCTTCGTATTGGTTTTGAGTTTAATGACATGATATATAAGTTTTACCAAAAAAGATAACGGCTTTATGTTATACATATATATATATATTATATATATATATGGGCAATAGGAAATGAGGAAGCTAAAGAAAAAAAATTATCAGATTTTGATGTCATGTCCTTGTTTGTAGTAACTTGTGACTCAATCTATTGTTTGTTGTTGGAATGCCTCCAAGCTTTGTTGATGTGCCTTCTCTTATTAGTAAATGGTAACTTATGTCTCTTCACCATTTTCCTAATTGAACCAAGTTTCTATTTAATTTGCAGGAATTGGTTTCAAAAGTGTGTTTCTGATCACATCTCAGCCGTACATCTTCAGCAATGGTTACCAGATAAGGTTCAGTGAAGAGCCTTGCCCGCATTGCGATCTTGGGTACATAGTTCCTGAATGGGTTGATGCAAACCCCACAATTTCTGAAATTACAAAGATTTATGGTACTTGCGGTTCTGTTCTTCCGACCACAGCTCTGGTCTTACCTTTGAAGCCGGACAAGGTCCAACCTGTGACAAAGCAGCTGTCAAGCTTAGACCCGGAGATTCTCTTGTTTCTTTCAAAGATTAAGAGGCTCTCAGTCAGAGAAGACAATGAGGATCCGCGGCGCAACACTGTAACTGCAATTGAGATAGCCAGTGAGACTAACTTTGTCACTAGGAAGAACATTGATGCCCAATCCTACACGCTGTATCTCTCAGCAGAGAAAGAAGAATGCGGCTACTATATGTGGAAGCAGAAGTTTCATGTCGATGAAGAATGTAGAGTTGAGAGGGAGATGAATGAGTGGATCATAACACTTGCATTTCCAAGTGGAGAGCGCCTTCGTAGAGGAATGAACACATCTCCTGGTGTCTATGCATTTCTTCCCACCAAGATGGTGACAAACTTTCCTTTTATAATTCAAGCTGATTTTCTTCTTGCGTCATCCCGTGAAACAATTCTTCTGGAAAACAAGTGGAACCAGGGGATTCTTGATTGCGTGCCAACTGCATTTGTCAATGCATTTATCTCTCGTTCAGTCTATAGAGGGGGCTCCGGTGGCTAGTTTACCTCACATGTTCAAGTTCTTGCCAGTTGAAACCTCTTACTGTGAAGAATTAAATGCTGTGAGGGAGAAGATCAGAGAAAAGATTAGTGAAGAGAGCATTGTGCCTAGTGAGTCCTTCAAGCAGCAGATGTTCTTTTACAAACCCCGTGAAGTAGGTAGATTAATGCCTTCCTTTTGGAATATTGTGAGGAAGGCAAGGGATGAAGGTGTAAGCTTGATTAATCTCTCGTCTCATGGAAGATATGTTCTGTCTTATTTCTTCGACAAGGTTGAGTTTGATCACATTCTGTGTTTCCTCGGAGTTGAACCAGTAGACAATGATTGGTATGCTAAATGCATCCAGGGTACTTCCAATCTTGTAACTGGCATGTCAGAAGATGTTTATTTGGAGATTCTTTTGTTTATTGCTGATAATTGGGGGTCTAAATTTAGCCACACTCACATCAAGAACATACCACTAATTAAATGTTTGGGGTCTGGAAGAAAATCTTTGTGCAGCATAAGCACAATGCGGAAAGGTGATTGTAAAATTCGCTTATCCAGCAACTCTGATCATGTCTCATGGCTGATTCATTGGAATGGAGAGTTTCTGTCTTCCAATAGTAGTCTTATTTTTATGCCAAAAGGAACACAAGACGCTATGGAGTTGTGCTCTAGGAAGGAGAGGTTGAAGAAATGGCTTGGAGAACAAGCCAAAGTTCGTTCTGTAAGTGTATATGAATATGCCAATGATCTCCTTGAAAATTTGCCTAATGAGAAGAAGCTTGTTATTGCGCTTACCCACTTCTTATACCAGTCATGGTGCAAATGTTATATCTCAGATTGGGAAGCTGGTAAATTATGCAAAACCTTGCCACTAGTGGATAAGTATGGAAGAGTGATCAGAGACTGGACGGGGGTACTTGTGCCTGCCAATGGAAGCAAGTGGGCTTGTTTGACTGATTTGAATCCGTGGATAAATGAAGGGTATGTTGAATTGAGTGAAGATTACCTGAATTCTGGTCATTTTGCTGGTACCACTACACCGCAAAAGAAGCTCCTTGAGTTTCTTAAGTGTCATGCTGAAGCTTCGGATGTACCTGACATTTCTGCTCCCAGTGATAGCATACCGTCTTTGTCTACACCACTTACAAAGCAAAACGCGTTTTTTGTTTTGGACTGGATTCGTTACCTCGTGCGAGAACCTATTCCCATCCCTCAGAAGTTCTTGAGGAGCATAAAAGAAGGGAGCTGGCTGAAAGTTACTTTGAATGGCTCTCCGGGTTTCAGGCCACCTTCGCAGTCATTCCTTTTGTCCTCATCGGAAAACATTTTACAGAACAGCTCCTTTTCAGTTGAGATCCCGTTAGTTGATCAAAATCATTATGGAGAAGGAATTAATAGCTACAAGGAGGAGCTGAAAACAATTGGGGTCAAGTTTGAGTTTGGTGAAGCTTGTGAATATATGGGGAAACATCTGATGTCTCTTGCAGCTTCTTCCTCTTTAACTGCAGACAATGTACTTTCGGTACTTCGTTTCATCAAGCTGTTGCGCAAAAAACTTCTCTCCCCGGAGGATTTCATCTATAGTATTAAAGAAGGTCGGTGGCTTAAGACTTCTCTTGGCTTCAAGTCTCCAGTGGGATCTGTCTTGTCTGATGAGGAATGGATGGTTGCTTCGAAAGTCAGTGACATTCCCATCATTGATCATGGATTTTACAGCAAAGATATATATGAGTTCAAATCAGAACTTGAGTTGCTTGGTGTGGTAATCTCCTTCAGCAAATGTTACCACCTTGTCATTGACAACTTGAAGTCACCATCTTGCTTAACTTCTTGGACTCCTGATGTTCTTCTACTGCTGCTTAAATGTATGAGTCTTTCTGGTTCGTCTGAGAAACTTGTCAGAACATTGAAAGAAGCTAAGTGTCTGAAGACAAACGATGGTGACAAGTGCCCAGAGGGATGTCTCTTGTTTGTTTGATTCCGAATGGGGCTGCATTCTTCAGGTTTTCAGTGGCCTGCCACTGATTGCTGATGATTTCTATGGAGATAAAATATCTTCCTACAAAAATGAGTTGAAGAAGTTAGGAGTGGTTGTTGATTTCGAAGAGGCTGTGGAAGCATTTGCTTGCTACTTCACGGAGCAGGCGGTGTCAGCTTCCATCACAATTGAAAATGTTGCGTCATTTCTATTGTGTTACAGAAAGCTACAGGATAAGTTTCCTGCTGAACCTAAGAGCTGCATTTGTGAAGGAAAATGGCTGCGTACTCGCCTTGGTGATTATAGATCTCCAAAAGAGTGCATTCTCTTTAGTCATGATTGGGATTTTATCTCTCCAATATGTCGCCTTCCGTTTATTGATGATTCTGACAATTATTATGGAAAGAACATTCATGAGCACAAGGAAGAACTGAAAAGCTTGGGGGTAGTTGTGGAATTCAAGGATGGAGCCAAGTTTGTGGAATCTGGTGGTCTTCACCTTCCTCAGAACCTTGGCTGCATTTCTTGGGAAAATGCTCTGGCATTGCTCGAATGCATAAGGATTTTATTGCAAGAGAAAGGTTACTCTCTTTCTGAGGATTTCATGGGAAAAGTTTCTCAACCATGGCTGAAGACTCATGCCGGTTACAGGCCTCCTAGCCAGTGCTTGCTATTTGGTTCGGAGTTTGGTAAGTTCTTAAAGCAGACTGATGGGCCTTTCCTTGATGAAGATTTTTATGGGAATAAAATTACTGCATACAAAAAAGAGCTCTCTGCAATAGGGGTGATTGTTGATGCGAAAGAAAAACTAGGTTGCTCTTTGATTGCTGGCCACCTTGACCTACATGAGGAGTTTTCAACTTTTTTTAGAGTATATAATTACTTGAGTGAGAGTGATTGGGAGCTGGAAAGAAATAGTGAGGTTGTCCGAAAGGTGTGGATTCCGAAAGGAAAGCAAAAGGGAGAGTGGGTTATTGCTGATGAATGTGTTCTGCATGACAAAGAAGGGCTCTTTGGTTTGCAGTTAACTGTTTTAGAGAAACATTATGAGCGCAAACTTCTATCCTTCTCTTGTGCTTTTGAAGTCAAATCTAATCCTTCACTTGATGATTACTTGAAGCTTTGGAAGAATTGGGAAAGTTCTGAAAGTGGATTGTCACATGATCAATGTTGCAAATTCTGGGGTTATATCTCAAAGCACTGGCAGACTTTAGAGAAGAAGAATACTCTTGCTGATGCCATTATGAAAGTACCAGTTAATTCAGGCTCCGGTGGAATCATGTTGTGCAAGAAGCAAGATATCTTCATTGGTGATGATCTTCAGCTGCAGCTTATTTTTCAACAGTCTTGTCACAATGTTTTTGTTTGGTACCCTCAGGCAAGCTTGGCTTCCTTGCCTAGAAGCAAGTTGCTTGAGATCTACCAAAAAATTGGAGTTCGCACTAGTTCTGAATCCGTGCAAAAGGAAGAAACATTATCAAATGATGCTGAATTAATGCCTGTTCCAACGGAGAAATTGTTTGGGAAGGTGTTGCTGAGGCTGATTCTCAGTTTTCTTGCTGGTCCTCCTATGGAAATGGATGCAGAGAAGAGGCTGAAAGCCATCCAAGGTCTTGTTAATGTTAGTGTTGTTGAGTCAACTGAACCGATTGCTGTAAGCTATAGCTTGGAATTGTCTTCGGGGGAGATTTTGAATGTGAAAGGCAGCAGGAAGATGCGGTGGGATAGAGAAGAATCCAAGTTTTTCACTCAGAAAATGGAGAATTCTGGTGGACAGAAGAGTGTTATTGAGTTTGCTATGTATTTTTCGGAAGCAATATCTGAGTGTGTACTGTGGGATAACATTGATCATATAGGTGCACTTTGTGAGCTGATCAAGTTGGCATTTTTTCTGAAGCTTGATGAGGAGGCAGTTGAGTTCTTGTTGTAGTCCAAGAATTTGCAGATTTTTGAGGAGGATGAGGAGTTTCTGAAGTCTGCCTACCCTTAAAAAGTACTAATTTGTGTGGTTAGTTACTATGAGTCTCTGTCAGCAGATGATTCCAAGTTTGTTTTGTTTCGATTGTGTGTTTGCCTGTGTTTCCGAGTTTGTTTTGTTTGGCTGTGTGTTTACTTTTGTTTGATTCTCTTGATTGCTTGGTTTAATATGGTATGAAATATGAACCTCTATCTTTTTATCATATTGTTTTTTCAAGTGCCTTTTAGTTTTGGTTAGTTTCTTGTCTGGCAAGTATCTTTCATTGCAATTTTATCGTTCTTTTTGGTTTAATTAGAAGAGATGGTCTTTTGATGACGCCAAATAATATCATTGAGTTGATTGCTACTTATGATATTGTTGATGATGTGAACTTTATCTGGTGTTTTATTAACCGTTTACAAGAGTCAGTTTATTGATTGCTAGTGATTGTGGAAAATAGAAATACGACTAGAAACTGCAACTGAAATTATCTAAGACTACAACTAAAATTGTCTAAGATTGCAACTAAAGCTGCAACTAAAGACTGAATTCACTGAGACTGCACCTGAAGCTGTAACTGGTTGCAACAACTAGAAACAGAATTGCAACTGGTAACAACAACTAAAAGTAGGATAATAACAACACAAGCAACATAGCAGCAGTAACCTCAAAATCATAACGGCAGTAATCATAACAACACAACAGCAAAAAAAGCAAATTATAAAGAACCTGGAGCAAATTTTCTTGGAGAGAATAAATAGCCAAAATGGCTTCAGACTTCAAATAAGAAGAAGATGAAGGTTTGATAGTAGCGGCTGCCTTCTCTCTGTTTTCACTCGCTCACTTTTTCTCTCCCACACTGATACAAAGACAAATAAAGACCCTTTTATACCACAACCCAAATTAAACCTACATCATTTAAATACAAAAGTACCCTTACACTTATGAAATAATTACTAATAAACCATAGGCTTGGTTTATCTTCCAACAGCTTCTCTTAAACCAAGGTGTCAAAATGCTTCATTCTAAGAAGCTCTTTCAGCTTCAGAAATGTCTCAGCCTTGAGACCTTTTGTGAATATATATGTCATTTACTCTTCACACACGTAGTAATGAATCTCAACCACCTTCTTAGAAACCAAGTCTCGGATGTAATAAATCTTCAAGCAATAGCTGAGTTGTTACTATAGAAAATTATTGTTAGACTTCTCTGCCCGTGCTGTAAAACTTCAAGCATTTGTCGGAGCTAGATTGCCTGAGTGGCACAATATGAAGTGGCATTGTACTCAGCATCTGTTATCGAAAGAGCCACAACTTGCTGCTTCTTAAATAACCAAGAGATAAATCTATAACCAATGTGGAAGGCATAGCCTGAAGTACTATTTGATGTTGTAGTATCTCTACCCCAATCATTATCTGTATAATCAACAAGCTCAACACCATAGTTAGTTGAGTAAAATATTCCATCACTTTGAGTGCCTTTCACATACCTCAGTATTCTTTTTGCTGTTTGCATATGTGATTATCGAGGAGAATTCATAAATCTACTAATAAGGCCAACTCCAAATGTGATATCAGGTCTAATGGGAGTAAAATACCTTAAGCTTCCAACTAGTTACTTGTAACGAGTGGAATTAACTAACTCTCCACCTTCATCAGCATACAACTTCAGTTTTCTTCACATGGAGTCATAACTGGATTACATGACTCCATTTTGAGCCTTTTAAGAATATATCCAGCATACTTTCTTTGAGAAATAAAGGTTCCTTGATTAGTTTGCTTCACATCAATGTCTAGGAAATATGACATCAAATCCATATCAGTCATCTCAAACTAAGATGTCAAGGCCTCCCTAAAATCAGTAACCGATCTCTGATTATTACTTGTGATAATCAAGTCATCAAGATATAAAACACAATCACACCATCTCCGTTGTCCAAAGTATGCTCATAAGAACACCTCTCAAACTCATGCTCCATGAAGTAAGAATCAATTTTTATGTACCATGCCCTTGGAGCTTGCTTGAGCCCATACAAGGCTTTTTTCCGCTTATACACCTTGTCATCTTCACCTTTTTTCACATAACCAGCTGGCTGTTCTAAATAGACTTCTTCTTCTAAAATTCCATTTAAGAATGCAGACTTAACATCCATTTGAAATACCTTCCAAACATTATGAGTAGCAATTGAAACAATCATTCTAACATTATCAAGTCTAGCAACAAGAGCAAAAACCTCAAAATAATCAATACCTGGCTTTTTCTTGTAGCCTTTGGCTACTAATCTTGCCTTGTACCGGTCCACATATCCATTTAACTTACACTTCATCTTGTATACCCATTTGACACCAATTTTAGTCTTCCCTTTTGGTAGAAAAGTCAGCTCCAATGTATCATTTCTTTCAATTGCATTGCTTTCTTCATTCATAGATGTAATCCATTGTTCTTTACAGCAATCATCATTAAAAGAAATGAGATCACAATCAGCAAAGAGTGCAAAATTCATGTACTCTTCATCCATGTCATCATTTTCATTTGTGACCACATAATCATCCAAGTGCCTTGGTCGGTGACGCTCTCGTTGTGGTCGATCCAGTTGTCTCACTTGTGGTGCTCAGTTCTCTTGAGTATGAACATCAGAATTTTCAACAAGCTGATCATCACCATTATCAGCGTTGTCATGAGTAACAAATATATCTGGTGTGCTTTCCTTCAAAGCCCAATCCCAAGCCCTTTTTTTTCATCAAAAGTAACATCTCTACTCACTATGACTTTCTTTGTTGTTGGATTGAAAAGCTTGTACCCTTTTGTGGTTGTACTACAACCAATAAAAATACACTTCTCCGCTTTCTCATCAAATTTCTTCCTTATGTGATCGGGGACATAAGCAAATGCAATGGACCCAAATACTCGAAAATGATGAACATTAGGCTTTCAACTAATCCAAACTTCATAAGGAGTTTTCCCATTGACACTTCTATTTGGAGACCTGTTCAAAATATAAACTGCACAAGCAACTGCTTCAGCCCAAAAACCTTCAGGCAAATTCTTCAACTTCAGCATGCATCTCACCATGTCCATAATTGACCTGTTTTTCCTTTCAGTTACACCATTTTTTTGTGGCGTATACCTTGCTATCATCTAATGTTTGATGCCATTCCTCTCCAAAAACTCATCACAAACCGTATTCTCTGTTCCTCTATCAGTTCTAAGCACTTTTATCTTCTCTCCACATTGCTTCTCAATATATGTCTTGAAAGTTTTGAAAGTGTCACAAGCATCTGATTTATCTTTTAAGATATAAACCCAAGTTTTCTTGTTGTAATCATCAATGAAAGTGATAAAATATCTACCATCGCCAATCGATGGCACTTCAACACTACACAAATATGAATGAATTAACTCTAAAATTGTTTTAGCTCTATCAGCCTCTCCAGTAGGGAAACGTTTCCTATGCTTCTTACCCAACACATAAGTTTCACATATTTCCTTTTGAACATGAATTTTAGGTAAACCATACACCAAATTCTTTCATACTAAGGGAACTTAGACTATGAAAGTTCAAATGTCCAAACCGCATATGCCATAACCAACTATTATCGTCTTTTATCACATAACTAAAATAAGGCAGAGGTTGACAATTAAGATATAAAGGAAACAACCGATCTCGAGTCATTGTTACCTTAGCTATCATGCCACGTTGTGAGTCATTTATGGTGCATATCCTTCCATGAATTCGGATGTCATATCTTTTTTCAGCTAATTGTCCCACACTTAACAAATTATGGTAGAGGCCCGGAACATAGTTGACATCAGCAATACCATTGTAGGAGCCATTCTTCAATTGGATAGCAACTCTACCTTTTCCCTTTGTAGAGATTTTTGTGTGATCACCAAATGTGATTGTTGACTGCATTGACTCATTAAGCTCACTAAACAATTCTTTATCACCGTACATATGATTGCTGCACCCTGTATCTAGAAGCCATTTTGTCTTCTTTTTATCACTCACAAACGAAAAGCTAGCAACAAAGTTTCTTCATCAACATCTATTTCTTTCGCAGTCTTGGCATGAAAACCTTTTCTTTCACCCTTCATCTCACACTCATTTTTGTAGTGGCCATACTTTTGGCAGTTATAACATTTGAAATTGGATTTGTCATAGGGCCGATTTTGTTGGCTTCCTCTTCTGTCATAAGATTGACTCCATCCATTTCCGCTTCCTCTTCCTCTATTTGAACTAAATCTACCCCGTGAACCTCTTTTATAGCTTGTAGTTTTGTGCCTTGGATGTGATCTCCACTCACTGCTGGACTCCTCCCCCATTTTTGAGTCATGTTTCTCCGTTTCGAAGTTCAATTTAGCTTGTAGGGCTTCTTCAATTGCATCCTCATTCTTCTCATTTAATCTTTGTTCATAGTTCGCAAAGAACCTTGCAACTCATCCACCGTCAGCATATTGAGGTCTCGGGTTTCCTTAATTTCTATAACTTTGCCCTTGAATCGATTTATCAAAATTCAGAGAATTTTCTTGTAACACCTCAGACCATTAATTAATTTTAAATTCATAAATTTTACGCAAAATTACCATTTTGCCCATAGAAAGGGGAAAATGGTTGATTTTTTACCCGAGACACTATTTTGACTTTAAGTAAGGTCTGTTACCTAGATCGGGAAGTCACGAGTCTGTAGGTAGGCGGCACACCGAAATCGGACGTTCGATGGGAAAGTTATGAGTCATGAAAACAATTCGGAACTATTCATGTTTTACGAGAAATGGGGTAGGTGGCTTTATTGGATTGGTCAGTTGTGTCAGTGGAACAATTAGATGAGTGACAAGTGTCACTCATCTAATTGGCCCAGAACCCTAAACTATGGGTTCATGTATCTTCGTTTCTTCTTTGTTCCTTCATTCAAACCGTGCACCCAAAACCCACAAACACACAAACACCCACACCACCCCATATTTTCATCCTCTGCAAGTTGTGTGAAAGGGAGAGTGAGAGAGGACTTCGAGACGAGCACGACGGTGCTAACAGCAAGGATGGCGGAGCACAGTGGCTGGAAACCTGTAGGTAAGCATTTTCGGGTTCAAATTCGAGTTTCGATTTTAAGGGTTTGTTGGGACATTTTATTGATTGGGAAATATTCCTAGGTCTAGTACGAACACAGGGAGGTCATTTTCGGGGGCTGAAATGGCTGGAGTTGGCTGGAAACCAAGCTTAAAGATCAAGCTTCACTGTTCATCGATTAAGGGTAACTTTCTAGCATGTTTTTCATGGTTTTGAACCCATAGATCCCTTCTAGGAACCTAAACGATCACGTAGGACCAAACGACATCGAAAACGGGTTAGAATTGATGGAGTTAGAACCGGGTCAGGTCGGGGGGGTCTAGCTGACCTGTTACAGAGAAACGGGTTGACCCTATTCGAGGTTGAAGATGATGACGTCAACAGGGTGATGTCATCACCTATCAGATTGTCATGTGACACGTGTCAGATCTGACATGTGTCAAACTTGTCAGATCTAATAGGTGTCAGACTTGTCAGACCTAACGTCAGCGTTGACTTTGACCGTTGACGTTAGCGTTAACCATTGACATCACCATTGACTGTTGACTTTGACCAGTGTTGGCCGGACAGTTGACCCGCGCCTGGGGGCGTGTGGGCATATTTTTCGAGGTCAAAGCAGTCATACCCAAAAGGTTTCGACTATCCGAATCTAATGACTGTGGTTTCGAGTCGATCAGAGATCGTTTGATAGGTCTTTTAGGGGTTTAAAGCCTAGGGAAGTGTGTTCGCAATGCGTTTCCGGTATCAGGCTTTGTAAAGGTTTTGTGTACGAACTTGTATAGCATGTTAGTGACCCTTAAAATTGTTTTGGCTAGGCTCAGAGTTATTGGACTAGCTCGGTGGTAGGTTAAACACTGAGTTTTAGCGTGCAGCGTGGATCAAGTGTGAGTGAGCTGTTGTTTTATAGCTGAAATGCATGCATAACTGTTTTACATGTTTTACTATATGATTTAAGTTAAATAATTTGATATCATGGTATTTATGAACTTAGATCATTGGTCTCAGACTATTTTACGGATTTTCATGAAGACACGGTTTTGGGCTCGAGACCCGTCTCGATACTATTTGACCGGAATTGGGGTCAACAAGGATTTAAAGGATAAAAGGTTTTCATTTGGATTTGAAAAGCGATCTAGTATGATCGGGTTTACGAAAGGGGATTCTATAAAGTGTTAAATGAACCTGATGCATGTGTCCACATATACCATCCTGTATGTATTGTTGAGTCTCTTCCAGACGTCTAGTATCCTGGAATAGTCACAGTGCACTGCCTGGGATGAGTGACTCTGAGGAGAGGCTCAGGCTCAGGAGTGCGGTATGATTGATATTGTCCTGGACGTGGTAGATCTTGGGTAGGCACCCCAAGTTGATATCACCCCAGACGTCGAATAGTTGTATTCTAGGGAGTACTTAGAGATGAGACCTCGAGTGACACGCGTAGCCCTTTAGATCGTGACAGGTATTGATTTTGGATATCACGGATGTCCGAGGATAGGTTGTATTGTCTGTTACTCATGTATGTGTTCAAGTGGTTACTTTCTTATATGATTTGATTTACTTCAATATGATTTCAATTATATACATGCATGTTTATAAAACGGAGGGTTAAACTGTATATGTTTTCAAAATGAGTTTATGGCTTATTGATTTTTGGTCCACTCACACTTTGACCATTTTATTGACCCTCCAGGCAGGGATACTGAGGCGGGAACTGACTCCGGGGCCGAGGCATAAATTGTACGGCTGAGCACTTGATCACCTTCGAGGGTAGGTTGTTGTGTATTTTCTTTTGTACCGAGATTATGCTCTTTTTCCTTTTCTGTAAAACTCTGTTGTGTAATTTGAACCCTCTTGAGGGTAGTTTGGTATTTGAGTTTACATGTTAGACGGGAGCATGCTCGTCCCATGGTTGTCCCTAGTGGGGGGACTGGGACGGGTTGTGTCAGTTTAGTATCAGAGCAGAGCATATGGTAGCGGTCTGTACTATGTACATTGATGCGCGTAAAATGTCATATTAATTGTACTGGTTCATGCCTCTTAACAGATTATGCCTCCGAGACGAGTACCCCCTCCACAGCCAGAGGGCTAGTCCGTTGGGGCTACTAGGAGTTCTAGTATCGAGTAAGCACATCTCCTAGGTGCGACCATTTTTAGTGGTGAGTCATCTCCTGAGGATGCTCACCGATGGATCCTTTAGCTAGATAAGATTTTTGCCGTGATGCCATGTCCTCCGGAGGATCGGGTTATGCTGACCACCTTTCTGCTAGATGGTGATGCCCATGAGTGGTGGTATACCTTGGAGCTGTCTAGTTGTGAATCTACAACGGTGACTTGGGAAGTGTTCAAAAAACGGTTTCTAGAGCAGTACTACCTCCAGTCGTTCAGGGGTGCCCGTGAGGCTAAGTTTTTGCAACTCCAGCTGGAGAGCATGACTGTAGCCGAGTATGAGCAGCGTTTCCAGAGGTTATCTCGATTTGCAGCGGCGTTCGTGAGTATCAAGACTGATAAGTGTCCCAGGTTCGAGTTGGGCTTACGAGGAGAAATCTGGGCTATGGTTACAGCGGGCTCCTTTGCTACCTTGAGAGAGCTGATAGATGTTGTAGTGAAAGTCGAGGAGGGCTGGGTAGCTCAGCAGTAGCCTTCTTGGGATGGACGACACAGGGATCGTTCGTATACCGGAGGTTCGAGCCAGAGGCCCCGAAGGGGGGTCGGTTCAGTGGTGGAGAATTGTCCTCGGGCAGTAGGCAGTTAGGCAGGTACGGGAGTACCCAGAGGTTTGGTTCCAGAGCACCACAATCTTCTCAGGCCAGCGGTGCTTAAGCATGGACTACGGGCAGATCGAGGTCGTGGACTTGCTTTGCGTGCGGGGATCCGGTTCATTTCAAGAGTGAGTGCCTGCAGTGGACAGGTAATAGTGCTACAGTACACCAGATTCCGAGCACCACTTCAGATGCAACGTGCAGCCGGGGAAGCAGAGGAGGTTACAGAGGATCACGAGGGCATGGTCGATCATCTGGACCACAGGCTCGAGTATTCGTAGTGACCCAGCAGAAGGCCAGTGTAGCACCAGGAGTAGTGACAGGTACACTTACTATTTCAGATTTTGCTGTACGTGTGTTGATGGACCCTGGTGCCACACATTCTTTCATTTCACGTAGTTGTGCTGGTTTGTTGAGTAAAGAGGTGTCTACCCTTGAGTGTGATTTGGGTGTGGGTACACCGACTGGAGATGTTTACATCGTGAACCAAGTGTTAAGAGATTGCCCTGTGAGGGTAGGAGAGGTGGACTTGGTTGCCGATTTGATACTCTTGGACTTGCATGACTTCGATGTCGTACTTGGAATGGATTGGCTGTCGGGACATTATGCCATTGTTGATTGCTGCAGTAAGCAGGTGACCATTCAGAGTCTTGGTCTACCTAAAGTGAATTTCCAAGGAGATCTGGGAAGTTCGCCACCTGGAGTAATTTCAACTCTTACAGCCGACATGCTTCTGAGGAAGGGTTGTCAAGGCTATTTGGCTCACGTTGTAATGACCCGTCCCGAGTGTCGGGACTAAATAATGATTAATTATGGTTTACAGTGACTAATCTGGGATTAGTTGAGTGAAATCGGACGAATTGTGCAAAATGACCGTTTTGCCCCTAGCGTGGGCAAAATGTTGACTTTTAGTTCGGGCGGTCAAACGGACTTTGACCGATGACCGTGAAGTAGTTCGGGACGTCACGAGTTCATCGACAGGTGGCACGTTCGATTCCGACATTCGAGGAGAAAGTTATGATGTTCGGATGTTGAGGAGCATTTTGGTAATTTTGGTTAATTGGGGTCAAATGTTGACTTTTTGACCGGGAGGTCCGATGGACGAGGGCCAAGGACCGTTACGTAGGTCTCGTCGATACGAATCCAACGACAGGCGGCATGCCGAAATCGGAGATTCGACGACGAAGTTATGGTCACGGAAACGGACTCGATTAACCGAACGAACCGAGATTAAAATATTATTTTAATATGAACAGTGCCCGATGATTGAACACATCCGGATGAGTGACAAGTGTCACCCATCCCTTGATTTAAGGCCATAAATCAGCTCCATGTTTTGGGGAAAACACCATCATATTGTTTTATTATCCTTTAATCATTCAATCATCTTTAATCATGTTCCATCATCATCATTAGCCATCACTCAAATATTTTATTCTTTGTTCTCTCATTTGAGCCGTGAACAAACACAAATATGGGGAGAGTTTTCTTCCCATCATCATTTCCTTTCCACAACTGATCATGAGAGAAATTGAGAGAATTGAGGATGAAATTAGCTATGGAAAAAAATGGTAATTTGTTGAACGGAGGGAAAAATGGTCTTTTAACATTGATTCTTGCTACCAGATTGTGACATTTGTCACTTTGTCATCTTCCATGTCCCAGCTAGCATAGAAACGGGAATCATGGGAAACACCATCATATTGCTTTGGACATTAATCCCCTAAATTTGGGATTGTCCTCATCATTGTCAATTAACAAGTAATAACCATTGTCTCTGCTGCAATTGTGTAATTGAGCGATTAGGAGAGCCGAATTGAGAGAGAAATTCGTAAAACAGTGAGCCCACTGGGGGTATTCAGAATCGAAAATTTAGAAAATTAGAGGGAAATTCGAATTGATAGTTGTGAACGGTGAAGATCGAAATTGATGATTCAATTCGACTTCTGGGATCAAAACGATCATCTTTGCAGCAAGAACGAAGGGAAACCGTGTCGGATTGAGGAAGAAATGAGCTTCCATGGCAGCTCAAAATCGAGCTTGGGTTCAACGGGTTTGAGGTAAGAATTCATCGAATTGATCTTGTAGAAATGTTCCTTACACTCTCACGATGCTAACTGAATGAATTAATTTGAAAACCAGGGACGAAATCGTGAAACCCGAATTGAAAACCCGTCGAGGATCGATCGTGAGTCGTGGAGATATAGACCCTAATTTGTGTAATTCAATTTACAGAACTTAAATGGAGATGGATTAGAAGGGATCAGTTGAAAGAACGGATCGATTTGAGGTCGAATTGAGTGAGGTTAAGTCGGGTCTGTTCGCGGGTTTTTCAACCCGTTTACCAGACAAACGGGTGAAGAAGGAGCACTGTAGCAGTACTGTAGCTGGCGCGTGGGGGCGCGTGAGTGAGAATCTCGAGGTGCGATCAACATGACTTTTGATCCTTTCAATGTAACGAACATTTTGACGCTGGTTTCGAGGAAATCGGATATCGTTTCGGTAATGTTCCGCGTATCCGAAGTTTTGTTTTACGTTTAAAATACGTATTTAAATTCCGGAAAAATTGGGGAAAATTATATGAAGTATTTTGAGATGTTAGTAACCTTCTATAATGATTTTGGGCAGGAGTTGTGATTTCCAGAATTTACGGAAAAACGTGCAGCCCGGAAACGAACCGTTTTGAACGGTGTGTGTGAGTGGACTTTTGGTTTTCTAACCGTGATGCATGCATATATGATTTAAAATGCCTTATTATATGATTTTTTATGATGTGATATGATTTATGTTTCAATCCGGTGATTTCTCGGTTTTATGATTATTGTATTATATTTTGGCACGATTTTCGAGAAATGATGAAAATGATGTTTTGGGCTAGGCCCGGATTGAAAATAATGTTTTGACTCGGGTTATGAGTCAGGAAATTGAAAATGATATTTGGACTCGGATTATGAGTCAGTGATTGATTTTATGGATTTACGTGATCGTGGCAACACGGGTTTACGGTTGCACGGATTTGCATGAAAATGATATTTTGGGCTTGAGACCCAATGGAATTGTGATTTTGGTTGGATTTGTATTTCCATGTGATTACATGATGATATTGATGATTTTCGGATTTATAAAGTAAATCGGGACTTGGGGCTGAGACCCTGTATTGTAAATGATTTGGTTTTCAATGCAACTGTTTTCACTGGTTTTTGTGATAATGATATGTTGCGGATATTTAGGGCTTTCGGGAGAAAATATGTTTTTCCCCGGAGTGCACCCTGGAGTTAACGCTCGCCTTCGGGATGGAAGTGTTTACCCTGAAGAGGTCACGTAGCACGATCTTTGTCGAGCAGCCGAGGGGGGCTTGACTCAGATCAGATGTGCTGGATTATATGGATAGGTAAGTGATGTGTTCACGAGATCCGGATCGTCGGCTGGTGAGGTTTTCACAGCGACGGATTGCTGACTGGTGATGTGTTCACAGCAGCGGATGCTCGGATTTTGAGCGATCCTTGAGCCTATTGATATGCACGCGTTGCAAGGATAAACGTGACTCTAAGCAACATGATATGAAAATAAGTCCCGTGGTTTATGAAAAGGAAACCGTGGTTTAGCGGTTGAAATGATTTAAGTAAACTGTGAACTTTTTGAGATATTAACTTGATTTGATAAAAAATGAGTTTCAAGGAATATGTGAACATGGAATTTAGAAACATGATGTTTTTAATTACGTACCGGTTTTGAGTACGGGTTTTTGGTCTTTGTGACCAGGTAATGGTGTTCACATGTTTTGGCCTGAGAGCTGGGATTTGATGTTTTATAACTTGAATTGATTTGGTGAACATGAGTTTTACGGACCATGGGAAAACATGTTTTTGATTTTATCGGTCCAATGTTCATACTTGAATGATTTCATACTATTACTCATATTTTATGATATGCATGCACGTTTGTGAAAACTGGAGGGTAAGAATGTGCTTTGGTAAATGTACTTATCAAACTTTATTTTTGTCCACTCACACTTTTTCTGTTTTAATGACCCTTCAGGTCGTGGCGCGTTTATCGAGGCTATTCGAGAGGTGGAGGTATGTGTGGGCACAGGTGCAAATATCCCTTGTCTGGCAGGTGCTGAAGGGTAGTTTCGGGTTTTCAGTTGACTTGTCAGACGGGAGCAGGACCGGGCACGGTTATCTATGTCCTTCAGGGATGGGTCCTGTCAAAATGGTATCAGAGCACTAGGTTGCTGATGTTGTTGCCACACCATACCTCCGAAACATGAGCCTCGTGCGCGACCTGGTAGTGAGATGAGTATATTAGGGTATTTGAGAACTTGTAATTGATTTCGGAATGTAATTGACCTTGGTTTGTGGGTCAGATATTAATTAGTGTAACTACGGCTTACTAAATTGTCGAATCAGTATTCTTGTGGGTCCCAGGATTGGACGAACCCTGAGGCTTGGAGGGTAGCACAATTGGGTAGGTTGGACCCATGATGAGATTATTCTCAGTAAATTCCTTGTGCAGAATGTGAGTTCCCAACGTCTAGAGTGTGATGGGGTATCCCTTAGACTTTGTAAGTTGTATAAGATGTGGTTCATCGACGGTAATTTTCTTGGTGACCGAGTATGCCGGGGATGGCATGGATGATTGAGTCAAGAATTCGGTTAGGACTCGAGATGAGTCATGGTAATATCTTAAGTCTCAGGAGCAGTCGGGTTTTGAGGAACCCTAGGTAGTAATCATGGAACCCTAAGGTGGGATGTTTGGTTCGGAAACGTGTGCTGGCGAGTGGTTTGACTTTTAATGACTTTTCGAAGTCGAGACCGACTGACGGTTGTGTCAGGTCTAGTTATGTCAGCTTTAGTGGTGGAACTGCAATCCACAGCCGGGGTTGGTACATGTCGATGGAATCCCAGAGTGGGAATACAGAGTAGTTGTACGGGTACTTGATTCCATTAGATGTGGAGTCTCGATAGCGGTGTCTGGTGGTTAGGTCTGCACAAGTCTATGGCAGGCACTACTACTGAGTGTGGTTGTTGAGAATTGGGGGACGTTCAGGGGACGTTTCCTTTTCTCATATGAGTTGTCAGGGTGACTGTACCCAGAGTTGTTAGGTACGAGGGAGGCAGAGTTTCTCCTATTCGAGCAGAGGTACGGGGTCGTCGCTTGTTATGAGCGGAGATCCAGAGTTGTCAGTTTTGCACACGGTGTGCTCATACTGATACTGTTGTCTGTGTGCAAGTGTTGGTACTGGTACTAGTGCTGGTGTTGGTGCTGGTGTTGGTGCCGGTGTTTGTGCTGACGATGAGTCACGAGTCGAGTTGTGACTTCGTCGAGTTGGGTATGTGTCAGTAACCAGTCTAAATGGGGCACGTGGTTGGTGTCCGAGTGCGTTGGTTTCAACATGGTTGGACCTACGGAATCGTGAAAGGTTGTGTTTGAGGTGATAGGAGGATTGCGGGGTTTCCGCATTGGGATTAGGTATTCTGAAGTCATCGGGGGTGACTTCATATTTTCTGCTTGGTGGCAGACGATGTTGGGTTACATGGCGTGGGGAGTGCAGTGAGTTTTGTTTGCATCCACGTAGGATGAGTATTGGTGTCATTGTTTTGGATCATCCTTGGTTTTCCCTAGGTGGGATGGCAAGGATCGATACGAGATAATCAGTGAGAACCCACAGTCGCGGCGTGTCTCGTCGTTGACTGAACTGTTTAATTGTGGGCGTTGGTTGTCAAACGTTGTGAGAGTACGCAAATTAGATGAGGGTGTAAGACCCTATGGTTTCTAGTAATTAACTGTGTGGATCCTAAGTGGATCGGGTTTGTGATGTCGTGGACATTGGGCATTGTGACGTTCTAGGATCGTGATGTTCATGGTTGGCTAACGTCGTGATGGATCTGGGTCGTGATTTCGATGATCCAGATTGGGTGAGAGTTTAACACTCTTACTTTGGTAAGTGAGTCGTAAATGACGGGACTGAACTTCTTTTCGAAGTGGAGCCCCTTATGGTATATTACCCGAGTGAGTAGGTTCCGAAGTGGTCGGATTTTGTCAACCTTAGACGTGTGGTTGTTGGATTGGCTTTCCTATGAAGTCAACCGAGTATAGTGAACTGGTAACCGATAGGTTCAGTTTTGGTGTGTCCAAGTGGACGTGAACGAGATTTCGGGTTTTGGAATCGACCTTCTGGGTGACGATTCAGGATTCGATTTTGGAACTTGAAAGTGGAATACTAGATTTGGGTGCGGAATGATTATTCCAAATGCTAGCTTACGGAATAATGATTTCAGATTCGGATTTGGACATGGATTAAAAATGTGATGTCTGGGTTTGGATTCGGGATTTCTTACGAAATTGCGAATTCGGATTTGGAATTGGAACTAGCTGATGGGTGGAGTTTCGATTTGTCTCTTGCTGGTTTGGGCAAATGGACTCCATTATTGGAACGTGTTTGGCTATGACCTAGGTGGTTGTAGTCTGGTCAAGGGATAGATGTATGTACCTTGTACATGGTTTGGGGTACGATACTTTGCAGACTTGTTGTGGCCGGGGTTGATGTGAATCTCGGGAGAACTAGGCGTTCTTCCCTGTGGACACGTTGATGTGTCATTTTGAGTGTTGTCATTTGGCGAGGAGTTTTTGGAAAAGGATTGTCAATGCTAGCTAAACCCTCAGGATTTTTACTTTTTTCCCTACCTGGTTTGGGATCGACCATGTTGGTCTATAGGTCGAGTACTGGGGTCCAGCTGTAGGATCATACTTGGTGTACGATTTGTTGTATCGTATGGATGATGGTACTTGATACCTAGTGATGGTACATGGGTTGTACCAGTGATGTGTCGATAAACGTGTTGGTGATTGGCTTAGTTCCAATACCATTGGTTTTGGTTGTGAACGTGAACTGGACATTGAACACGATGCACTGGGCAGGGTGATTCTGATGCATTCAGTGATTGTTTGAGCGAGTGCTCTTAGCCAAGGTTGGCTAGTATAACTCTAGTGTTGAGTTGTGTGATCACTGCTAGGCTTTTGTTCAACGTGTTCCAGTTACACCGTCTGATTGAGTGTGATGACGGTATGCGTATACTCAGGATGAGTGAGTTGGTGGTTAGTGTGACCGCAAGTTGCTTTGCGGCGAGATGTTATCGTGTCGTGACCTTACCAGCGTCTAGGATCGCTGAGGGGGTGACGGTTGTGGATACTGAGGAGTGGTATTTGTTACAGGAATGAGGTTGCCCTGTGTGGCGAGATCATGTTGTTGATCTTGCGCTACATTGCCAGACGATGTTGTACGTTGTGTTGTCACTGATTTGTTGATGCTGGGAGCTTTACAAGGGCGGTAAAGCTTAGTGGTGACAGATTGGCTAGAAGTGTCAGCTTGGACTGACAAGTGAGTTTTGGTGACTCTCTATGAGAGCGGAGGCCAGGGCACATTAGTGATTACGGGGAGCCGTCAAGCTGAAAGAGTCAGCTTAATGGTGACATTGCCAATTCGGTGATCAATTTCACTCGAGGTGGTCGAGTGTAGTCAGTACGAAGTACATCTGTGATGTGAGGTCTGTGTGCAGACGAGTTCTGCGTTGGCTAGTGGGTGTACAGGTGTACACGTGTTGTGAGGCCATTTGTTTTCCAAGAGGTAGTTGTGGAATACGGATAGTTGGAATTTCGGGGACGAAATTCTTTAAGGGGGAAAGGTTGTAATGACCCGTCCCGAGTGTCGGGACTAAATAATGATTAATTATGGTTTAGAGTGACTAATCTGGGATTAGTTGAGTGAAATCGGATGAATTGTGCAAAATGACCGTTTTGCCCCTAGCATTGGCAAAATGTTGACTTTTAGTTTGGGCGGTCAAACGGACTTTGACCGATGACCATGACGTAGTTCGGGACGTCACGAGTTCATAGACAGGTGGCACGTTCGATTCCGACATTCGAGGAGAAAGTTATGATGTTCGGATGTTGAGGGGCATTTTGGTAATTTTGGTTAATTGGGGTCAAATGTTGACTTTTGACCGTGAGGTCCGATGGACGAGGGCCAAGGACCGTTACGTAGGTCTCTTCGATACGAATCCAACGACAGGCGGCATGCCAAAATCGGATATTCGACGACGAAGTTATGGTCACGGAAACGGACTCGATTAACCGAACGAACAGGGATTAAAATATTATTTTAATATGAACAGTGCCCGATGATTGAACACATCCGGATGAGTGACAAGTGTCACCCATCCCTTGATTTAAGGCCATAAATCAGCTCCATGTTTTGGGGAAAACACCATCATATTGTTTTATTATCCTTTAATCATTCAATCATCTTTAATCATGTTCAATCATCATCATTAGCCATCACTCAAATATTTTATTCTTTGTTCTCTCATTTGAGCCGTGAACAAACACAAATATGGGGAGAGTTTTCTTCCCATCATCATTTCCTTTCCACAACTGATCATGAGAGAAAATTGAGAGAATTGAGGATGAAATTAGCTATGGAAAAAAATGGTAATTTGTTGAACGGAGGGCAAAATGGTCTTTTAACATTGATTCTTGCTACCAGATTGTGACATTTGTCACTTTGTCATCTTCCATGTCCCAGCTAGCATAGAAACGGGAATCATGGGAAACACCATCATATTGCTTTGGACATTAATCCCCTAAATTTGGGATTGTCCTCATCATTGTCAATTAACAAGTAATACCCATTGTCTCTGCTGCAATTGTGTAATTGAGCGATTAGGAGAGCCGAATTGAGAGAGAAATTCGTAAGATAGTGAGCCCACTGGGGGTATTCAGAATCGAAAATTTAGAAAATTAGAGGGAAATTCGAATTGATAGTTGTGAACGGTGAAGATCGAAATTGATGATTCAATTCGACTTCTGGGATCAAAACGATCATCTTTGCAGCAAGAACGAAGGGAAACCGTGTCGGATTGAGGAAGAACTGAGCTTCCATAGCAGCTCAAAATCGAGCTTGGGTTCAACGGGTTTGAGGTAAGAATTCATCGAATTGATCTTGTAGAAATGTTCCTTACACTCTCACGATGCTAACTGAATGAATTAATTTGAAAACCAGGGACGAAATCGTGAAACCCGAATTGAAAACCCGTCGAGGATCGATCGTGAGTCGTGGAGATATAGACCCTAATTTGTGTAAATTCGATTTACAGAACTTAAATGGAGATGGATTAGAAGGGATCAGTTGAAAGAACGGAACGATTTGAGGTCGAATTGAGTGAGGTTAAGTCGGGTCTGTTCGCGGGTTTTTCAACCCGTTTACCAGACAAACGGGTGAAGAAGGAGCACTGTAGCAGTACTGTAGCTGGCGCGTGGCTTTCACGCGCAGCCGCTTGCGGCGGCGCGTGGGGGCGCGTGAGTGAGAATCCCGAGGTGCGATCAACATGACTTTTGATCCTCTCAATGTAACGAACATTTTGACGCTGGTTTCGAGGAAATCGGATATCGTTTCGGTAATGTTCCGCGTATCCGAAGTTTTGTTTTACGTTTAAAATACGTATTTAAATTCCGAAAAAATTGGGGAAAATTATATGAAGTATTTTGAGATGTTAGTAAACCTCTATAATGATTTTGGGTAGGAGTTGTGATTTCCAGAATTTACGGAAAAACGTGCAGCCCGGAAACGAACCGTTTTAAACGGTGTGTGTGAGTGGACTTTTGGTTTTCTAACCGTGATGCATGCATATATGATTTAAAATGCCTTATTATATGATTTTTTATGATGTGATATGATTTATGTTTCAATCCGGTGATTTCTCGGTTTTATGATTATTATATTATATTTTGGCACGATTTTCGAGAAATGATGAAAATGATGTTTTGGGCTAGGCCCGGATTGAAAATAATTTTTTGACTCGGGTTATGAGTCAGGAAATTGAAAATGATATTTGGACTCGGATTATGAGTCAGTGATTGATTTTATGGATTTACGTGATCGTGGCAACACGGGTTTACGGTTGCGCGGATTTGCGTGAAAATGATATTTTGGGCTTGAGACCCAATGGAATTGTGATTTTGGTTGGATTTGTATTTCCATGTGATTACATGATGATATTGATGATTTTCGGATTTATAAAGTAAATCGGGACTTGGGGCTGAGACCCTGTATTGTAAATGATTTGGTTTTCAATGCAACTGTTTTCACTGGTTTTTGTGATAATGATATGTTGCGGATATTTAGGGCTTTCAGGAGAAAATATGTTTTTCCCCGGAGTGCACCCTGGAGATAACGCTCGCCTTCGGGATGGAAGTGTTTACCCTGAAGAGGTCACGTAGCACGATCTTTGTCGAGCAGCCGAGGGAGGCTTGACTCAGATCAGATGTGCTGGATTATATGGATCGGTAAGTGATGTGTTCACGAGATCCGGATCGTCGGCTAGTGAGGTTTTCACAACGACGGATTGCTGACTGGTGATGTGTTCACAGCAGCGGATGCTCGGATTTTGAGCGGTCCTTGAGCCTATTGATATGCACGCGTTGCAAGGATAAACGTGACTCTAAGCAACATGATATGAAAATAAGTCCCGTGGTTTATGAAAAGGAAACCGTGGTTTAGCGGTTGAAATGATTTAAGTAAACTGTGAACTTTTTGAGATATTAACTTGATTTGATAAAAAATGAGTTTCAAGGAATATGTGAACATGGAATTTAGAAACATGATGTTTGTAATTACGTACCGGTTTTGAGTACGGGTTTTTGGTCTTTGTGACCAGGTAATGGTGTTAACATGTTTTGGCCTGAGAGCCGGGATTTGATGTTTTATAACTTGAACTGATTTGGTGAACATGAGTTTTACGGACCATGGGAAAACATGTTTTTGATTTTATCGGTCCAATGTTCATACTTGAATGATTTCATACTATTACTCATATTTTATGATATGCATGCACGTTTGTGAAAACTGGAGGGTAAGAATGTGCTTTGGTAAATGTACTTATCAAACTTTATTTTTGTCCACTCACACCTTTTCTGTTTTAATGACCCTCCAGGTCGTGGCGCGTTTATCGAGGCTATTCGAGAGGTGGAGGTATGTGTGGGCACAGGTGCAAATATCCCTTGTCTGGCAGGTGCTGAAGGGTAGTTTCGGGTTTTCAGTTGACTTGTCAGACCGGAGCAGGACCGGGCACGGTTATCTATGTCCTTCAGGGACGGGTCCTGTCACACGTTGTGGAGACATGTGATACCCCGTTGAGAGCGGAGGACATACCGGTGGTATAGGAGTTTCCAGACGTGTTTCCACAGGATTTACCAGGATTACCACCGCACCGGGAGATCGAGTTTACCATTGAGTTTCGTCCAGGTACGAGACCCATTTCACAAACAGCATATCGTATGACACCAGTCGAATTGAGAGAACTAAAGGTTTAGTTATCGGAATTGGTGGATATGAAATTCATCCGACCTAGTTCTTTATCCTGGGGAGCCTCAGTGCTATTTGTAAGGAAGAAGGATGGTAGTCTTCGATTGTGTATCAATTACCGACAACTCAATAAAGTAACGGTAAGGAGCAATTATCCCTTGCCCAGGATCGATGACTTATTTGACCAATTGATAAGGGAAAATTACTTTTCGAAGATTGATCTTCGATCAGGATACCACCAGCCGAGGATTGCTAAGGAGGACGTTCCGAAGACTGCTTTTCAGACGAGTATGAGCATTATGAGTTCTTGGTAATGCCATTTGGATTGACGAATGCACCAGCTATATTCATGGATTTGATGAACCGAGTGTTTAGGTCGTACCTGGATAGGTTTGTGATTGTGTTCATTGACGACATCCTGGTTTACTCAAGGAGTGCCGAGGCGCATAAGAAACATCTAAGATTGGTGTTGAACATGTTGAGGAGGAACCCGTGGTTTGCTAAGCTGAGCAAGTGTCAGTTTTGGCTTACTAGTATTGGCTTTTTAGGCCATGTGATATCGGATGAGGGGATTAGTGTGGACCCCCAAAAGACAGAAGCAGTGACTGACTGGGAACATCCGAAGACCGTTACAGAGGTCTAAAGTTTTGTTGGATTAGTTGGATATTACTGACGTTTCGTAGAGGGTTTTTCAAAGATTGTCCTTCCATTAACCCGCTTAACTAGGAAAAGGGTTTAAGTTCGTTTGGAACGAACACTGTGAGCGATGTTTCCAGGAACTGAAGAGAGGGCTCACTACTGCACCAGTGTTAGCTCTTCTAGATGATAGTGGGGAGTTCGAGGTATATAGTGATGCATCATTACAGGGCTTGGGTTGCGTGTTGATGAAGCACGGGAGAGTTATCGCTTATGCTTCTCGACAATTGATGCCACACGAGGCGAACTACCTTGCACATGATTTAGAGTTGGCGGCAGTAGTCCATGCCTTGAAAATCTAGAGACACTACTTGTATGGGGAGACATGCAGGATTTTTACCGACCATCAAAGTTTGAAGCACATTTTCACTCGGAAGGAGTTAAACCCGAGACAGAGAAAATGGTTGGAGCTGATCAAGGACTATGATTGCACGATCGAGTATCACCCCGGGAGGGAAAACGTAGTAGCAGATGCCTTGAGCAGGAAATTAGCAAGTTCAGTAGCTCATCGGCGGGTAGTGTATCTACCTCTATTTGTGGAACTCTGACGAGCCGGAGTTATTCTTGAAGTAGATGGTGATGTAGTCTTGTTGGCTAGATTCCATGTGAGACCCATTCTATTAGATCGGATTGTCGAGGCTCAACTTCAAGATATGTAGGCGAGTTGTAGCCTACAATCCGAACTGAGGACGGGTTTTTGGAGTTAGCTCACCCTCGCGGGATCGCGACCCTTTGTCCCGGCCATTGTAGCACGTGTGTCGCCCAGGGCATAAGGGGCATGATGACTTGACGTCATCCTCACCTTCCTCCGGCTTATCACCGGTAGTCTGCTCAGGGTTCCAAACTCAACGGTGGCAACTAAACATGAGGGGTGCGCTCGTTGCCCTGTGTGTTTTAAGGATGGAAGTTGAAGTAGGTGACTGACATGATTTCTCTATCAATGACAATGAAGCCTTACTGAAAAATGGTCGGTTATGTGTACTTGCGGATAGGGGTGGCAATGGGTCGTGTCGTGTCGGGTTCGTGTCGTGTCATGAATTCTGTTTTACCCATTTATGCCCAACCCGAATCCGACCCGTTTAATAATCGTGTCAGGAATGTCCAACCCGAACCCGACCTGTTAATGACCCGTGTAACCCGTGTAACCCGTTTAACCCATTTAATAAACAGGTCATATTCAAAACCCAATTAACCTATGACCCGTTTGACCCGTTTAACCCGTTTAACATGTTTAACCTATTTAAATTATAAAATTTAATAGATATTTAGGTAGTAAATGGGTAGATATATGGGTTAATAATGACACGTTTATTAAATGGGTCAATATATAAGCCAATATACGGGTTAACCTGTTAACCCGAAATCTACCCATTTATTAAACGGGTTAACAGGTTATTATACGGGTTAACAGGTTGACCCGAAACCCACCCGTTTAATAAACGGGTCATAACGGGTTGACCCGAAAATGACCCGAAATTTTAATCGTGCGGGTTGACCCGCATAAATTTCGTGCGGGTTTCGAGTCGTGTATCGGGTCGTGTCAAAAATTGCCACCCTTACTTGCGGATGCCAAGTTAAGGGCAGAGATTCTCGATAAGGCTCACAGTCCAGCGTATGCCATGCATCCAGGGGGAACCAAGATGTATCAGACGCTTAGAGAGTATTATTGGTGGGCAGTTATGAAATGAGAAATCACTGAGTATGTTAGCCGATGTTTGATATGTCAACAAGTTAAAGCTAAGAGACATAGACCTTATGGAGCGATGTAACCACTCCCGATCCCTGAATGGAAATGGGATCACATCACCATGTACTTTGTGTTCAAACTGCCTAGGACATGGGGCTGATTTGATGGAATATGGGTGATTGTTGACTGACTTATCAAGTCGGCGCATTTTTTTCCAGTGCGTGAGACCTTTAAACCGAACCTGCTAGCTCAGTCGTTCGTGGATGAGATCATCAGGTTACACAGTACGCCAGAGTCGATAGTATCAGATCGAGATCCGAAGTTCACATCCGGATTTTGATAGAGTCTGCAAAGAGTCCTTGGTACGATGCTGCATTTCATCCCCAGACTGATGGATAATCAGATAGGACTATTCAGACCTTGGAGGATATGATAAGGGCATGTGTACTACAGCTCTCGGATACTTGGGAGACACTCCTACCGTTGATGGAGTTTTCCTACAATAACAACTATCATGCGAGTATCGGGATGAGACCATTTAAGGCACTTTATGGACGACAGTGCAGGGCGCCATTGTGCTGGGCCGAGGTAGGCAAAAGGATGGTTTTGACGCCAGATCTCATGGACATGACCAAGGAAAAGGTCAAAATCATCAAAGAAAGACTAAAGACGGCTCAGGACTGTCATAAGAGTTATGCCGATCGACGAACAAGAGATCTTGAGTTTGCATTAGGAGATTGGGTTTTCTTGAAGCTATCGTCGTGGAAAGTATTGTCAGGTTTGGTAGACAGGGGAAACTAAGTCCACGATACATTGGACTATATGAGATTACGGAGAAAGTTGGTGTTGTGGCATACAGACTTGCCTTACCCCCAGAGCTTGCACGAGTACACGTTGTATTCTACGTTTTGATGCTTCGTAAGTATGTGCGTGAGGAATCGCAAGTCCTGTCAGAGCAGCCCTTGGAACTCAGGACGGATTTGAGTTTTGAGGAGCGACCAGTGTAGATCTTGGATTGGAAACAGAAAGTCCTGCAGAATAAGACAATCCCCTTAGTGAAAGTGTTGTGGAGAAACTATAATGTGGAAGAGGGCACATAGGAACCCGAAGCCTTAATGCGGGAACAATATCCTTATTTATTTGAGTGAATTTCGGGGACAAATTTTTTGTAAGGTGGGTAGATTGTAACACCTCGGACCTTTAATTAATTTTAAATTCGTAAATTTTATACAAAAAGACCATTTTGCCCCTGGAAAGGGGAAAATGGTTGATTTTTTACTCGCGACACTATTTTGACTTTGACTAAGGTCCGTTACGTAGATTGGGACGTCACGAGTCCGTAGGTAGGCGGCACGCCGAAATCGGACGTTCGATGGAAAAGTTACAAGTCATGAAAACAATTCGGAACTATTCATGTTTTACGAGAAATGGGGTAGGTGGCTTTATTGGATTGGTCAGTTGTGTCAGTGGAACAATTAGATGAGTGACAAGTGTCACTCACTTGTTACTCATCTAATTGGCTCAAAACCCTAAACTATGAGCTCATGTATCTTCATTTGTTTTTTGTTCCTTCATTCAAATTGTGCACCCAAAACTCACTAACACACAAACACCCACGCCACCCCATATTTTCATCCTCTTCAAGTTGTGTGAAAGGGAGAGTGAGAGAGGACGTCGAGACGAGCACCACATTGCTAACGGCAAGGACGGCGAAGCACGGTGGCTGGAAACCCGTAGGTAAGCATTTTCAGGTTAAAATTCAAGTTTCGGTTTTAAAGGTTGGTTGGGACATTTTATTGATTGGGAAATGTTCCTGGGTCTAGTACAAACTCAGGGAGGTCATTTTCGAGGGCTGAAATGGCTGGAGTTGGCTGGAAACCAAGCTTGAAGATCAAGCTTCACTGTTCATCGATTGAAGGTAACTTTCTAGCATGTTTTTCATGATTTTGAACCCATAGCTCCCTTCTAAGAAACCAGAAGATCACGTAGGATCAAACAGCATAAAAAATGGGTTAGAATTGCGGGAGTTAGAACTGGGTCAGGTCGCGGGTTCGGTTGACCCGTTGTAGAGAAACGGGTTGACCCGATTCGAGGTTGAAGATGATGATGTCAGCAGGGTGACGTCATCACCTGTCAGATTGTTAGGCTACGTGGCCAATAGGATTCTAACATGTGGCAACGTGTCAGGCACGTGGACTAGTCAGCTTGTGACACGTGGCACGTGTCAGATCTGGCAGGTGTCAGACTTGTCAGACCTGATGTCAGTGTTGACTTTGACCGTTGACCGTTGACTTTGGCCAGCGTTGATTGGACAGTTGAATCATGCGTGGGGCGCATAGGCACGTTTTTTGAGGTCAAACTGGTCATACCAGAAAGTTTTGACGATCTGAATCCAATGACGGTGGTTTCAAGTCGATCAGAGATAGTTTGATAGGTTTTTTAGGGGTTTAAAGTCTTGGGACGTGTTTTCGGTATCGGTCTTTGTTTAGATTTCATGTATGAACTTGTATAGCATGTTAGTGACCCTTAGACTTGTTTTGGACAGGCTCAGAGTTATTGGACTAGCTCGGTGGTAGGTTAAACGCTGAGTTTTAGCGTGCAGCGTGGACTGAGTGTGAGTGGGCTGTTGTTTTATAACTAAAATACATGCATAACTATTTTACATGTTTTACTATATGGTTTAAGTTAAATGATTTGATATCCTGGTATTTATGAACTTAGATGATCGGTCTCAAACCATTTTACAGATTTGCGTGAAGACGAGGTTTTTGGCTTGAAACTCGTCTGGATACTGTTTGACGGGATTTGGGGTAAACAGGGATTTAAAGGAAAAAGAGTTTTCATTTGGATTTGAAAAGAGATCTAGTATGATCGGGTTTAAGAAAGGGGATTCTATAAAGTGTTAAATGAACTTGATGCATGTGTCCACATATACCATCCTGTATGTATTGTTGAGTCTCCTCCAGATGTCTAGTATTCTGTAGTAGTCACGGTGCACTGCTTATGATGAGTGACTCCGCGGAGAGGCTCAGGCTCAGGAGTACAATATGATTGATATCGTCCCGGACGTGGTAGATCTGGGGCAGACACCCTAAGTTGATATCACCCTGGACGTCATTGAGTTGTATCCTAGGGAGTACTCGGGGATGAGATCCCGAGTGGCACGTATAGCCTTTTACATCGTGACATGTTTTGATTCTGGACATCACGGATGTCCGAGGATAGGTTATATTATGTGTTACTTTTGTATGTTTTCAGGTGGTTACTTTCTTATATGATTTGATTTACTTCCATATGATTTCAATTATATGCATGCATGTTTATATAATGGAGGGTTAAACTGTTTTCAAAATGAGTTTATGACTTGTTAATTTTTGGTCCACTCACACTTTGACCGTTTTATTGACCCTCCAAGTATGGATACTGAGGCGGGAACTAACTCCGAGGCCGAGGCATAAATTGTACGGCTACACACCTGATCACCCTTAGAGGGTAGGTTGTTGTGTATTTTCTTTTGTACCGACATTAAGCTCTTTTCCCTTGTTTGTAAAACTCTGTTGTGTAATTTGAACCCCCTTGAGGGTAGTTTGGTATTTGAGTTTAGATGTCAGACGAGGGCAGATTCGTCCCATGGTGGTCCCTAGTGGGGGGACTGGGACGGGTCGTGTCATTTCTCCACAATCTACACATCCTTTAAGACTTCACCATTGGACTTCATAATGTTTGGCAATGCCAATGTACGTGAGAAATAGTCAAATACACTCTCATTTTTCTCCATTTGTAGAAGCTCAAATTGCCTTCTCAATATCTGCAGCATAACCTTCATAACTTTCTCTCTGCCAACATAGTTGATAATAAGAACATGTCATGACTTCTTAGCTATAGAAACATGTGCAACTTTGTCATAAACAGTAGATTCGATTGCTTCAAAGATATACAGTCAATGCTCTGAACTAGATGTGGAAGGTAGAAATACAACACCAACTATATAGCAATGGAAACTAGAAGCAACGACTAGAAAATGAAACGAAAATTATCTGAGACTGCAACTGAAATTGTCTAAGACTGCAACTGCAGATGCAATTAAAGTTGACTGAAACTGCAACTAAGATTGCAATTGTAATTCACCGAGACTGCACCTGAAGCAGTAATTGGTTGTAACAACTAGAAACAAAATTGCAACTAGTAACAGCAACTAAAAGTAGTAGCATAACACACAAGCAACACCGTAGCAGTAACCTCAAAATCACAACAGCAGTAATCACAACTGCACAACAGCAGAAAAGTAAATTATAAAGAACCTGGAGCAAATTTTCTTGGAGATAATTACTTCATATAGTCATAGATAAATAGCCAAAATGACTTCAGACTTCAAATAAGAAGAAGATGAAGGTTTGATAGTAGCGGCTGCCTTCCCTCTGTTTTCACTCACTTTTACTCACACGTTGATACAAAGACAAATAAAGGCCCTTTTATAACACAACCCAAATTAAACCTGCATCATTTAAAGACAAAAGTATCCTTACACTTATGAAATAATTACTAATAAACCATAACCTTGGTTTATCTTCCAACAATGATGTTCATTACATTGATAAAACCGATCTGTATGTTCTGTAGACAAACAGATAAATATCGAACACATGCTATATATGCAGAGTGAATTCAGCATGTATCTTCGGATGTCACAGGCAAAAGCTTGGCAACTATGCAATTGCAAATACACATGAAACCAAAATGTACATTGGAACACAAATTTTTTGATCTCATAAACTTTCTACCTTTCCAAAAAGGGCATCACTTATGTGTGATGGCCCGAAATTACAGGAAAAAGAAAATGTTAATGGCCAAGAAACAAGAAAGACAGATGGAACTAGGAAGAAAAATACTACCACACTTCTTGCTCATTCCACTTGGAAAACCATGCGAGCCAACGCGTTCAAGTGACAAGTGGTGTATGGAGCTTGGAGATTTCGAGCCCAAGGAAGGCCACTTAAAGCCAAAAAGCTCTGATAACTTGTTAGACAACCACGTATTGTGTCCCAAAAACTTAATAAGCTGTTAGAGAATGGATCAACAATGTATATCAAACTCGCAAACCCTAATGTAAATCAAGTGGCTGGAGATTTCTCATCTAGATAGGCTCTTCTGTCATGGCCACCGTTGCAACCCGGGTTATAGCATCCCTTCACATTCAATAGATTCATTACGGAATTTGGTCCTCCAATGCTCAATGCCTTTCTAATTCTTCTTCTCCTTCCTTTCTTCTTTTCCTTTTGGCCCTGAATAAACATGAACATTTCCATTCAGAAACAGAATCCCAAACTTCATCTCTGCTGCTACATAACAAGACTAAGTAATATCAATTAAAATACACAATGTACATTATTATGGTGAGTCGACGATAAGCTATTATCACTGATGTAAGAAGCAGTTTCAGCACTTGATGTTTTCTTATGCTTCTTATCATCATCCGTGCTGTAGTTGTTACCTGCATAAACATATATGCCTTTAATTAGTTTCTTCGACGGTTCATGTTGTTCTTTGAAATAATCAAACTTGCTACAACTACAACTTACCGTCATCATTTTCACTTTCCTGAGGCTCCATGCAATAAACTCTAAAACTTGGTGACGTTTCGGTAGGCCTCTGCGCATCCTGATCTTCGCCATTATCTTCATCCTCTTCCGGTGTGGCTTCCTCCAATGCAAAAACCCCTCCGATATACACAGTCACACCCTTTGCCTCTCGATTTTCATCGTCATCATCTTCATCTCTCTTGATATTGTCCTTATTTTGGTCTTGTAATTCATTTTGTTGCGTTGTTAGTGCAACAACCTTGGACATGTTTTCTAACTGCTCTGGTGAAGTCAGCAGCGAATGAGGGAGAGAGTTATCTTCAATCTCTTCGCCTTCCTTTAGTAGCTTTTTCTTGGAAGTTGGGGTGGAGGCTTTTAGTTTTTTTGCCTTTGTAAGGTTTCTCAACTCCTCAAATCTTCTCTGCAGGAGTGAATGAATCCAAGGAGACATAGCTTCAGCTTCTGGGGTGAGCTTTGAATTCTAGCCGCCCATTGGAGAGAACAACAATGGGATTTAGGCCACAATGGTAGAAGAAGAAATGTAGAAGATAACTTGGTTGAAAGAAAAAAAATTATGAGCTTCTAGGAGCCTAAAATGGAGACAATATATGAAAGACAAGGATCAAAGGTTGGTGACTTAATTAATTATTGGATAAACTTCATGATCTATGGCAGCTAGGCATATAAAAAAAGTATAAAAATATCTGAATTTTGGTGATTGACTGTATAATATGATTTTAGACATTAGGATTTCAATGAGGTTAAAATTAGAAAAATTTCGGCGTGTTTTCAACTCAGCTCCAACTATAAATCTCCTATTTTTGTGTACTTTGAGTTTTCTAGTGGGGACTCACTTGTCTATCATGATAAAACAATGTTACTATATTTGGATTTGTAGACATTTTTCTGTTTGATTCTGATGACTTGAGGGCCAAGTAATTCGGCTATTTGAAAGGGTCGTGGCCTAGCTCGACTTGTATGTCACTGCGAACTATATGTGAAAGCTTCAACAAATCTCAACATCCGCCTCAAACCTTGCAATTTCTTTTGTGATTTTGTTGACCTGTAAGTTTTAAAGTAAAAGATGGAGAATATTAATGGGGCAAATATGTTATAAGTTAATATATATATATATATATACATATATATACTTGCATCCCACTTATTTTTAGCAAATATTCTTTCAATTTATCTAATTGTCATTACATATATATATTATAATCTAAACCATACGTTCAATTTTTAAATTATTATTTCAAAATTATTTATTCAAAAATCAATGGAATTGAAAATCATTTAATCATTCATTTTTTTCTATCTGAAAAGAAATTTCATTGAAAAGAAACCAAGCCAAGAAAGGGCCAGAGGGAGCAAAGGAGAACTAACACAATCATACAATAAGGGTTAGAGGGGTATCGAGGGATGACAGCTTCAATGACGTCCACTCCTCCATCTTTGAAAATAAATGAACTTAAATATGAGGATATGGAAAGTTGTCATTGTTAAGCACAAACACTAGAAAAGATGGAGAGTGGTCAATCTAGACTTCTCTGCTCATACTTCGTCGAGCTTGAACATTTAAGGTATCAGCTACCTTGTTGGCAGTTCTAGGAGTCCATTGAAAGTGTACTTCATCGAATTCACGGCTACATGCTTTTAATCTTGATAGAATGGGAAATAACTTCCAATTACCCCTTTTAATTTTTCCAAAAATGATTTATGAGAGCCAAGGAGTCTGACTCCACAATAATACGTCAAATGTTTCTTTCTTGAGCTAATAAGCACCCCTCTATGGTAGCCCAGCCTTCAGCTACTAGGGCTGATTTCCCCCATTGAGTCGCCATTTTCGCAGCAAGAAAACCCCTCCCATGGTTTCGAATTAAAATACCAATATCTGCTAGTCTACCCCCATCTTTGAAAATAAATGAACTTAAATATGAGGACATGGAAAGTTGTCATGGTTAAGCACAAACACTAGGAAAGATGGAGAGTAGTCAAGCCAGACCTTTCTGCTCATACTTCGTTGAGCTTGAACATTTAAGGTATCAGCTACCTTTTTGGCAGTTCTAGGAGTCCATTGAAAGTGTACTTCATCAAATTCACGACTACATGCTTTTAATCTTGATAGAATGGGAAATAACTCCCAATTACCCCTTTTATTTTTTCCAAAAATGATTTATAAGAGCCAAGGAGTCTGACTCCACAATAATACGTCAAATGCTTCTTTCTTGAGCTAATAAGCACCCCTCCATGGTAGCCCAGCCTTCAGCTACTAGGGTTGATTTCCCCCATTGAGTCGCCATTTTCGCAGCAAGAAAACCCCTCCCATGGTATCGAATTACAATACTAATACCTGCTAGTCTACCCCCATCTTTGAAAATAAATGAACTTAAATATGAAGTCATGGAGTTGTCATTGTTAAGCACAAACACTAGGAAAGATGGAGAGCGGTCAATCCAGACCTCTCTGCTCATACTTCGTTGAGCTTGAACATTTAAGGTATCAGCTACCTTGTTGGCAGTTCTAGGAGTCCATTGAAAGTGTACTTCATCGAATTCACGACTACATGCTTTTAATCTTGATAGAATGGGAAATAACTCCCAATTACCCCTTTTAATTTTTCCAAAAATGATTTAAGAGAGCCAAGGAGTCTGACTCCACAATAATATGACACGACCCACCCCTAATCCCCCGGGATTAAGGGATAAGTTATGCTCTCGTCTAACCCACGTGCGACACGAAGGCTAAACACCTGTCTAACCTCCATGGAACACATAAGCCAGACAAGGGATACCCAGGTCAACGTACCAAAAACCAACTTGAGTTAACCAGAGTTCGCAGCATCACTGTGGATCACGGATGTGATGTCTCCGTCTCTCTTACAACAGCCCGTACCGCATCAACTTGGAGGGTATCGAAAAACATAAAAGACTGTGAATGGACAAAAATAAATAATAAGTTCATAAAACATTTCATAAGAAAAGACATAGAAATTTATACCCTCCATGTAAAACCAATGTATGCATTCGAAAACCATTTCATTTCCGAGATAATAAAAACTGTTAAACCGAAATCATCTCCTTTTCTCAAATCCCAGGCCTCAGCTCAAAACCATCAAAATCCATATCATCCGGGTCATAGCCCAAAACATCTGGAAACCATTTGAAAATCATTAGTGTATCACGAAAATCTGAAACACATTTAAAACACATTTCCATCAATCGAACCTGCTGGATCTATCCGAGTCTTTAAACTCAATATATATCCGAGTCTTTAAACTCAAAAAGCCTCAATATCAATCTGAGTCTTTAAACTCAATAGGCCTATGGGAGAAATTACAATATCCAAGTGTTTAAACAATTAAACTCCCGAGTCTTTAAACTCAATCCGGGTCTTTAAACCCAATCCGGGCCCGCCCCCGTCACTTATCATATCCGGGTCTTTAAACCCAATACCAGATCCAGCAAATCCAATCCAAAACCATTTTATTAAATCCAAATCCATAAATCCATTCCCAAATCCGAATCCAAAATCATCTTTCTGAATCCCAATCCCAATCCGAAATCATCATTCCGAATCCAAATCCAGAAATCATGTTTATCGAAATCATTTTTCCAAATCCATTCATAAACCATTGAAATCAAATCATAATTCAAATCTCAAAATCATAGTTTCGAAACCATTATTAAATCACGACATAAAAGTATATCTCATAAAACGTACAATTACGTAAAATTTCTCGAAATACGTGCAAATCATAAATAAGAGATACCACAATCATAAACATAGAAATCACATATAGAAAAATATAAAAACATTTATGCATGCATCATAAGTTAGAAAGTAAAGTCCACTCATAGACCATTCGTGATTCCGCCTCGATACGCGTGCAATTACGCTTTTCGGGCTAATCCACTATCACCAGACTTCCCGAACCTGTCCATATCATATTCTAAGGTAACTAACTACTTCAATATGCTTCTACTAAATCCCCGTAATTTTCCCGAATTTTTAACTATTTTTAAACTAGCCTTTAAACCTTCGGACATCCCGAATCCTATCGAAACGATGTCCGATCGACTCGAAACCAGTCCCAAAATGTTCGTTACAACGATACGATAAAACATCATGTTGAACACTTCCCCAGATACTGTGCCACGCGCCTTAGCACATTCATCTTCAACCTTTCGCCAAACCGGGTCTAGACTGGTTCGGTTCAGCCCGATCTAGCCGAACCGGCAAGGGCGGTTCATTGCCATTTTTCAACCGTTTCAACGCCTAAACCTTCATCCCTCTATTTCTAGTCGATCTTTAATGTCCAAACATGAAAATGAGCACTAGGAAGTACCTTCCAAACCAAGGATCGAATCTAGTTCTTCCTCCTCTCCGTTCATGTGATTTCGGCCACCGTTGGTCGTGGTTCTGGTCCCAATCGATTCCTAGGATCTCCAGAAAACTTATCCAAACAACCAATTTGATTAACTATTACGAAAACACGATTTTCCATTTTCAAATTAAAACAGAAAGTCCACGGAAAGCCAATCTTACCTGCACTGTCGTGCCTCGTCGTGGCCACCACTAGCATCCACTCAACTCCCTCTCTGTAACGACCCGTCCTAGAAATCGGGATTAGATTAGTGGTTAATAACGGATTAGTGAAGTTAATCGGTGATTATTTGGATGATTTCGGACGGACGGTGCGAAATGACGGTTTCACCATTGAAATTGGGCGAATCAAATGGTTGACTTTTTGTTTGGGCGGTCGAATGGATTTTGACCGATGACTGTGACGTAGCTCAGGATGTCGCGAGTTCATAGACAGGTGGCTCGTCCGATTCCGACATTCGAGGACGAAGTTATGATGTTCGGAAGTTTGAGGGTACTTTGGTAATTTGGTTAAAAAGGGGCAAAGGGTTGACTTTTTGTACGACAAGTTATTTTCACGTATTGCAAGGACCATTAGGTAGGTCCCAATTCCATGAGTACAACGACATGCGGCACACTATCATCGGACTTCGGAAGGTTCGGATATGAGTCTAAATAGATGAAGGGTAAAATGTTAATTTGCCATTCAAGGGCATTTTGGTCAATTGGCTTGCATGGGGATTGGTGCCCAGTGAGCAGGGGACACTTGGCTGCCTCAGGATTGGTTGCCCACCAGATTTGGGACACTTGTCCCCTACTGGAAGGCCGTGGAAGGTTTCTCACTGCCTTTCTTGGTTTTAAATTTTGGGAGAAGTGTGTGCACGGGTTTAGGGAGGAACACAAAGTGAAAAACAGAGGTTGAGCGTCCATTCTTACACCAACACGAATAATTATCTTCCCTGACCCATGATCCATGAAGGAAAAAGTTTAAGGAAGGTGAGAGGTTGACGGTGGAAGCCCGGTGGGGCACAACGGTAAAGGTATGTCGAAACCGTGAGTTTTGTTTAAATTCAAAAAATTGATAACTTCTGATTTCCTGGTTATTGATCGATTATAAGGGGTGGAAAATGTTACTGGAGGTCTGGGGAATCGAATAAGCTTGGTTTCGAAGCTTGGAATGGACGGTAAGTGAAACTCCCATGAACTTCGATTTTTAATCTGAGAATGGCAAACATGGATTTAACTTGTATTAATCGATTTAATTGTTTACATGAGCTTTTAAGGGATAGTACGAAGCTAGCAAGCCTAAAACCAAGGGACGTGATGGTCAAAATCATGGGAACTGGAAAGTGGGAACTTGGAGGTTTGAAGGTTGAGTAGGAAGATATGCTTCAAACCACGATTTTGTGATTTAAAGATGTAGAAGTGTGGGGAATGAAGAGACGTAGATATAGGATGAAATAGGATTAAAAACAGACAAAAATTGGACATGATTAGGTGTTGGACCGCCTGCGTCGGTTCGGTCGAGCCGGTTCAGACCGGATTGGACAGAGGTTGAAGACGACACTGTAGCAACGCGTGAGACCCACGCGCAGCCCCTTTGGGTGGCGTGTGTGAGCGCGTGGCACGGTTTTTGAGGATGGTTACAACATGACTTTTAAAGTATTTGATGTAACAAACATATTGGCACTGGTTTTGAGTCGATCGGACATCGTCTCGATATGTTTCGGGATGTCCGAAAGTTTTAGGGCTCGGTTAAAATAGTTAAAAATTAGAAAAAATTACGGGGTTTTAGTATGAACATTTTGAAGTAGTTAGTGACCTTATTATGAGATTTGGATAGGTTCGGGAAAGCCGGTGATAATGGATTGGCAGGAAACAGCGTAAATGCACGCCTATAGAGGTAGCGGCGTAACAGTTTGTGAGTGGACTTTGCTTTCTAACTTATGATGAGTACATATATGTTTTTATATGTTTTTATACTTGATTCTATGGATCCGATTATGATCATGATGATTTACGATTTTGCACGTATTTCGAGATTATGACGTACTTGCACATTTTACGAGTTTCCGATTTATATTGTGATTTGATACTAGTTTCGATACTATGATTTTGGGATTTGAATTATGATTTGATTTTAATGATTTGATAATGGATTTTGGAAAGTGATTTCGGGCTTGGAGCCCTGTTCATGTGATTTCGATAAACGAGATTTCGGTTTTGGAATCAGATTTTGAAAGGATGATTCTTGATTCTGTTTTGAAACTTGAAAGTGAAATTCTGGATTTGGGTTCGGGATGATGGTTCCAGATGCCGGCTTACGGAATCATTATTGCGAATTTGAATATGGATTTTCTATGGTTTTCACTTGGTTTTGGGTTTAAAGACCCTTGAAAAACTGGTTTTGGGTTTAAAGACCCGGAAAAAAGAAAATGGCTGGATCTGGTTTTGAGTTTAAAGACTCGGTTGATTGACGCGCGCGCGGGGGGGGGGGGGGGGGGGGGGGTGTGGGGGGCTGGATTGATATGTTTTCAGTTTAAAGACTCGGTTATTGTGATATCCCCCGAGGCCTGTTGATTTTGTTTTGAGTTTAAATACTCGTTGATATCCCGGGAAGGCCTGATTATGCGCATGTGTTTTGAGTTTAAAGACTCGGGCGCACTTGAGATCCAGCAACTTGATTGATTGATGTTTTTCACTGGTTTTCAGATTTTTTGGGCAATGGCCCGGATGATTTGGATTTGATGAGTTTTGGGCTGAGTTCCCGTACGTTGATGAGAATTTATGATTTTGGGCTGAGACCCTGAATTTGAATTACGGATTTGAGAAAAAGGAAATGATTCGAGTTTTCAATGATGGTTTTCTTATCCTGGATATGAAATGGTTTTATGATAAAGGTTTTATATGCATGCATTGGTTTTGCGTGGAGGGTATAAATGTATATTTCTATAACCTGTTTTCAGAATGTATTATTTATTTTTGTCCACTCAAAATCTTTTGTGTTTTCGATATCCTCCAGGTTTGATGCGGTGCGGGCTGTTACTAGAGAGACGGAGACATCACACACACGATCCACAGTAGGTTCTGCGCACTCTGGGAAGTCCGGAAGTTTTGGGACGGTTCGTTTTAGGAATCCCTTGTCTGACTTACGTGTTACATGGAGGTTGGACGTCGGTTTAGCCTTCGTGTCACGCATAAGTTAGACAGGAGCACGAATTAGCCATTAATCCCGGGAGATTGGGGGTGGGTCGTGTCACTCTCCATCTTCCTGTCACAAGTCATAGACAATTGATGACGATTTGAGGATATTGGGTCCAAGTCCACACTTAACTCTTTGTTTTCCACGATCTTAAGGCCACCGTCCACGTCGGTTCTCGTGGTAGCACCACCACGTTCTTCTCCTTCCACCCTCACATTTTCATTCACACCACACAAGCAGGTAATGAATATCAAAGAGGTTTGTTAGCTGGTTTCACGATCATTCACACAATACTCTGTTTCTCAGATTTTTTTTCCCAAAATCGTGCATAATTATCAAACCTGTTTTAAAAACAATTAAGGCGGTTAACAAAGGTTCCACAGCCTTCCAGTAAGGGAAAAGTGTCCTAAATCTAGTGGGCACAAATCCCAATGCACCAAGTGTCTCAATTTCACTGGGCACGGATCCCTAGGTAGCAAAAAAACCAAACTGCCCCTACATAACAAATTACCAAAAATGCCCCTCAACTTCCGAGGCCCATAACTTTTACATCGTATGTCGGAACCAGACGTGCCGCCTGCTTATGGACTCGTGACGTCCGGAACTAAGTCACAGTCATCGGAAAAAGTCTGTTTGACCGCCAGAACCAAAAGTCAACGTTTCGCCCATTCTAGGGACAAAACTGTCATTTTGCACCGTCCGTCCGAAATTACGCAGCTAATCATCGATTAATCTCACTAATCCTTCATTAAACACTAATCTAATTCCGAGTTCCGAGACGGGTTGTTACAAATACGTCGAATGTTTCTTTCTTGAGCTAATAAGCACCCCTCCATGGTAGCCCAGCCTTTAGCTACTAGGGCTGATTTCCCCCATTGAGTCGCCATTTTCGCAGAGAAAACCCCTCCTATGATTTCGAATTACAATATCAATACCTACTAGTCTACCCCCACCAAGGAGCATCACAGTTCACCTTGAAAGAAAGAGGCGGAGGCGGGCGCCATTCAGATTGAGGAGTAGATTCTAGTCTAGGTTGAATAATTGGACGATGGATAAAATATTGGATGGCCCAGAATTCCCCAACTTGGTAGGAGACAGATCAGATTATATTATGGGGGTCGAATGTAATCCCTTCAAACACAAATTTGAAACGATATTTCCAAATTTCCCAACAAAAGAAAGCAATCACCGAGGTTGTCCACTTGATATCCAACTCACCATGGAACTTATTTCCACAAGTCTCAAACAGCCAGCCTTCATAGGAGGATATTTTTTTGGATGTCAATTGGGTAATTCAGGATTCCACTGATATTAATTAAATGGTCTAGTTCGATCATTTAGTTATTCATATGTATTAATTAAATGGACGGTTTGCCATAACGATATTAATTGTTACAAAAACTGTTGATTTATTTTATACATATGATCCATAAATCAGTGAATGACCTCTAATGACTACAAGAAAACAAGTCTTGCATGTCCAAGGTTTGCCCCGTGGAGGACTATTTGCCATTGAAAGCTGCTTTTCCTAGCGAAATTAAAAGGGCTTGCCGACTAAACTACGCGCGGAAAGCCGGTGTCGTTGGTGTGAAAAAAAGGAAGGTTTTCCCGTCGAGCCTTAAGACTCCGCCAGAGAAAACCACTTTAATGGCGAATATGACTTCGCCAAGCAAAGATTTGCGTTGGCTCCAATTGGCGCGTGGGGAAAAATTTTGGAGCGAAGGAAAGTTTTGGTGTTATTATTTTTTTAAATTTTGCCTAGTGGGTCATTAAAACTTGCCCGCCGAACTCTTCTTTGGCCAAATGTCTGAACACAATAAATGCTAATCTGCAGCTGCATTTCTTCTTCTTATTCTTCCTCAAAACTCTCTCACACCTCTCATTACTCTCACTCACTCACTCACTCTCACCAACCGTAACATCATTTCATCATCACTACCAATCTAATTCTTCACCAATATCAATTTTGAAGGTTTGATGATTTTAATTTTTTTTTTTTTAATTTTGAGATTTTGAATTTTTATTGAAAGCTAATCAATAGTTGTGTTTTAGGAAATTTGTGTATTTGATTTGAAGGAATACTTATAAAAATGTATGTATGTCTCATTTTAATTTTGCTTAGAATTTTGGATATAATTATGTTAGGAAATTGTGATTTATTGTGGAAATTTTTTAGGAAATTGTTTAGAATTGTAGTTATAATTAAGCTAGGAAATTTGTAGAAAATGTTTAGAATTTTGGATATAATTAGGCTAGGAATTTGTGATTTATCCATTCATGCGAAGTTAATAAGGTTGATTAACTTTTTATAATGAAATTCAATGGAAAAACTTAGACCCGTTTGAGAGTCAGTGAATTAAATTGATTGACCAACTCTTGAATTGTCTATTTATTCAGACAATTTGGGGTTGATAGGACCCGTTCCTAAATTCCGTAAAGCTGGACTGGTCTTATACCTATCTAGCAACTCTTGTCAGACTAGAGATTTTCCATTCTTGTTTCATTTAATAAGCTACTCAAATAAAATCCGTCTCTTGCGAGGTACCGCCCATATCCAATCTGTTTACCCCGACAAGTAGTGAAAACTTTAGATTTTATTACATCTAAACCTTATTATCCCATAATACGACCATAAGTAATTCCTAGATGGGAGCAGGTCCTCCCACGCTAATTAAGGGGGATTATGGGGATGGTCCTGTCAGGGTTGCATATTCTTATAATTATAGTCAAGCTTTTACTTGCATAACTAAACATGAGAATATAATCGCATATACCCTTAATTATATTTCCAAATATTCATTCTTTAATTTATAATAATCCACCTTTGTTTTTCCTTACCCAAATCGTATTTCAACATTAAGAGCATAAATATATAGAAAAATATTTACATAATAACTAAATACTAAATTCCTCGCAAACTATCAATTACATAATAATCAAGCAATAATTCTTTGCAAACCCCTTTCATACATATAAATTCCTTTTAAGGGATTTAATGATCCAATTACTCTTCATTTATACTCAACAACATTCTATTAGTTATTCCCAAAATAAATCATAACTTATACTTAGTAATAACTTCAAATAATCCAATGCATATATTGATGCACACAAGACCTTAATTGACACCTTATTTATATTTCCTTTGATCCTTTTTTTTTTCAAATCACCATAATTCATCATAATCAATTCCATTATATTAAGATAGGTTTATTATTAAGTCCTTGACTATTCCCAAATTTAATTAATAAATTAGATTATAGACATAACATATTGGACCACTAAAACTATACTCAATACATATATAATTACCTTTAAAATTGTACTATTAAACTCAGCATTTCACCATGCATACTTTTATGTTGAATGCCACCCCAAACACCACCGCACGCATCACCACTTGCCGAAGGAAGGTCTATGCGCGTGGTGGCTGTCAGGACCCACCCCTAATCCCCCGGGATTAAGGGCTAAATCCTGCTCCCGTCTAACCTACGCATGACACGAAGGCTAAACTGACGTCCAACCTTCATGTGACACGTAGGTCGGACAAGGGATTCTCGATCCAACCATCCCAAAAGTAACCGGACTTCCCAGAGTGCACCGAACTACTGTGGATCGCGGGTGTGATGTCTTCGTCTCTCTTGGCCAACATCCCGTACCGCAACAACCTGGAGGGTATCGAAAACACGAAAAGACTGTGAGTGGACAAAAATAAAGTATAATTCAAAAATAGTTATCATAAAACAATTACATTTATACCCTCCATTTTAAAAACCAATGCATGCATATCAAATCCAAGTCATGAAACCATTCATATAAAAAACCATCTTTGAAAATCATTTGAAAACCCGAATCAAATCCACTATTTAAATCCAGGCCTCAGCCTCAAGTCACAAATCAATCTCAAATCCGGAAACTCAGTCCCAAAATTCGTCAAATCCAATTTATCCGAGCCCAAAACATCCGAAAACCAGTGAAAAACATTAATCATACAAGTTTACTGGATTTCAAGTAAGCCCGAGTCTTTAAACTCAAAACCATGCGCAAATAACCAGGCCTTCCCGGGATATCAATGAGTCTTTAAACTCAAAATACAATCACAGGCCTCAGGGGGTATCATAATCACCGAGTCTTTAAACTCAAAACATATACCGAGTCTTTAAACTCAAAACATCTCAATCCAGGGCCCTCCCTCCGTCAATCAATCCGAGTCTTTAAACTCAAAACCAGATCCAGTGAGTTTTTCTCTTTTTCTGGGTCTTTAAACCCAAAACCATTTTTCAAGCAACAGTGAAAACCACAGAAAATCCTTCTCCGAATTCGCAACAATGATTCCGTAAGCTAGCATCCGGAACCATCATCCCGAACCCAAATCCAGACTTCCTAAAACCGAAAGCTCAAGAACATGAACAGGGCTCCAAGCCCAAAATCACTTTTCCGAAATCCTTTTCAAATCATTGAAATCAAATCATCTTTCAAATCCCGAAATCCTTTTCAAATCATTGAAATCAAATCATATTTCAAATCCTGAAATCCAATTATTAAAACTATGATCAATCAAAATCTCGTAAAGCGTGAAATTCCGTAAAATATCTCGAAAAACGTGTAAAACTGTAAACCATCAAGATCACAAAGAAAATCATAGAATCAAGTATATAAAACATATAAGAACATATACGCATGCATCATAAGTTTGAAAGCAAAGTCCACTCACATACCATTCTAACGTCGCCTCGATACGCGCGCACTTACGCCGTTCCCGGCCACTCCGCTATCCTCGGCTTTCCCGAACCTGTCCAAATCCCATAACGAGGTCACTAACTACTTCATTAAGCTTATACTAAAGTCCTGTAATTTTTCCGTATTTTTAACTATTTTTAATCATCGAGGACTAAAACCTTCAGACATCCCGAAACATATCGAGACGATGTCCGATCGACTCGAAACCAGTGTCAAAATGTTTGTTAAATCGAATACTTTAAAGCACGTGTTGACCGTGCCTCGAAAATAGGGCCCACACGCCCTCACGCACTGCCCAAACGCCCTGCAAGTGAAACCACGCGTGGGTACTATTCATTATCCCTGTCCTTGAGTCGACCTTGTTCAGACCGGGTTGGACCAGTCCTCTGTAACTCGACCGGCGTAGACGGTTTCGGTCCAATTCTTCACCGGTTTCAGTCTTAGTTAGTCCAAGAGGTTCTTCCTTTAACTCCTAACTAAAACACCTAATACAAACACTGAAATCAAAGCTAGAGATTACCTCCCGATTCAAAGGAGAAACTGTCCTCTATAACTTGGTCAGCTTCCATGATTCCGGCCGCCTTCTTTCCTTATTTTTATTCCAATCGATTTCTAGGGCCCCTGGCAACCCATTCCGATCAGTGAGACTGCGCGACAACCACGAAACCATTAGTTCACCATTTTGACTTCATCTTCCCGGGCCACGGGTTCCACGACCACCATCCACGGCGGGCCGCCCATTCAAGTCCAATCGATTCCCAGACACCTCAGATGTATGATTTCATAATCAATTAGACCCAAAAACTCTCCAGTTCGACTTCCAAATGTACAACTTAAACAGAGGATACACGGGTCCCTTACCTTGTTCATCCACCACCGTGCATGACGGTGCGTGGTAGTAGCACCACCTCATTCCTCAACCTCTATTCTCCCATTTTCATTCACACGTCATAGCCATTTGAGGATTCTTTAAGGAGCTCTAGATTCTCACAAATGCTCTGTCTCTGTTCTCCCAGTTTTAAACTGTTAAACCCATTGATCGAACACTTGAGACGGTGCAAGGTTCTACAGCCATCCAGACCTAGCCAGGTGTCCAAAACCTAGTGGTCCAGCTTTCACAATTATCCAATTATCTCTGCCCAGGTGTCCCAATCCGGTTGCACACAAATCCCAATGTGTTAAAAGACCAAATTGCCCCTAAATGTCAAAATTACCATTTTGCCCCTTCACTTCCTAGACCCATAACTTAACCGTCCGATGACGGCGTGCCGCCTGTCGTTGTACTCAGGACATCGAAACCTACCTAATGGTCCTCGAATTACGAGAAAGTTCCACGTCGTTTGAAAAGTCAACAATTGCCCCCTTTTAAGCTAAATTACCAAAGTGCCCCTGAACTTCTGAACGTCATAACTTACTCCTCGGATGTCGGAATCAGACGTGCCACCTATCTATGAACTCGGTATGTCTTGAACTACGTCACGAGCATCGGTCAAGGTCCATTTGACCGCTCGAACTAAAAGTCAACATTTTGCCCATTCCAAGGGCAAAATCGTCATTTCGCACCATCCGTCCGAACGCATCCAACTAATCACTGATTAACTTCACTAATCCATCATTAATAACTAATCTAAGTCTGCTTTCAGTGACGGGTTGTTACAGTGGCCACGCTCCTATCAGGGTTACCACCTTCCTGCAGCGGGTCGAGCCCACTTATCTGGTTTCGGGTCGCCTAACCCGCGTGCACGATCCGACCATATCTCGGTCGTTTCACGTCCAAATTGGATGCTCCAATACTCCATCTATACCTACATGACCGAAGGACAAGCTCTATGGTGTCTAAACGAGAAAATACTCACCTTATTTCCTATTCCGACCCCTGGAAACTTCCGGGTTCAAAATGATCACAGGTTAACAGGACCCATCCCCAAAATTCATGAAGAATCAGATTAATCCTACTCCTGTTCGACAATTTCTATTAGACTAGGGATTTCCTTATTTTATCAAAATGAATTTCTTTCAATTCCTAACTAAACATAAAGTAACGACTCGGAACATCAGGGAAAAAAATATGCAAAAGTTCAGGGGAAATGATGATTTTACCCTCATAAGTCAAATTGTTAATTTTTTTACCTTGACGTCTTTTAGGCCATATGCGTGCCATATGCTTCCTCGGGCTAAATTATCATCACCGGAACTCACAGACCTTTCAAAATCACATTCTAAGGTCACTAACACTTCCAATAACCTTACATTAAATCTCCGTAATTTTCCCAGATTTTTAAACTTATTTAAACTCGATCCTAAACTTTCGGACATCCCGAACTATATCGAAACGATGTCCGATCGATTCGAAACTTGTAACAAAATGTTCGTTACATCGAAAGGATAAAATTACACGTTGACCATGACCCCGAACTCTGCCCCATGCACCCCCATGTGCCGCCGCAAGCGGCTGCGCGTGAAGCCCACGCGTCTGCTACAATTGTCTTCAACCTCCAGGGAACCCGGTTTAGACCCAGTCCACTGGTTTCCAATTGGACTAGACCTTCGAGACCGGTTCTCAGCCGTTCCTCCACCATTTCCAATCATATTGATCCCGAAGGCTTCTTCTAATCATTCCTAATTTATTTACTAACCTAGAAATCTAAGAATAACACGAAGACTTATCTTCTCAATCGAAGATCAAACCAGCCAACCTTCTTTGTCAACTGCTCCCAACTCCAGCCATCGTTCACCTTGATTCCAAACCCCCTGAGCTCGTCTCACCTCCAGGAACAGCATCCAAGCCACCAAAATGATCGACATTCATTAAAACTCAACTCAACATTTTTGCTCAAAACTAGGTATTTCGGGTTTGGGCTTACCTCGATTGTCGTGCACCGATGTGGCCACCGCCACGGTCGTCTCGACATCCCCTTTAACTTTTGTTCATGGGTCAGTATGTAACGTCCCGAAAATCCAAAGTATGTAAAATTATAAAATGTGGTTAAAGGTTGACTTTTTGTTTGGAATACTTTTTGTACATTTTTTAGGACCATTGTGTAGGTCTCGAGACGCTGAATCCGTAGACAGGTGGCTCATCGAAAATGGAGCTCGGATGAAAAAGTTACGGGTTTGTGAAGTTCAGGGGAAAAATGGTAATTTGTTACGGGAAGGGCAAAATGGTCAAATAACTAAGTTTAACTGAATTATCAAAGTGATAGACTTTGTTGTTGATTTGTGACACCTGGCGGCCTAAGGAAAGGGCTGAGTGTCTTTGACACCGCCCATTCCACCGTTTGAAAATCTTTCACCGTTTAAACCAAATCCGCATACAAAAACAGAGAAATTAATCTTCTTTGATCCAGATAGAGACCAGCCAGAGACCATTTGAATGTCTCTGAAAAACCTGTAGCAATTGAGAGGTTATGATAGAACAGAAAACCCGAGAACTAGAGAGGAAATGAGAAAACCCTATTCGAATATTTGAAAAACAAAGAAAAATTCTAATTGAGAGTTCTAAGCCTCAAGGATCAAAATTGAGATTTGATTCGATCTTCTGAGACCATTTAGAACTAGTACACGACCAAAACGAAGGAAAACGTCGTTGTTTTGAGCAAGAACAGAGGCTCCAATTTCTGCTCAAAATCGAGCTTGGGTTCGAATAGTTGGAGGTAAGAATTGGTAAAATTGATTATGTAAAACTATTTATTTCAATCTCATGATGCTCTCTGTGTAAATTAATTTGGAAAACTGGGACGAATTGAATGAACCTGATCATGAAACCCGTTTGAAGGTTTATCGTGGGATGTAAGGATTTCAGTTGTAATTAGAACAATTAAGGTTACAGAACCTAAATTAAGAGAGGTTAGATGAGATTAGATGAAAGAATGAAAGAAATCAAGGTCGAATTGAGGAAGATTTTACCGTGTCTGATTGTGGGTTCACGACCCGTTTATCAGGTAATCGGGTGTGAGAGATGGTACTGTAGCAGTACTGTGCAAGGCGCGTGGCTTTCACGCACAGTCGCTTGCGCCGGCGCGAGGCTGGGTTTCTGACTTTGGGTCCAACATAATTTTTAATGTTCTCGATGATACGAACCTAGTGGCATTGGTTTCGGGTCAATTAGATATGGATTCGGAGTAGTTTCGAGTACCCAAAGTGTATAGTTTATGTTTAAATAATATTATTAAATTCCGACGATTAGGGAATTCGTATGTGGGTTTATGTGATAACCTAGTGACCGTAAATTACTTTGTTTGACAAGCCAGAATATTCCCAGGACGTCAGAAGAGAACGAACAGCTCGAGACTGAACAATCTAGACGGTAAGTGAGTGGGCTTTTGTTTTCTACCCTGAATGCATGCATATATGTTTTAAATGATTTATGAGATGATTTGAAATGATTTGGCATGATTGATGTTTTGATATGATGATTTTCGGATTTTGGGAATATTATATTATTTTATAATGATTTTGGGCACGATTTTTGAGAAAATTGTCAAACTGTTGTTTTGGGCGAAGGCCCGGGATTTAAGATTGGTTTTGACTCGGATTATGAGTCGGGATATTGATTTGATGAAATTGTAATATTTTGGATATACTTTATGGATTTATGTGAAAGTGGCAACTGAGGTTGCGATTGCACGGATTTGTGTGAAAATGATATTTTGGGCTTGAGACCCAATTGGATAGTGATTTTGACTCGGATTTGGAGTCACATGTGAATATGGTTAAATTGATGATTTTGATTTATAAAGTGAATTCTGGACACTGTTTTTATGATGGATTTATGGAACTTGCTTTGTGAAAGCTATGTTTCGGGCAGAAGCCCTATTGAAATGTTTTTTATTTGATTTTAGACTGGAATGGTTTTAAAATGAGATTACTGGATTTGGTGACTGTTCCACATATACCATCCTCTGTGATTTGATGGTCTCCTCCAGACGTCGTAGATCCTAGAGTAGTCGCGATCCACTGCCTGGAGATGAGTAGCTCCGAGGGAGGCTCAGTCTCAGGAGTGTGAGTTAATGATGATACCCTCTAGACGTCGTAGATCCTAAAGAGGTTATCACCCCAGATGTCATAGATTCTGGGGAGGTACTCGGACATGAAATACCCGAGTTGCACGCGTTGCATTGATATCATGACGGGTTACTTGGATATTGAGATTGTATTATGATGATTTATTGATATTTGTGTCCAGATACTTTATATTATGAATTGATTTGATGAACATGAGTTTTATGGACCATGAGAAAACATGTTTTGATTTTATCGGTCCACTGTTCTTATTTGATTGATTTCATGCTATTACTCATGTTTTATGATATGGATGCATGTTTGCGAAACTGGAGGGTAAGAATGTATTCGGATAAATGTATTTCTAAAACTTTATTTTTGTCCACTCGCACCTTTGATGTTTTATGTACCCTCCAGGCCAGTGCACAGGTACATGGGCTAGTATCGAGGTAGAGGAATAAGTAGACCGTTGCGCACTCAAACACCTTACAGAGTAGGATTTTGATCCCTATTTGTAATATTACCTATGCTCTGTAAACCTGTTGACTAGTCAAACTTGTGAGGTCAACGGTCCTGGAAGACTTAACTCTCCGTTGTCTGACAATGTTTGTCGTTTGTTATGTTGTATATGTATATATGTAAGGCTACTTTTGGCACTTTAGAGTTATTGTCAGACGGGAGCAAGATCCTTCATGGTTATCGAGGGATAATCGGGATGGGTCTTGTCAAATTGGTATCAGAGCATTAGGTTGCGGTCTGAGTCTTGCACGTTGTGTACATGTGTGGTTATACTAATCTATTTTACTTACAGAAACCTCAATATGCCTCCTAGACGCGAGCCTCGTGCACAACCTGGCGACGAGATGGGGGGTTCAGACGTAGAAAGAGCTCAACGTTTGGGGGCCACTAGTTTTACTGGCCAGACCAATCCAGACGAGGCCAATGAATGGATTACTCATTTGGAGCGGATTTTCATGATCATGCGATACCCACCCGGGGACATGGTTCCATTAGGCACATTCATGCTGAGTAATAATGCTTATAGATGGTGGCACGGATTGCAGCTGACGAGGTTGGATGCCCGCACCCTGAGTTGGGAGGATTTCAGGCTCTGTTTCCTAGACTAGTTTTATTCTCGTTCTTTTCATAATGCCAAGGAGGTGGAGTTCCTTCAGCTGCAACAAGGAAACCTGTTAGTTGCTAACTACAAGCAGAAATTCTTGAACCTATCTAGTTTCGCTCCTCTGTATGTGGCAAACGAGGAGGACAAGTGCTAAAGATTTGAGCAGGGATTGAGAAACGAGATCCGGGATGCTGTGACAATAGGATCTTATGCCACCCTAAGAGAGTTGTCGGATGATGCCGCTAGAGTTGAGGCGACCTTGCCAGTACGACAGCAGTTTTTAGGCTTTGGTTGACGTCGGGAACGTCAGTATCATGGATCTTCGAGCCAGAGATGGTCTAAGAGGGGTAGTTCTAGTTCTGTACTTCTGGTGGTGTTTGCTCTAGTTTTGGTAGTGGGAGTACACAGAAGTTTAGTTTTAGACCTCAGGCAACATCTCAGTCTAGTGGGACATCTGTGGGATCTACTGGTGGACAGAGCGATAGACCTAGTCGGCCTGGCTCAGTGACTTGTTATTCTTGTGGAGAGCCTGGACATATCATAAGGGACTGCACATATCGATCAGGTAGTAGCGGTACAGGTCGAGGAACAGCAGAGCAGAATCTGAATACGGCTTCGACTTCTGATGCGATGGGTGGGAGAGGAGTTGGTAGAGAACGGGGTCAAACTTCGGGACCACATGCTCGAGTATTTTCAGTAACTCAATAGGAAGCCCGAGCAACCCCGGGAGTGGTGACAGGTATGCTTACTATTTTTGGTCATCATGCACGTACTTTAATAGACCCGGGAGCTACCCACTCTTTGGTTTCTCGGGATTATACCTCGTTAGCAGATAGAGAGATCTCTGCGATTGGTTGTGATATGGGAGTCGGTACACCGACTGGTGATATATATGTGGTAAACCAGGTGATACGAGGTTATCCTGTAGTGATAGGGGGTGTGAACCTAGTGTCTGATTTGATACTTCTAGACTTGTATGATTTTGATGTTATCCTTGGGATGGATTGGTTGACAACCCACCATGCCTCTATCGAGTGTTTCGATAAGAGGGTGATACTCCGGAGCCCAGGGTTGTCAGAGGTGATATTTCAGGGGAATCGGAGGGTTTTACCCTCCAAAGTTATATCAGCCCTCATGGCCGATAGATTGTTGAGGAGAGGTTGCCAGGATTATTTGGCACATGTGATCGATGTACGAGATACCCCAGCCAGGGCTGAGGACATCCCAATAGTATGTGAGTTCCCTGATGTGTTTCCCGAGGCTTTACCAGGATTACCACCGCATAGGGAGATTGAGTTCACTATTGATTTGATTCCTGGTACACGACCTATTTCCTTGACACCCTATCATATGACACCAGCCGAGTTAAGGGAATTAAAGGTGCAGGTGCAAGATCTAGTTGACATGGGATTTATTCGGCCAAGTGTGTCACCATGGGGAGCCCCTGTACTGTTTGTAAGGAAGAAAGAGGGCAGCTTGAGATTATGCATAGATTATAGGAAACTTAACAAGGTTACGATAAAGAATAAGTACTCTTTGCCCCGAATCGATGATTTGTTTGACCAATTGAGGGGAGCTAAGTATTTTTCAAAAATTTATCTCCATTCTGGTTACCATCAGTTAAGGATTCGAGAAGAGGATATTCCGAAAACAGCCTTCCGGACTCGGTATGGTCATTATGAGTTTTTAGTAATTCCATTTGGGTTAACCAATGCACCGGTGGAATTTATGGATTTGATGAAACGAGTGCTCCGGGAATATCTTGATCAGTTTGTTATTGTGTTTATTGATGATATTTTGGTGTATTCAAACAGTAAGAATGCGCATGAGAAGCACCTGAGGCTTGTGCTTGATACACTAAGGGAGAACCAGCTTTTTTCCAAATTGAGTAAGTGCCAATTCTGGTTAACTAGGACATGTGATTTCTGCGGAAGGAATTTGTGTTGATCCCCAGAAGATTGAGGTAGTGGCAAACTAGGAGCAGCCGAAAACAGTGACCGAAGTGAGGAGCTTTTTAGGGTTGGCCGGTTACTACAGACGTTTCGTAGAAGGATTTTCTACGATTGCTGCCCCATTGACTCACTTGACTAGGAAGGGAATTAAGTTAATTTGGGATGAGACTTGCGAGCGGAGTTTTCAAGAATTGAAGAAAAGGTTGACATCCGCTCCGGTATTGACCCTTCCAGATGGTAGTGGAGAATTTGAAGTGTACACTGATGCATCCTTACACGGATTGGGGTGTGTGTTAATGCAACATGGGAAGGTGATTGCTTATGCTTCCCGACAGCTAAAACCGCATGAACACAACTATCCTACCCATGATTTAGAACTGGCTACAGTGGTACATGCCCTAAAGATCTGGAGACATTATTTATACGGTGAGACATGTAGGCTTTTTACTGATCATAAAAGTTTTAAGTACTTTTTCACACAGAAGGAGTTAAATGTGAGGCAAAGACGATGGTTAGAACTGATTAAGGATTATGATTGCACGATTGAATATCATCCTGGAAAAGCTAATGTGGTAGCTGATGCATTGAGTCGGAAATCAGCACATTCTATAGCTCATCTGCGGACGATACATTTGCCCTTATTAGTTGAACTTCGTAGAACTGGTGTTATATTGAGACTTGATAACCAAGGTGTTTTGTTAGCTAGTTTCCAGGTGCGACCAATCCTAATCGATCAGATCATTGATGCCCAATTCCAAGACCCTATCTTATGTATTCTTCGAATTGAAGTGGAAGCAGGGGAACGGCAGGATTACATAGTTAGTGATGATGGAGCCTTAACAAAGGGAGGAAGGTTATGTGTACATGAAGATATGGCATTAAAGAAGGAGATTCTGGAAGAGGCCCACAGTTCGGCGTACGCTATGCATCCAGGTGGGACCAAAATGTACCGTACGCTTCGAGAATATTATTGGTGGCCGGGTATGAAACAAGAAATCTCGGAATATATGAGCAAGTGTTTGATATGTCAGCAGGTAAAAGCTAAGAGACATAGACCCTATGGAGCTTTGCAACCACTTCCTATCCCAGAGTGGAAATGGGACCATATAACCATGGATTTTGTGTTTAAACTTCCTAGGATGCCCAGAGGCCACGATGGAGTTTGGGTGATTGTGGATAGACTCACCAAGTCAGCGCATTTCTTACCAGTGAGGGAAGACTTTCAGATGAACCAGTATGCCAGACTATTCATTAATGAGATTATACGATTACATGGCACTCCTGCCTCTATCGTATCGATCGAGATCCACGATTTACATCCAGATTCTAGCAGAGTTTACAGGAAGCTTTTGGGACAAGATTGCATTTTAGTACGGCGTTCCACCCTCAAAAAGACGGACAGTCGAAATGGACCATCCAGACCTTGGAAGATATGATGAGAGCATGTGTTTTGCAATTCCAGGGTACTTGGGAGTCACATCTACCATTGATGGAATTCGCCTACAACAATAGTTACCAAGTATGTGTTGGGATGGCGCCTTATGAAGCCTTATATGGACGACAGTGTAGAACCTCTTTATGTTGGACTGAAGTGGGCGAACGAAAATTGTCTAGGACCGAACTGATAGATTGGACGACGGAGATAGACTCAAGGCAGCCCAGGATAGACAAAAGAGCTACCTGGACCGTCGAATCAGAGATCTTGAATTTGCAGTTGGAGATTGGGTCTTTCTGAAGTTATCTCCTTTTAAAGGCATAGTACTATTTGGTAGGCGCGAGAAATTGAGCCCCTGTTTCATCGGACCATATGAGATTGTTGAGAGGATTGGCCGGGTTGCTTACAGATTAGCATTACCTTCAGAGCTTTCCAGGGTCCATGATGTATTCCATGTGTCGAAGCTGCAAAAATATGTGTATGATGAGTCCCATGTGTTAGAAGAACAACCCATTGAGCTCAGGGAAGACTTAAGCTTTGAGGAACAGCCTGTACAGATCTTGGATCAAAAGGATAAGGTGCTTCGCCGAAAGACGATTCCCCTAGTGAAGGTTCTTTGGAGAAATCAGAACGTGGAAGAGGCCACATGGGAACCCGAGACACAGATGCGAGAGCAGTATCCGTATTTATTTCCTTGAAATTTCGGGGACGAAATTTCTTAAGGGGGGGAGGTTGTAACACCCCGAAAATCCAAAGTATGTAAACTTATCAAATAATATGTAAAATGACGTTTTTACCCTTGGAGGGGTGTGGTTAAAGGTTGACTTTTTGTTTGGAATACTTTTTGTATATTTTTTGAGGACCATTGTGTAGATCTCAGGACGCTGAATCCGTAGACAGGTGGCACGTCGAAAATGGAGCTCGGATGAAAAAGTTACGGGTCTGTGAAGTTCAGGGGCAAAATGGTAATTTGTTACGGGAAGGGTAAAATGGTCAAATAAAAAACTTTAGCTGAATTATCATAGTGATAGACTTTGCTGTTGATTTGGGACACCTGGCGGCCTAAGGAAAGGGCTGAGTGTCTTTGACACCACCCATTCCACCGTTTGAAAATCTTTCACCGTTTAAACCAAATCCACATACAAAAACAGAGAAATTAATCTTCTTTGATCCAGCTAGAGACCAGCCAGAGACCATTTAATGTGTCTGAAAAACTTGGAGTAATTGAGAGGTTAAGATAGAACAAAAAATCCAAGAGCCAGAGAAGAAAGGAGAAAACCGTATTCGAATATTTGAAAAACAAAGAAAAATTAGAACTGAGAGTACTAAGCCTCAAGGATCAAAATTGAGATTTGATTCGATTTTCTGAGACCAATTCGAACCAGTACACAACAAAACGAAGGAAAACGACGATGTTTTGAGCAAGAACAGAGGCGCTCCAATTTCTGCTCAAAATCGAGCTTGGGTTCGAATAGTTGGAGGTAAGAATTGGTGAAATTGAGTATGTAAAACTATTTATTTCACTCTCACGATGCTCTCTGTGTAAATTAATTTGGAAAACTGGGACGAATTGAATGAACCCAATCATGAAACCCGTTTGAAGGTTTATCGTGGGATGTAAGGATTTCAGTTGTAATTGGAACAATTAAGGTTACAGAACCTAAATTAAGAGAGGTTAGATGAGATTAGATGAAAGAACGAAAGAAATTGAGGTTGAATTGAGGAAGATTTTACCGGGTCTGATCGTGGGTTCACCGCCCGTTTATCAGGTAATCGGGTGTGAGAGATGATACTGTAGCAGTACTGTGCACGGAGCGTGAGGGCGCGTGGCTGGGTTTCTGACTTTGGGTCCCACATACTTTTTAATGTTCTCGATGATACGAACCTAGTGGTGTTGGTTTTGGGTCAATCGGATATGGATTCGGAGTAGTTTCGAGTACCCGAAGCGTATAGTTTATGTTTAAATAATATTATTAAATTTCGACGATTATGGAATTCGTATGTGGGGTTATGTGATAACCTAGTGACCTTAAATTACTTTGTTTGACATGCCGGAATATTCCCAGGACGTCGAAAGAGAACGAACAGCTCGACACTGAACAATCTGGATAGTGTGTGAGTGGACTTTTGTTTTCTACCCTGAATGCATGCATATATGTTTTAAATTCTTTATGAGATGATTTGAAATGATTTGGTATGATTGATGTTTCGATATGATGATTTCCGAATTTTGGAAATATTATATTATTTTATATTAATTTTGGGTACAATTTTCGAGAAAATTGTGAAATTGTTGTTTTGGGCGAAGGCTCGGGATTTAAGATTGGTTTTGACTCGGATTATGAGTCGGGAAATTGATTTGATGAAATTGTAATATTTTGGATATACTTTATGGATTTATGTGAAAGTGGCAATTAAGGTTGTGATTGCACTGATTTTCATGAAAATGATATTTTGGGCTTGAGACCCAATTGGATAGTAATTTTGACTCGGATTTGGAGTCACATGTGAATATGATTAAATTGATGATTTTGATTTGTATAGTGAATTCTGGACACTGTTTTATGATGGATTCGTGGAACTTACTTTTTGAAAGCTATGTTTCGGGCAGAGGCCCTGTTGAAATGTTTTTTATTTTATTTGAGACTTGAATGGTTTTAAAATGAGATTACTGGATTTGGTGACTGTTCCACATATACCATCCTCTGTGATTTGATGGTCTCCTCCAGACGTCGTAGATCCTGGAGTAGTCACGATCCACTGCCTGGAGATGAGTAGCTTCGAGGGAGGCTCAGTCTCAGGAGTGTGAGTTTATGATGATACCCTCCAGACGTCGTAGATCCTAGAGAGGATATCACCCCAGACGTCGTAGATCCTGGGGAGGTACTCGGACATGAGACACCCGAGTTGCACGCGTTGCATTGATATCGTGACAGGTTACTTGGATATTGATATTGGGTATTGAGGATTGGTGGTATTATGATGATTTATTGATATTTGTGTCCAGATACTTTATATTATGAACTGATTTGATGAACATGAGTTTTATGGACCATGAGAAAACATGTTTTGGTTTTATTGGTCAACTGTTCTTATGTGATTGATTCCATGTTATTACTCATTCTTTATGATATGCATGCATGTTTGCGAAACTGGAGGGTAAGAATGTATTCGGATAAATGTATTTCTAAAAATTTATTTTTGTCCACTCGCACCTTTGATGTTTTATGTACCCTCCAGGCCAGTGCACAGGTACAGGGGCTAGTATCGAGGCAGAGGAATAAGTAGACTGTTGCGCACTCAGACACTTTACAGAGTATGATTTTGATCCCTACTTGTAATATTACCTATGCTCTGTAAACCTGTTGGCTAGTCAAACTTGTGAGGTCAACGATCCTGGAAGACTTAACTATCCCTTGTATGATAATGTTTGTCGTTTGTTATGTTGTATATGTATATATGTAAGGCTACTTTTGGCACTTTAGAGCTATTTTCAGACGGGAGCAGCATCCTTCACAGTTATCGAGGGATAATCGGGATGGGTCTTGTCATAGTAGCAACGGATAAAGATGGGAGGGTGTTTGTGTGGGTTTTTGGTGTACGGAAATGGGTTTACGGGTTTGAACGATCAAAAAAGATGAAGGCAAAATAGGATCCCAATTTTTGGGGTAATAGGCCAATTAGATGAGTGACACTTGTCACTCATCTGGTGGGTCCAACCTAGATATTTCCCAATCCAAATAGTACATGTGTCAGTTTCTCAGTTTACGTGTAATAGTATCGTTTTCCATTTTAGACCCACCTGTAGAACCTCCGTTTTCGACATGCCTCCTGTCATTGGTCCTCGTACGTTTGACTCCCCGAGTCAAAAGTCAACATTTTGCCCAATTCCAAGGGTAAAACGGTCATTTTACACCGTTAGTCCGAATTCTCTCAACTAATCCCTAATTAGTCATACTAAATCCATAATTAATTAATATTAAATCTTGATATTCAGGACGGGTCATTACAACCTTGCTCCTTTAAATAATTTTGCTCTCGAAATTCCAACTATCTTGATTCAACATCCACCTTGTGGAAAGCAAATTCGGCCTCACATCGTGTGTACACATGTATACCCACTAACTGGCACAATACTTGTCTGAACCCAGACATTCCACTAATACTCACGTCGCATCGTCTACACTCGACCACTTCGAGTGAAATTGATCACATATTCCGAGTTAATACCATTTGACAATTCCACTATTACGCTGACACATGTAGCTTTTCTGCTTGATGGTTCTTCTCGGTCACCAATCCACCCTAACATCTGCTCCTACAGGAAATCACCAAATCTCAACTTATTCTCGCAGGTTTCCAAAATGTCGCACTAAGCCGACACTCACGGCTCTATAGTCACAGTTCGAATCACCAACACAACTCTGACTCACTCTAGAGTCGCACTAATGTACCTCGTACCCAAAACTCCCTCAATGTAATGTAAGATCAATGACAAGATCTCACCTCGCAACGCAAGCTCAAACCTGTAACATTCATCGGTCTCAGTGCTCACATCAGTCAACTCCCTTAGCGATCCATGACGCTGGTGAGAGTCACCGAGCTGTAACTTCACGCAAAGCAACCCGTGGTTACACTAACCACTAACTCAATTCACTTGTGGATACACAATCCACGCCTCACTCACCTGGGAACTTGCAGCAAAGATTTCTTACCTTAAATTTCACTATACATTAAAATCAGCTCGATAGGACCCCCTAACGATGAAGTGAATCTCACTCGACTGTTGTGTAACTAGACCCCATCGAATACCTGCCCAGCAGTGACAACACATCTCCACTCTAGGGTTCCACTAGCCATCCACGGCTCTAAGCACCTGCTCATACGATCACCGAACCCATCAAAATCACTCTGGCCTAGCGCATAGTATCCAATGTCCAGTCCACGTTCTCAACCAATCCAATGATTTCGGAACTAAGCCGATTACCAACACGTTCATCAATATACCACTAGTACATCCTATATACTGCCACCAGGCACCACTCAGGCCTGTCCAGTATCAGTCCTCGCTCAACGTACCCAGTATGTACATTCATCCACCAACTAGCCTAGTACATAGCTCGTAGCTAATCACAATTCTAAAGTCTATTGTCCAATCATGTGCCAGAGAGATCATACACTCCAATTCCGTGTCCATTCCGAGACCCCTGGTCACCCGACTAGCATCAAAATATCTACTCCCAAATCATGTCATCCAATACACGCCAATCCGAAGCCTATCCACCAAGGCGTACCCATTCACGTCTAATGAGTAACCAATCTCACCCACGTCTCTCGAGACGTACCGATCTGAACTTGTCAGATATCTACTCATTCATCTACCATATCATATTCGATTGACTTCATAAGGAAGCCAATCCCCACAACATCACCTGATCATCAAGATCATGGTGCAGATTCATCACAACATCACCCGATCATTAACATCACGATCCTCGATCGTCACAACACCCTATATCCTCAACCTCACGATCCTGATCCACATCGCAATCCTGATCCACCTAGGATCCACACATGCTCACTCTCAGCTAACGACCAGATTTCAGGTCATAGGGTCTTACACCCTCTTTGAATTCTTTGACAGTCACATTACTCCTCAACCAATTTCACATCTAAAAATATCAGTTAAAGACAAGACACATCTAGACTGTGGGTTCTCTCCAATTACCTCATATCGATCCGTGTCAATCCACCCAGGGAAAATCAAGGAAGATCCAAGACAATGACACCAAAATTTATCCTACGTGAATGCAACCACAAATCTACTATAGTTACCCCATCTGGTGCCACCAAGCATCATCTGCTAAAGAGCAGAAAATGAGAACTCACCATCTGCGACTTCGGAATACCCATCACCAATGCGGTATCAAGCAAACCTTCCATTGTCTCAATCACAACTCCTCTTGATTCCGAAGTTCCAACCATGTTGGAACCAACTCACTCGAACATCAACCACGTCTCCGTACCAAGCTAACTTGGTACCCCAACTTGCCTATCCGTATATACCGTTTCATCTAATCACCACTTAGTCATCTCAATCACATCAGTCATCTCAATCACGGTTGGTACTCTGCCTAACACATCTCAACCACTAATGGATCATATCCATTCCATCACTATCATATCTATCATCTCGACACAATTCCCACGAATTAACACTAATTGACGAATCCTCATCGTCAGGTCAACACCGAACCCAAGCACATCACAACTGAGTCACATCCTCCGCTCGTGGCTCAATGTCTCCTATCTTCATCGCAATCACTAGCACACAGCGTGCGAATAAGACTCAAACTAAATCTCATCTCATATCGAGTGAGAATCCACAATCTCTGCTTAGATTGGAGGAACTCTGCCACCCTCAACTCATCGACTCTGGGTACAATTGTCTTGACAATTCATACAAGAAAATGAACGTTCCATGAACGTCCCCCGATTCTCAACAACCACAACTACATCTACCCTCGATGGTAGTGCCTGCCACAATCTCGTGCTAACTCAACCACCGGACATCGCTATCGAGATTCCGCATCTAGACGCACTTGTGGATCAGATCCTATCATTTCACTTAGTGTCAGGCTAGTCAATCCCCGTAGTCTCCACTAGACTCAACCGGAGCCATCCAGTAGGTCATCCATGACCTCTGCTGCACCCTGTCGCACAATCACCAAAGTTGACATGACATGACCGACCAACGATCTCGACTCCAAAAAGTCACCAAAGTCAAACCACTCGCCGACTCACATTTCCAAACCATACATCATATACTAGGGTTTCTCAAACGCGGCTGTTCTCAGTAGCACAATTCCCAACTCAACATGACCTGACCATCTAATGGTCACAACTCCACACTATCGTCATATCCAATCCTGCAATATCCAGACATAACCATCCCACGGTCAAAACTCTAAAGCACTGTTACGTTCATTCCTCAATAGGGTCCCACACTGTCAAACCACAACAAAACTATGGCATACATAGGCGTGAAATGCCGAACTAAAATTATCCATGATTCATTCCCACTAATTATCATACCGACATTCTAACTATCAGGTTGATAATGGGTTTACCACGTAGAGACATCACAACCCCGACCTGCACGTACCACAAGAGCAAACCGTGCTCTGATACCACATGACACGACCAATCCCAAATCCCCCCGGGATTAACGCGGGATGTGCCATGCTCCCGTCTGACATGAAGTGTTAGACAAGGGATAACTTGAAACCGCAGTCCATTCGGGGCTTCCAGAGCCCGCCAGGATCAATGAAGGAGTGCAATGTCTCGGTATATGTTACAGCCCGCATCTGAGATCAACTTGAAGGGCATTAAAAGCTGTGAGTGGACGAAAAATCAATAGTTTAATCAAAACGCATTTCATAACAAGACATTTATGCCCTTCACTAAAAAGCATGCATGCATTCGAACACCAATAATCAAACTATTTACTTTAGTTAAATCATTTGAGCCTTAGCCCAAAACCATAAATTCAACCATGTGGGAACTCAGCCCAAAACCGTAAATGCAATCACGTGAGCCACTGCCCAAAACCACCAACACTGAAATACCATTTCATAAATCCATTAAATTTGAAGTCCAAATATATAATCCAGTAAAGCCATGAATCAAAATTCCATCAAATACCGTTATATACCAATCCTCGACATCCCAGATACCTGGCGTCCCAGACGCATGGCGTCCCAGACGTCATGTCACGGTCCAATCTACGCGTGCTACCTGGGGTCTCAACCCGAGTCAATCTCTGACATCCCAGATGTCTGACGTCCCAAATGTGATGCAATCCTGCTCTTGAGTCATTATACGGTCTGGTCACTCCGTGCAGTGACCCCTCGCAGGCAATGCGTCATGGCCACTCCAGCTTCCTAGACGACTAGAGGAGACAATCCATAGATATAAGGATGGTATATGGAAAACATTTCATAAATCATCTTAAACCATTCAAAGGGCATATGCCCGAGATTTCTATAAAAACATCGTAAATTCACAAATCCAATTTCTCAAATCCAAATCCAAGTGGGGTCTCCAAACCCAAAATCACATTTATAAATCACAAATGGGACTCATGCCTGATATCATAATCAACTGGGCCTCTAGCCCGATCATGCAGACTAACTAGGCCCTTGGCATGATGCCTTATTAAATCAAATGGAATTAGTGTCCGATAGTTTCCAAACCAAATAGGTCTCATTCCTGAGTTCATCTTTTCAAAAACCATTTCATCAAACCATCACCGAAAACACAAGCACATACAAATTCAACATAAAACCATACGCCTCGAAATACGTTCAAATACGTAAATCATAAATACCACAAATATACGTATTCAAGGCATTCAAATCATAGATATAAAACATATAAAATATTTGAGCATGCATCATATTTAAAAAACAAAAGTCCACTCACAGACCGTCCTATGCTGCCCCCTTGATATGCCTGCCATATGCCTCCCCAAGCTAAATCATCATCACCGGAGCTCCCAACCCTATCCAAATCACATTCTAAGGTCACTAACACTTCCAATAACCTTCCATTAAATCCCCATAATTTTCCCAGATTTTTAAACGTATTTAAACACGATCCTAAACCTTCGGACATCCCGAACTATATCGAAATGATGTCCGATCGACTCGAAACTTGTCCCAAAATGTTCGTTATATCGAAAGGATAAAATTACATGTTGACCATGACCCCCAACTGTCACGACCCGTCCTAAATCCCCCCGGGATTAACGCGGGACGCGCCTGATCCCGTCTGACACGAAGTGTCAGACAAGGGAATGTTCCGACTTTAGCCCCACCGGGCTTCCAGAGTACGCCAGGATCTGGATGAACAATGTGATGTCTCGGTCTCCGCTACAGCCCGCATCCACGATCAACCTGAAGGGTATTAAAACCACGAAAGTTGTGAGTGGACAAAACAACAGTTTACAAAAACATTTATAAAAAGACATTTATGTTGTTCACTAAAAAGCATGCATGCATTCGAAAACCATTTATCAATAATTAAACCATTAGGGTCTTAGCCCAAACCGTGAATCAAACCAATCATACGGGCCACTGCCCAAAGCAATACTAGTAGGACACAACCCAAAACCCAATCAGTAGGGACTCTCAGCCCAAATCAAATCGCTTGGGTCTCAGCCCAAATCCAGTACATGTGGGACTCAGGCCAAAAACCAACTGACATCCGAGATGTCACAACCATACCACTGTCACGATTCCAAGCTACGCATGCTACCCGAGGTCTCAAATCCCAAGTCTCCCCATGGTCCACTAAGGTCAATGTCCACAGATCAATGACCCTCCCTCGGGGGAGGTTTTAACCTCTGGCAATCTCTACTCCTGAGTCACTATAAGGACCGGTCGCTCCGTGCAATGACCCCTCGCAGGTAATTGCCCCATGACTACTCCAGGATACTACGAGATGTCTGGAGGAGACAACCCACCACTCCAGGATACTACGAGACGTCTAGAGGGCATCCATTCACGAGGATGGTATACGTAAAACCATTTTCAAATTTCATTTCCAAAACCATTCAAAGGGCTTCGCCTGGGTTTTCCATAAACCATCGTAAATCCAAATCCATTTGGGTCCCTGATCTGAAATCATGTTTATAAACCAGAACTAGGCCTCATGCCCGATTTCATAACCAATTGGGCCTCAAGCCTGAGTTCGTAAACCAACGGGGCCCCTGACTCGATCGTATAACTCAAATGGGCTTTCAGCTCAAATACTCGTGAAATCAAATGGACTCCAAGTCCGAGGGTTTCCAATCAAATGGATCTCATGCCCGATTTCATATTTCCAAATCCAAAACCCATTCATTAAATCACCACAGAAAACACAGCACGTATAGGCACGACATAAAACCATAAAACCATAAAACCAATCCAAATCAAAATACAGGGTTACTAACTACTTAATTAACCCCTCATAAAAGCCCCGTAATTTTCTCTAATTTTTAACTATTTTTAAAGTCTATCTTAAACCTTCGGGCCTCCCGAACTATATCGAGACGATGTTCGATCGACTCGAACCAGTCCCAAAATGTTCGTTACATCGAATAGATAATATTACATTTTGGAACCTTCCCCAAATAGTGCTGCACACGCCTCCACCCGCCGCCCAAAGGCGCTGCGCGTGTGACTCACACGCAAGCACAGTAGCATCTTCAACCTTACGACTGAACCAGTCAGAATCGGTTTTGCAATTCTGGTTCGGTCCGACCGGCGTGACCGGTCCAGCATGTTTTCTCTCCCATTTTTCATCTGATTCCTTCCCTTTCAATTCTAATCTATTTGTCTCAAGGTTTCCTATCAATCTAGGTCATAAAACACAAGAAAAATCGATCGAAGAGGGTACCTTGGATTTAAGAACACACGGCCAAACTTTGGCCGTCCCTCCATGGGTGTTCAACCGTCCAATCTCCTCCCTTTCGATCCTCATCAGCTCGTCCACGTCCCAGAAGTGTAGCACACTCATCAAAACCAATTCAAAACGTCCCAAAACTAAAATTGGAATTTCAAAATATAAGGGTCATCGGTTTACTGGTTTTCTGGGTGTTCCACCGCAAACCACGGCGGCTGGCCGCCCTGCTGCTACCTCTCAGTCCCTCACTCACTTTGTCCTCACACACAATCGAATAGGGAAAGGGATATGGATTTGGGTTCCAGGCTTTTGGGTGAGATCAGGTTTGGGTGGGTTTGGTTTGCACGAACAAAGAAATGGGGGAATGCATGTATGTTGTTCCCCAGAACTTCTGTGAACCGTAACTTCTCCGTCGAACGTCTAATTTTGACATTTCGCCTGTCTATAGACTTGTGACATCTCGATCTACGTAATGGTCTTTGGCCCTCAGCCGTTGGACTTCCCGGGTCAAAAGTCAACTATTTACCCTCGTTTATGGGCAAAATTGTAATTTTTCCTGAACATTCGATAATACTCGGTTAATCCCCGATTAGTCTCGCTAATCCCCGATTAGTCTCGCTAATCCGTTATTAGTCTTAATTAAACCTAAAAATTAGGGACAGGTCGTCACACCAACTCTACCCCACGCGCCCCCACGTGCCGCCACAAGCGGTTGCACATAAAGCCCACGTGCCTGCTACAATTGTCTTCAACCTTCACTGAACCCGATCTATACCCGGTCCACTGGTTTTAGGTTCGACCAGACCGACGAGACCGGTTCTCAGCCGTTCCTCTACCATTTCCAATCCTATTGATCCCTAAGGCTTCTTCTAATCATTCCTAATTGATTTACTAACCTAGAAATCTAAGAATAACATGAAGAATTACCTTCTTGATCGAAGATCAAACCAGCCAACCTTCTCCGTCAACTGCTCCCAGCTCTAGCCACCGTTCACCTCGATTCCAAGCTCCCTGAGCTCGTCTCACCTGCAGGAACAACATCCAAGCCACCAAAATGATCGACACTCATTAAAACTCAACTCACCATTTTTGCTCAAAACTGGGTATTTCGGGTTTGGGCTTACCTCCACCGTCGTGGCCACCTCCATGATCGTCTCGACCTCCTCTTTTCATTTTGTTCACGGGTCAGTAGCAAACGATGAAGATGGGAGGGTGTTTGTGTGGGTTTTGGGTGTACGGGTATAGGTTTACGGGTTTGAACGATCAAAGAAGATGAAGGCAAAATAGGATCCCAATTTTTGGGGTAATGGGCTAATTAGACCCATATCATTCTCAGTTTACGTGCAATAGTGTCGTTTTCCGTTTTAGACCCATATCTTTCCCGTCGAACGTTCGTTTTCAATGTGTCGCCTGTCTAAGGACTCGTGACGTCCCGATCTACATCATGATCATCGGTCCTCGTACGTTTGACTCCCCAGGTCAAAAGTCATCATTTTGCCCAATTCAAAGGGAAAAATGATCATTTACACTGTCCGTTTGAATTCTCTCAACTAATCCACGGTTAGTCATACTAAATTCATAATTAATTAATATTAAATTCAGATATTCAGAACTGGTCGTTACACCCAACCCGCGACCCTAACCGTGATCCATACCCATTGTGCATGAGCTCGTCTCTCTCTATTGTACTCGCTCTCTTCCTCATTGTAAGTCCCTTACGTTATGCTTCATTTTTGAATTTTTAATTACTTATTTGATTTTTGATTTTTGAATATTGTTGGATTGATTTTTGGTTATTATTGGATATTATTGCTTTGTAAGTCCTGTACATTATGCTTCATTTTTGAATTTTTAATTATGTATTTAATTTTTTATTATTGAATATTGTTGGATTGATTTTTGTTTATTATTGGATATTATTGCTTTGTAAGTCCCTTACATTATGCTTCATTTTTGAATTTTTAATTATGTATTTTATTTTCGATTATTGAATATTGTTGGATTGATTTTTGGCTATTATTGCTTTGAATATTGGATTGATTATTAGACTGATTATTAAATTGATTATTGGATATTATTGAATTGATTTTTTATTATTGGAAACGCTTGAATTTTTGGAATTTTTGAATATTATTGGAAATGATTGAATTCTTGAAATTTTTGGAAATGATTACAAGTTATTGAATTATTGAAAATTTTGGAAATTATCATAAATTATTGAATTGTTGGAAAATATTGGAAATTATTGAATCATTGGAAAATTTTGAAATTATTGAATTATTAAAAATTTTGGAAATTATTATAAATTCTTGAATTGTTGGAAAATTTTGAATTATTAGAAAATTTTGAATTATTGAAATTATTGAAAATTATTGGAAATTATTATATATTTTTCGTAATTTTTATAAATTTTTTATTTTTTTGGAAATTATTATAAATTATTTAATTTTGAATTATTGGAAATTTTTAGTTTGAAATTTTTTAGAAATTATTCGAAATTATTTAATTATTTAATTGTTCGCTTATTTATCTAATTATTTAATTAATATTAATTATTTAAAATTTTGTGTTGCATATGTCTCATTGTAGATTGATCACTCCAGAGGTTCGTCCCACGGTGCCTGTAGATCACCCATCTCCTGAATCAACACCTTCCTTGACGGAGTAGCAATCTTCTGTTGATAGCAGGGACGTGATCGGGGAACCGCTGCCACAGCAAGAAACGGGGGAATCTCGAACCAACCTTGAAGGCGTTGTACCAGAGGAGGTTGTTGATGGACAACTCCCGTCGAGTAAGTTCAATGTCTGACTGAATTTAAAATTTCATATTTTTTTTACTCAAATGTTGTACTAATGTTCACCTTAATTTAAATGGAGAAACATAAAGGTGCACGACATTTGCAAGGGGTTGGCATCCCAGTGGATTTGCAGGTCCACCAACAATAGGATCTCGGTTTTATGGGTGGAACAACTGAAGGCATCTTCCCCTAAAGTGCATGCTCTGCTGGTGCAAGACATGGGTGCGATTCTTCACACCAAGTCAAAGATGATGGTAGACAACTTCATAAGCCAATCCCCGACGAAGCTCGATATATGTTGGTCCGTTTTACGGGTATGACTTTCTTCTTGCGATCTTTATGTTATTTCTAATAATTTAATATACTTTAATATTTATTGCAGATTAATTTTGAGTGGGATGAACAACACCGATGTCATGGGCCACATAAACTTCCATTGACAGAAATGGTTTGCTGATTAGAATTTCGAGATCCACGAGTACTAAAAAGGCTGGAGTTTGATTGGTGTAGCTCGTGCAAATCCACTAGAGGAGTTGCAGGGGAAGAAGCTAGAGGGTGACATTGGTCATGCAACCATTATATCTCCGAGGTTTTTCTGGTAATTTATCCTTTTATTTATTTAGAATATTACATTACATTTGGAGTATTATTATTCTAATGTGCAGAAAAAAATTCAAGGGTTAACAAGGCAAATCGAACAGTGAAGAAATTTGAGCGCTACAGGGGATCACAACCCTTGTTGGCTCGACATGAGGCTCGTTGCGTGGCCGAGTCACTATTCTTGGAAGTAGATGCTTGGGGGAGGTTTATACTGGGCAAGGCAGTCAAGTGGCTGATGCTATTCACATAAGTTCCATGTTTGTGACTGTTAACATTTAATTTTTTATAATTATTAATTTATTCCAATTTATAGACATCGATAATGGAGGACGTGCATCAGACTTAGGAACAGCTAACATAGCATAACATGAGGTCCTACTGCAGGACCAACTACCGGATCTCAGGAAGTTGATCACCATCCTAGAACGTCAGTTTGGTAGGCATCTTGGGAAGATTCTCCGGGACGCTGGGGAAGGGATTGTTTGGGATGTCTCAAGAGGGTCTTCAAGTTCTTCCTTGGGACCCAATCCCGAGGTCTCCTAGTTGAAGGGTAACATGGAGAACCTCCAGGTTGAGAATGCTGAGCTCAAGGCCCATTAGCGAGCCTTCAGGCCCAAAACGATCAAATTAAAGCCTAACTCGCTCTCCTATTCAACCGAATAGGTGAGCGTGTGACAGGACCTGTCCCAATCCCCCTATATTATCGTGGGACGTACTTGCTCTCGTCTAACACCGCATGTCAGAACAGGAATAAACTCGTCACCCTCTTGGGGTCCATCAGAGTACGCCAGGATCGGTGGTGGCATGTGATGTCTCGATCTCTTCTACAGCCGCATCGGCGATCAACCTTGAGGGTATTAAAACCATAAACGCTGTGAGTGGACAAAACAACAATTGTTAAAATTCATTTGTATCGAAAATACATTTATACCCTTCACGTAAAAGCATGCATGCATCATAAAACAGTTATTTCAAATATTTTTTCGAAAGCAAGACGTATTGCTTCCCCAAACAAGACACAATGAAAAATGTTTCTCAATCGAAGCCATTACCTCTGTAGGGTCTCAGCTCAAAACCAGATCATAGAAAACAAGTACGGGTCTCAGCCCGAATAGAAAACACATATAGAACCTTAGCCCAAATCATAGAACACATGAGAACACATCTCATCCTCAATGTGAGTCACGATTCTAATCCTAACACATGTGCATAAAGCTCAGGACCGCTCACAATCCTAGCATGTCGTCGTGAACACATCACTCACCGCGACCGTCTCTAGTTCATCGTGAACACATCACCGATCAATCTCAGAGTATATCATCAACACTCCTAAGTTGAGCCTCCCTCGGCCATTTCTTCGCGCGTCTGCTTGACAACATGCAGTGCATCGTGACCTCTCCGGAAAAAACACATCTGCAGTTCAGAGGTGAGCGTCATAGCATCCGAAACTCACCCGAATGATATTATCACTAGGGCCTTAAGCACAGAACATCATCAAATGGGTCACAACCCCAAAATCCAATGTCCAACGACACTTTATATCCTAGGATTCCTCGAATCCTGTCAAATCCACAACTGGGTCTCATGCCCGAAATATCTTTCGTAAAACTCATATTTGGGTTACAACCCGACTTATTTCATGTTTGATTATACTCTAAGTCAAACCCCAAATCAACTGGGGCATACGTGTAACGACCCATCTTAAATTTCATGATTAAATTAGTGACTAATTATGGATTAGTGAGGCTAATCGGGGATTAGACGAGGACCGTTGCGTAAATCGGGTCGATACGAGTTCGTAGACAGGCGGCACGTCGAAATCGGACATTCGACGGGAAAGTTACGGTTCACGGAAGTTTCGTGGAACTATTGCACGTTTTACAAGACAGGAGACATTTGTCACTAATGGGGCCCATATAATTTTGAACATGCACAATGGATGAGTGACAAGTGTCACTCATCCATTGCCCATCCCCTTATATACATGCATCGTTTATCCCTTTCTATTTCATTCCCCCTAACCCGAGAACCCACAAAGCCCTACCCCATTTCTCCCTTCCCCTAAGATGCTTGAGTGGACTTGGGAGTTTGAGTGAGAGACAGAGAGGTGCTGATGACCCAGGAGACAGCAAGGGGGCAGCAGGACCGCCGTCCACGACGGAGGAAAGGTAAAATAGTAGCCCAATTATGTTTTTGAATTCAATATTTTGATTGGGACATTAGGGATGGTTTCTATTGATTGGGGGAAGGTTATTGGGTTAGTATGAAGGCCTAGAGGGGGTTTTGGACGGTGGAGAAGGGATGAGTAGCCCTAGGGATGGCCGGGAAAAACAGGGGTTGTGGGGTTCGAATTACATAGGTGGTTTCTAGGTGCTTTTTGTATGATTTGAGGATATAGGATGATAGTAAATGGTGACACGGAGAGATTGGAATTGGAAGGGAAGAAAAAGGAGGAAAAATGGAGAAGTTATGGAGTGAAACCAGTCACACCAGTCTAGTTGGATCAGCCGAACCGCTGAACCGACTAGACCGGCCGTCGCAGGGAAGAAGATTACACTGTTCCCGGTGAGTGGGCTTCACTCGCAGGGCCTTCAGGCGGTGCGTAGAGGCGCGTGGGGAGGAATCTGGGGAAGTGTCAACATGTGTTTTCATCCATTCGATGTAATGAACATTTTAAGATTGGTTTCGAGTGGATTGGACATCGTTTCGATACAGTTCGGGATGTCTGAAGGTTTAGGATCGAGTTTAAAATAGTTAAAAATTCGGAAAAATTACGGGACTTCAATAAGGGGTTATTCAAGTAGTTAGTAACCCTCTAGTATGATTTGTTCAAGTTTGGGAGTCCCGGTGATGGTGATTGGCCTGGGAGAGGGTTACGGCATGCAAATCGAGGCGGCAACATAGAACGGTCTGTGAGTGGACCTTGATTTCTAAACTGTGATGCATGCATAAATGTTTTATATTTTTGTATAGATATGATTTCTATCATGATGATTCTGGATTGGTGATTTAAATGATTTCACGTATTTCGAAGTGATTTATGTATTTGCACGTATATCGAGGATTATGGTTTTGCACTAATTATATGTGCTTATGGTTTCAGTAATGGTTTGATGAAATGGTTTTTCATTTGAAAAGGTAACTCGAGAACGAGACCCATTTTTTTTGGAAACCCCGGACTTGAAGTCCATTTGATTTAATAAGGCATCGGGCTCGAGGCCCAGTTGGTTTACGAATCGGGCTCGAGGCCCAATTAATTTACGAATCGGGCTCGGGGCCCAGTTGGGATACGAAATCGAGCACGAGGCCCATTTGGTTTACGAAATCGGGCATGAGGCCTAGTTGGTTTACGAAATTGGTCTTGAGGCCCAGTTATGGTTTACGTTGCGATTTCGGGTCGGGGACCCATAAATGGATTTCTGGTTTCATGACGGTTTATGGGGACCGGGCATGAACCTTTGAAAGGTTTTGAGAATGATTTCAAAATGGTTTTTCATATACCATCCTTATATATTTATGGATGTTCTCCTCCGGGGAGGGTTGTTGGCCTGGGTGGACCTCGAAGTAGTCACGGAGCACTAACTTAATGGAGTCTCCCCCGTTGGGTACCTTACTCTCAGAAAGGCTTTTATGGATTATAACATCCAGGGAGGGTCATTGATCTGTGGACATTGACATGGATGGACCCTGGGGAGACTTGGGATTTGAGACCCCAGGTAGCACGCGCGTAGCTTTAGAAACCGTGACAGGATTGGTTCTATGATATATGGTAAACATGATTATTGGATTTCAGAAATAGTATTTATGTGTTTTATGGATTTGGGCAGTGACCCACGTGGATCCTGTTTTACAGATTTTTGTATCCTATCTTTTTGGGCTGAGTTCCCACATATATTGATATGATTATGGATTTGTGTAAATGGATATGGGCAGGGCCCCTATGATTTGGATTTACGGAATTTGGGGCTGAGATCCTAATAATGGTTGTTTGAATAAATGGTTTTTGTATGCATGCATACTTTTTAGTGAAGGGCATAAATGTCTTTATGAAATACGTTTTTATGAACTCATTTATTTTCGTTCACTCGCAGCTTTGGGTGTTTTTAATGCCCTTCAGGTTGATTACGGATACGGACTATAGCAGAGATCGAGACATCACACTTCTCCACCGGATCCTAGCGCGCTCTGGAAGCTAGTCGGGCTGAAGGTTTGAATTATCCCTTGTCTAACACTTCGTGTCAGACGGGATCATCACACATCCCATGATAATTCCAGGGTGATTGGGATGGGTCGTGACAAGTGGTATCAGAGCAGGTTTGCTCTTGTGGTGCGCGCAGGTCGATGAGGTGAGGTCTCTATGGGTTGCAGTTCGTTATCAACCTGATAGTTAAGATGCTGGTTTGATAGCTAGTAGTAATGTATGGTGGATAGTTTTGGTTCGGCATTTGTTATGTCGTGGTTGGCAGTGTGGGACCCTACTTCGAGATAAACGTAATTGTATCTTAGAGTTTTAACCGTGGAACAGTTATGTCGGGATCGTCTATCACGATATTTTTGGATCGGATATGATGATTGTATGGAGTTGTGATCCCGTCTGACACGAAATGTCAGACCAGGGAAAATTTAAACTTTTAGGCCGACTGGCTTCCAGAGCGCACTAGGATCCGGTGGAGTAGTGTGATGTCTCGGTTTTTGCTACAGTCCGCATCCGTGATCAACTTGAAGGGCATTAAAAACAAGAAAAGACCGTGAGTGGACAAAAAGCAATAAGTTTAATAAAACACATTTCATAAAAAACCTTTATGCCCTTCACTAAAAAGCATGCATGCATATGAAAACCATTTATCAAACCACATATGTTTCAATAACCATTAATAGGGTCTCAGCCCCAAGTTCCGTAAATACAAGTCATACGGGCCCCTGCCCAAATCCATTTACTCAAAACCATAATCATATCAAACATATATGCGGACTCAGCCCAAATCCATTTATTATCCACAAAACACAAATTTTCAAATCCAAGAAATCATGTTTATCAATATCATATAACCAATCCTGTCACGGTTTCTAAAGCTACGTGCGTGCTACCCGGGGTCTCAAATCTCAAGTCTCCCAAACGTCCACCGAGGTCAATGTCCGCAGATCAATGACTCTCCCTGGGGGTTATAATCCATAATATCCTTCTTGAGAGTAAGGTACCCAACCGAGGTGACTCCACTCAGTTAGTGCTCCGTGACTACTCTAGGGTCCACCCAAGCCAACGACCCTCCCCGGAGGAGACAATCCATAATATATAAGGATGGTATATGAAAAACCATTTGAAATCATTGTCAAAACCTTTCAAAGATTCATGCCCGGTCCCTATAAACCGTCATGAACCAGAAATCCATTTATGGGTCCCCGACCCGAAATCACAATCGTAAACCATAACTGGGGCCCAAGCCCGAATTCATAAACCAACCGGTCCTCATGCCTGATTTCGTAAACCAAATGGGCCTCATGTCCAATTTTGTAAACTAAATGGGCCTCGTGCCCGATTTGTAAATCAACTGGGCCTCGAGCCCGATACGCAAATCAACTGGGCCTCGGGCGCGATACGTAAACCAACTGAGCCTCCGGCCCGATGCCTTGTTAAATCAAATAGACTTTAAGTCTGAGAGTTCATAAATCAAATGGGTTTCATTCCCAATTCCATATTTTCGAATCCAAAATCAAATCACGAACCAATTGGGCCCCTGGCTCGATAACTTGACTAAAATGGACTTCGAGTGTCAAGACCCACCCCGGTTTCACCCCAAAACCCGAGGTAAATCCCGCTCCCGTCTGACCTCCGACGCAACACCCAAATACAACTCACTCAAATCCAGTCAGACGCAGGAGTAATTAAACAAAATATTCCGACGTTATCGTTTACAGAACCTAATACAAAATACAAAGAACTTAGAACCCGATAAAGTACACGTACACGGAAGATTGTAAGCTATTCTGGGATCCCTCACGTCACTTCTATGCCTCGGACACTGCCTCGACGTCAAGACCCCGCGCTCGCTCAACAACCTGGAGGGCAAGTTAAAACAAAAGTGTGAGTGGACCATAATAAAAGAAAAGTTCTAAACAGTTATCAGAAAACCGATTTTAACCCTTCGTTTTGAAAACCACATGCACAACCAATAGGTATGAACACAGTTATAAATCAATTTACCATAAACCGCATCATAAGAAACAGAAACACTATAACACAGTTAGAAAAACCACAGCATGTGAATCATAAAATCGTATCAGAAACCATAAACATCAACTCATCATTTTCCGATCAAACCTGTTGGACCTATCCGAGTCTTTAAACTCCCGAGTCTTTAAACTCAATCCAGGCCTTAATCATATCCGAGTCTTTAAACTCAAGGCCTACGGGGGAAAATCAATATATCCGAGTCTTTAAACTCCCGAGTCTTTAAACTCAATCCGGGTCTTTAAACCCAATCCGGCCGGTCCCCCGTCACATATATCTGGGTCTTTAAACCCAAAATCCAGATCCAGCAAATCCAATCCCAAAACCATTTGAAAACCATTTACCAATCTACATCCAAACCCGAATCCGAAATCACTGGTCCGATGCCCTTCCGGCAGCCAGAACCGTCATTTCGAACCCAAATCCGGAAGCCACTTTTCAACTCTAAGACCAAATCTCGTTTTCCGAAATCCGATTCTAAAATCGAAAACCTTGATTATCAAAATCATAGTCCAAAATCCATTTATAATCATTAGAAATCATTTATCAAGTGAAATCCCGAAACTTCCTCGAAAACCGTGCACACATAAAATCGACCAGGCATATCCGATAAACATAAAATCATAATTAAAACCATAAAACAATTATAGAAAACAGTTATGCATGTTCGAGTTTAAAGAAAGGGTCCACTCACAGTACTGAGCCCTACTCGCGTCCCGAACGTCCAGCACGTTCCTCGGCTTCCTCGGGAAATCCCGATCCTGTCAAGCACCGTCAAAATACGTCACTAATACGTCTACAAACATTCTCCTAAATTTCCTCAAAAATCCCCGAACCGAAGACCTAGAACCCCGGGACCCTAAACCTTCACCCTCGCGGAACTACACTCAAACGACATCCGATTGACTCGAAACCAACTCCATTGAACTCACCACAACTCCTAGACCCAAAGTCATATTGATCATTTTCTCCATCGCCGCCGCACGCGCCCCCCACGCGCCGCCCAAAGTGGCTGCGCGTGGCCCTCACGCGCCAGCTACAGTGTCACCCCCAACCTCGAGTGCACTGTGCTGAACCGGCCGCTGCAACTGGACCGGCGAGAGGCATTCTCCACCGTCCGACCACCTTTTCCTTCCCTCTCTTCTCCTGCAGCTTCGTCCAGACACCACGAATCCATCCCTCAACTCCTCTAACCTCGACACAGCCCCGTCATCGTCGATTCAAGCTCGAACCAGACGGCCACTTTTCCCCTGTTTCACGATCCTTCTACTCCGGTCACCTCCCGTCACGGTGGCGACACCAGACGATCCCTAAGGCTTTACTGAACCTAGAACCAATCTCCGTTACCCTCGACTCACCCCCAAACTCGTCGACTCACCGTTTGAAGTTCATGGCCAAACAGAGCACCAGAGTGCTCATCTTTGCCTGAGCCCCGCCGTGTACGACCTCGTCACGGCGACCATCCTAGTCGACACCTAGGACCCTCCTGAACATCACCCTGACCTTCTAACCTCTCGACTCTCAACCAAACCTCACGACTTTCCAAATGAAAATCACGGGTAAAACAGAGCAGAAAACTTACCCTTCGATTGCGGCTCCGCCGTGCGCACCGCCACGTACCACGGTGGTCGTTGGCCTCCCTGCAGTCTCCTACGGCTTCCCTCGCCTTGGTTTGCCTCACCTCACGGCGTAGCCACCACCTCGAACTCACAGGCTCCCTGTTTCCCCAAAACTTCTCCGCACCACCGCCGTGTCGCCGTGCACGATCACAGCTCCACTTCACCACCACCAGCTCACACTGACCTCCCTGTCTCTCCCTCACTCACCAGAACTCAACACCAGCCACGATCACTCCCCCAACTTCTCCTCACAAGTTCACTCTGTTTCTCTGTGTATCGAAGAACTGCACGGGTTGCACGAGTGCACCCCAATTATTTGGGCTGAGACCACACAGGATTCTCCCAGAATCCTCTAGGCCCCTGCCATGTGTCACCATCCACTCCACTCCTTATCTCACCTGGTGAAATCCCAGCCGTCCATTTCCTTCTTTCTGCACAAATCCCAATGTGCAGAAAGACCAAAATACCCTCCAGTTTACACATTTTTACGGTTTTACCAAAACTTCCTAGACCCATATCTCACACCTCGTAAGTCCGATGAATACGTGCCGCCTGTCATCGAGCTCAGGACGTCGAAAGCTACCTAACCATCCTAGGTCAACCTACCAAAACTCGATTATTCAAAAAGTCAACTATTCTTCCTATTTTACCCAAATTACGGTTAAGCCCTCAACCTTCCGAACATCACAACTTCCTCCTCGGATGTCGGAATCGGACGTGCCACCTGCCTATGGATTCGTGACGTCCTAAACTACGTCCTGGTCACCAGTCAACACCCATTTGACCACCTGAACTAAAGTCAACATTTTTGCCCGAACTAGGGGCAAAATCGTCACTCTACACTTACGGACCTTTCGGGACCACCTAACCGCCGATTAACCTCACTAATCACACCTTAATCACTCTACTAATTCCGGTTCTCGGGACGGGTTGTTACAATCTACCCACCTAAAAAAAGAATTTTGTCCCCGAAATTCCACAGCTAGTTCCCGACACCTAGAGTTTCCTACCCGGTAAAGACCAACCTTTCCTGGGTTCCTTGTCTATCATCTCCACCTTGGGTATTTCACTCCATCTCCAAATACTATTACCACGGTCTCCTACCTTCTCGAACCAACTCGACTACTAACCCAGACAATCGTCCACCTATCTCCCTCGACTGCTACCTCGGCCACTATCGGAATAAATCTACAAAGTCCTAAAGGCAAACTCTAGCTTGTGGGTTCTCTCCTTCAATAACCTCATATCGATCAGTTATAGTCACTCCTTTCCTGTACCTTCCGTCATCCTCCTAGTCCACCTAGGAAAACTCCTTCTAGACTCTACCCTTGATCCAACAACCAAACCTAAGTACAGCACAACCAAAGTAATATAAGTACCTGTCCCCGCATCTGGTGTCGACTGACCCTCCTGCTGAGTCATCGTGAACACTCGGGCCTGAGATCCTCTCGAACTACTCGTGGCACCAACTCCTCCTCTAGTACCCGCTGTCCCTGACGCTGTACTCTGTCCAGGCTCCGCTACTCCTCGACCCACACCACCTTCCTGTGGCAACAGTGGACACTCACGTCGAAAATGACCTCGCTCCCCGCAGTAGAAACACACATTCCAACCTGGTCCACTACTCGGTCTCCCTGTGGATGCTACCGACGTCGCACTAGCTTGCGGAGTCGGCGGTGCTCGGTAACCCCAAAATCCTGAACCCTGGACACTGCCGGGCCTACCAAAACGATCATCGCCCGACGATGACGCTCCACCGAAATTACCTCTTTTCGGTGTCCGCTGGCTCGAAACTCCAGGAATAGAGGGTTCCCGGCGTCGCACCGGCAAACTAGCCTCCACCCGCACTGCAGCGTCTGACAAGTCACGGAGGGTAGCAAAAGATCCGGCCGTTACTATGGCTCGAATCTCACCTCGCAGGCCCAACTCAAACCTACGGCATTTCTCGGCTTCAATGGCCATAAAAGCAGGAGCAAACCGAGACAACATCTGGAACTTCCGTTCATACTCTGCTACTGTCATATTCCCTTGCTGGAGCTGCAGAAACTCTGCCTCCTTGGCATCCCGGAAAGGACGAGGATAATACTGCTCCAGAAACCGTTCCCTAAACGTCTCCCAGGTCACACTGTGGGCAGCCCAACCGGACAACTCGAGGGTATACCACCACTCATACGCCGCACCATCTAGTAAAAAGGTAGCCAACAATACTCGCTCCTCCGGCGGACAATGCATCACCGCAAAAATCCGCTCCAGTCTGGTAATCCACCTCTGGGCTTCCTCAGGATCAGCCCCACCACTAAACGTAGTCGCCCCGAGCCGCTGAGCTCGCTCAATCGTGGCACTCTCCGTCTCTCTTGCTACTTCTTCAGGTTGTGGAGAGGGTCTACGTCTCGGAGGCATCGTCATCCCAAAAATATGCTTCATGCGCCCCCACACGCCGCGCAAAGGGGCTGCGCGTGAAGCCCACGTGCCCTGCATAGTGTCATCCCCTACCTCTGCAGACCGACCGGTTCAGACTGGTTCGGTCCAACCCAACCGACGGTCACGGTTCACGACCATTCCTCACCTGTTTTCAACCCGTTTTCCTCCATTTTAATCCCTATAGGTTCCTATAACCATTTCCTATCCATCTAGCCACTTAAAACATGAAAAACGGTTGTGAATGGCACCTTCCCAATCAAGGAATCTCACGGCCAACATGCACTTCCCACCACCGTCGTCTCCGGCCACCTTAGCCTCCATTTCAAATCCCACTTGACCTTTTGCAACCTCAGAAGCATATTCTAAGCAACCAAAACAGTTAACAACACTCAAAACGAAATCTACTATTAATGGATCAAAACCAACATTTTCGGGAAAAACAACCTACCGTCGCCGTTGCGCATGGCTGTGGCCACCCCTAGGTTCGTCTCAGCCCCTAGAATCTGTTGGGTCTAACCAGAACGATCAACAGCCTCCCCAAACCCGAGCTATGACATTTGGAACCACTTCGGTTCCTTGCCTCCGAACTCGGCCACTGTCCACCGCCGTCCACGACGGCTCGACCCGTGGCCTCCAATCGACTCGCCTCGATCTCCCTTCCAAGTTTCATTCAGGTTTCATAGGTCAAAGATGAAGTTTGAGGGTTGTGAGTATGGTTGTGCCGTGTGTTTTTTTTTTAGAGGGAAAATGGTGAAGTTTTGATCGATGAAGAAGAAGAAGGTGAAGTTTAGGTGGTGCTGATCAGATGAGTGGACGGTGAGGATGAGGGGTGTGAGGGAATGGATGGCTGGGTTTGAGAGAGAGTGGGTGAAGGAAATTATAAAATAATCCCAAAACTAATATTATAATGTTAAACCCACCAATCATGATTAAGATCCACTTTTTAGGGATAATGACCAATGGGATGAGTGACACTTGTCACTCATCCTAGGGTCCCACATTAATAGTCAACCAATCAGATTTTTCCACCTATTTTCCACCTCGTAATGCGTGCATAGTTCAATTGAACTTCCATTGACCATAACTTCTCTGTTCGACGTCCGATTTCGACATTCCGCCTATCTACGAACTCGTGACGTCCCCAACTACGTCACGGTCATTAGCCCTCATCCGTTTGACTCCTCGAGTTAAAAGTCAACATTTTGCCCATGACCAGGGGTAAAACGGTCATTTTTCACCATTCGTCCGATTTCGCTCAACTAATCACCGATTAACCTCACTAATCCTTCATTAGTCACTAATCTAATCATGGAATTCGGGACGGGTCGTTACAACCAAGGATGAAAATATTGATATCGACGGATATATCGCTCGCCGAATTTACGGATATCTCGCCCCAAATATCGATATCGATATCGATATCGTTTACGGTCAACAAAAATGACGGAAATTGGGTCCAAATGACGGAAATTTGGAATGAAACTTTGGCAAACACTTAAGTACCCAATAACGGTTATATAGGACTAATAAAAATTATAAAATGACTTTGATATGATAAATATATGATGAATCATATGATGGAATATAGATCTGCCGACCACTAAAGTATAAAATCTTAAAGAAAAACTTAAATTAAAACATAATTTCATTGATAATATTGCATTAACAATATTGTACACATTGAACTTGATCAAAAATAAGTAGAGTGTCGACCAGCTTGAAAATTAGATTGGTCTTGAATCTCTTGATCTACCAAGACACAAAAGTTTTGCCAACTGATGCTATTTGACCAAAAGGAAATGTATTGTTGGACATAGTATTCGTATATCTCCTTTGAATGGCCTACTTTTCCTCCATAGATAGGGTAGTTCGGATTTACCCAACTAACTTCTCCATAATCTTCATGTGACATTTGAGGGAGATGGTTGTCTAACAGGGGGTGACGATATGGACCATAAGCATATGGATCATTTGAGTTGTTACTAGGATCGGTGCCTAAACTCATTGACTCAAAACTAATTGCCATGGAATCCTCAGAAGATGGGTTTCCATAACCTTCATATATGTTTCGTGTCCGAGTGTAATCTTTTCCGACACCACCGATTCCTACTCCTCCTTCTCTACACCCATGATCATAATCTTGTGTGGCATGAGTGAAATCCGCCTCTTCAGTAAATGGGCTCAAGGGTGCATATGTATCGGTTACATGTTCATTTCCCCCGTCATCATCCCCTCCGTCATCCTTGTCTTCATCGTTTGTCTCAACATCATCTCCTCCATCATCATCATCATCATCATCATCATCATCATCATCATCATCATCTGGAGATTTATTTTGATGAAGTCCCTTACTAGTAGCATCAGCTCGTAAGTCACATCTACCGGTAGAACCAAGCATTGATCTTTCCCATGAAGACATTGTCCGCTCACTTCCTACGTCCTCACTCCCCACTTCTTCAGATAGCACTCTATCGACATTAACACCGTGTTCACTAGCAAGATGTGCTACTCGAGGGTCAGGCCTTCCACTATCATCATCCAAGTGAGCTGGCATAATCCATGCTTGAAGTGGATCAGCCTCATTACCTTCCACATGTTGACCTGCAATTTCCAACAGGTCAACGTAGTCTTCTTCCACAACTTTACCGGCTTCGGCTTCTTCATCTCTTAACTTGAGTTTCATGTTGTAATAACAGAAAACAAGTTGTTCTAACTTAGAATATGCGAGATGATTTCGTTGCTTTGTATGAATTAAAGCAAATGTACTCCAATTTCTCTCACATGCCGAAGATGATGCCGTTTGTGATAATATACGAACAGCAATTTGTTGCAGGCTGGGAGAAGCTTGGCCATATAGTTCCCACCACTCAGCTGTCAATATCAAGTTTAATGTAAGAGGCATTATAAAGTGCTAAGTCATAGAAAATCAAGTTAAATGCAAGTAATATACCTGGGGGCATTTTCGTTCGTGATTGTACAGCCATAGGTGAACGAAATGTTTTCCGACCATCTCTAAAGTTGATCAACTACATTAAGGCTGATGTTAATATAATGCCATAGATGTACAGATTCGAAATAACTCATCAAGATTCAAAATAACTCATCAAGATTCATATATGGTAGTGAACTTACGTCTACTCCAAAATTTTGTAAACCCACTTGTCCATTTGGATTCAGTTTGAGGAATACTTGTTGAACTGATTGGACAAGGAAGGAGTCATGCCCAATACCTGCTTGATATTGATATCGGGGATTCAAGTAATAAGCTGCAAATCATGAATGAACTTTGCTTAGTAAACAACAATAAAATAAAATATTAACAAGTTCAATAAGATAGAAATATACCAGCAGCATGTAAAGGATGTACTAATGTTTTTTCCCATCGCTCCTGTATGATTTTAAGGACCCATTTCTTCCCTTTAAGACGGGTTATCTTTTCTTTCATTCGATTGAACATATCATACAGGATTGGCATGGTTGGGACTACCTCTGTATCAACAATTCGGAGGATGCAATATAATGGTTCATATATTGATTGCATCATCTCCAAGGACTCCCAGAATCTTTGGTCGAGGATATGAGCCTCAACCCTCTTGCTTTCCACTTTCCTACTCAATGGGCTACCATGCCATTGATCACTGGTAAATAACCTTCTAAGGCCAACTTTATGTTTAACTATACTGTTTATACAAATATAGTTGGTTGCGAACCGAGTTGCACCAGGACGAACCAAGTCTCCTTGACAAAATTCATGCATCTGAGCAAGTAACCATAGATGATTATAGATGTAGTTAGTTACCTGCCTAGCATTTTTTATGATGAGTGCCATTGTCTCATTCTTCCCAATATCTTCAAATATTAGGTCGATACAATGGGCTGCACAAGGAGTCCAATAGAGCGGATACGTCTTCATCAGTTCTTTTCCAGCCTTTTTGAAGTTCGACCCATTATCAGTAACTATCTGTACAACATTTTGTACTCCAACCTCCTGGACAACTTCCTTCAACAAATTTCCTATGTACACATAGTCTTTATGAAATTTGGAAGAATCAACTGACCTGAGAAATACAGTTGAACCCTTACTATATACCATGAAGTTAATTATGGATAACTTCGTTGGACCGGTCCAACCATCGCACATTATGGTACATCCATAAGTTTCCCAGTGTCGCTTTTGTTGCTCCACATACGCCGTCATTTCTTCATACTCCATAGGAAGATATTTATTTTTCACTTCATATGGAGAAGGAGTGGACACGCCTTCACCTGCAAACCAAAACATAAGTTAGCATTCAATGGTATTTCATAAGCTAAATAAAAATGTATCATAAATAAATAAATTTATTAAATACCTGCTCGTTGGGCTTCAATGATCATATTCTTAAAATGATGAGAGTTGGCTTTATTTGGAGCCACGCCTTCATATATAAAAAATTTGCTAATATATCGACCCAACTTCTCTTTCGTCCCTTTCCACATCGATTTTACAGTCTTCTGTTGACTTCGTGCGGTTTTGTAGAGTTTTGGTTCTGGAGGAATTGCAAATGGATCACGCAAACTTTGTGATCGACGCATCTGTTGCGGTGGTTGACTACTGCTAATGCCTCCTTGAGCACCACGCATGGATCCAACTCCATAATTGTCGACACTTCGTCGTGCCTCATCTCTCGATGCATTTACAGCAAAGCGATATGCTGCTCTCTCAGATCTATGCACATCCGGTGGATAAGCGAATCCATCATCATCCTCTTCATCATCGCTATCGTTAATCTGAATGCTCTGTTGAGTGTCCAGTGGATCTCCTCTCAAGCCAGCTCGTATGTTCTCCCCAATCATATTCTTGGTCTGTTTAGCAGTATCTTTACTTTTGATCCATGCTCTGACCTCATCCCTAATAGCTTTAGGTACGTCTTTGCATTTTTGAACATTTTTTTTCGGATCAAAACCTGCTAAATGAAACTTTAATCGCGTTATGCCTCCACTCTGAAACTGATGTTGACAAAACGAACATATGGCACCGTTTTTATTTCCAGGAATTGCAATGGCATATTTCCATGCTGGGTCAACTCGTCCAGGTCTTGGGCGGCTTTCACTTGCACTTGTACTTCCACTAGCCATATTTTACCAACTAATTTAAAGGAAAAATAATTAGACTTTGATAATGACAAATAATCATAATAATAAAAAAACGACTAATAATAAAATAATATTAATAATTCTAAATTATAATCACTTTATTGAAATTATTTGAAATAAAACATATATTCCTACATTAAAGTAATATATTCTAAATTATAACATATTTTACCAACTAATTTAAAGGAAAAATAATTAGACTTTGATAATGACAAATAATCATAATAATAAAAAAACGACTAATAATAAAATAATATTAATAATTCTAAATTATAATCACTTTATTGAAATTATTTGAATTAAAACATATATTCCTACATTAAAGTAATATATTCTAAATTATAACATATTTTACCGTCTATTTTAAATGAAAAATAATTAGACTTTGATAATAAGAAATAATCATAATAATAAAATTACGACTAATAATAAAATAATATTAATAATTCTAAATTATAATCACTTTATTGAAATTATTTGAATTAAAACATATATTCCTACATTAAAGTAATATATTCTAAATTATAACATATTTTACCGTCTATTTTAAATGAAAAATAATTAGACTTTGATAATAAGAAATAATCATAATAATAAAATTACGACTAATAATAAAATAATTAATAATTCTAAATTATAATCACTTTATTGAAATTATTTGAATTAAAACATATATTCCTACATTAAAGTAATATATTCTAAATTCAATATTCTAAATTATAACATTTAAAAAAAGGAGTTAAGGATGAAAGTAATATATTAAAAATAATAATCTAGGTTTAAATTTTTAAATATATAAAAAAAGGTTTTTAAAAAAAAACCCACAAATGAAACGCCCCGTTTCATTTGGAGAGTACGGGCGTATATAATCAAAGGGTACAGTATTAATTATGTACTCGATTTGTTGTTTGTTTGGGCGACTTTGGAGATGACGACCGACGGACCGAGGTGATCCGTGAGGGCCAGAAGCGGAGAGGGCGAGGCGGCGAGGCGGCGAGGCGGCGACTCGACGGAGAAGTGAGACCGTGAGGGCGAGAGGCGGCGCGAGCCACAGAGAGGATGAGTTGGTGGTGGAGCGGCCGTCGAGGGTCGACTCAGGAGTTGGGGTCGACAGAGGTTGCCGGTGACGGTGGTGGAGCCACAGAGCTTGTGCGTTCGGCTGGGTGTGTTTCGGAGATCAGGAAATTGGGTGGCTTGTTTCTTCGATGTTGCTGGTTGCCCCCAATTTATGCACATCCCTAATTGGTGAGTCCGTGATCCTTCCTTGGTTTTTTCCTTCAATAATCGCCCGTGAATGAGTCTGTCTGTCAATTATTGCCCACTTGTTCAATGATTGAACTTTGTTTCCCCCAAACTCTGTTTCGTCCGTGATGATAGAAATTTGTTCTTGATTTTCTTTTGTGTGCTTTCGGTTTCTAGCTGCCGAATTAGTTAGGGAAATTTGTAGGGTTGAGTCCGAAATCGGGAATGTCGGTCAATATCGGATTTATCGAAGGTTATCGTCGATATCCGCCGATATCCGCTGATATCATCGATTTTGGTGGAAGATTAGCCTTCCCCCTCCGCTTATGTATCGCCGGCCGGAAAAAAACGATATATCGGACGATATATCGCCGATTCCGGCGACATTTTCATCCGTGGTTACAACCTTCCCTCCTTAAATAATTTCATCATCGAAATTCCAACTATCCTGATTCCATTACCACCTCGTGGTTCGCAAATTTGACCTCACATCAAATGTACACTCGTACACCCACTAACCAGCACGATACTTGTCCGCAACCAGACGTTCCACCAACACTCACGTCGCATCAACTACACCCGACTACGTCGAGTGAAAGTAATTACACGTTCCGAGTTGATACCACCGATAATTCTACCATTTCGCTGACACAATCAACTTGACGGTCCCATTCTCAAAACCCAATCTATCCTGACGTCTGCTCCCACTGGGAGGCCCCAATCTCACTCGTCGATCCATGTTGACACAACCAGCCAAACTGTCACCATCTGACAGTCGCCAGTCGAAACTGACACTATACTCACTTGTGGTTACACTAGCCACCAACTCACTCAACCTGAGTATACCCTTATCAACATCTCACTTGACCTATGTGTCACTGGACCCATCAGAATGACCCTAACCTAGTGCACAATATCCAATGCCTAGTTCACGTCCTCAACTAATCCAATGGTATTGGAACTAAGCCGACCACCAACACGCTCACCAACGTACCCCTGGTATATCTCATATACGGTCACCAAGCACTACAAGCCTGCCCCGTATCGTTCCTCGAACAACATACAGGGTACTTACGTCCATTCATCAACCAGCCTACAACCTAGATCGTAGCCAAACACGTTTCAATTCTGGAGTCCCTCTGTCCAATCCAGTACTAGAAAGATCAAAAACTCCAACCCATCATCCATTTCGAGTCTCACGGTCACCCGACCAGCATCACAACGTCTACTCTCAAACACGAATTCCAATGTACCAATTCGACTCACGCCTACCAAGGCGTACCCACTCATGCCAACTGGCATCCAATATCACCCATGTCTATCGAGACGCACCAAATATGAACCTAACGGTTACCTGCTCAAATGATTACCAACTCACTACATTCGATTGACTTCATAGGTAAGCCAATCCCACCATTCGTACATCTAAGGCTGACCAAATCCGAGTCTGTCGGTCACCTACTTGTTCGATTAGTACACCATACTGGATTAACCTTGAAAAGAAATCAGTCACATCGTCCTCATACTCAAATATCCAAGTAAGAGCAATAAACTCTCCACCTAACCTGACCATCAAGATCACCATCCTTGATCGTCACAATACCCAAAGTCCTCAACATAACAATCCCGATCCACCTAGGATCCACACATGATCACTTAGCTAACAATTCGTCTGAAATCTGATCAAAGGGTCTTACACCCTCTTGAATCCTTCTTCAGTCACATCACTCCTCAACCATTTCCCACATCTAAACAGATCAGTCAACGACGAGGTTAACTTTTGACCGGGGAGGTTCGATGCCCGAAGGCCGAGGAACGTTGCGTAGATCGGGTCGATACGAGTCCGTAGATAGGCGACACATCAAAATCGGACGTTCGACGAGAAAGTTACGATTCACGGTCATCGCAGGGAAGAAGACGACACTGTTCCCAGCGCATGGGCTTAACGCGCAGGGCCTTCAGGCAGCGCGTGGAGGTACGTGGTGACACATCCCGTGTTAATCCCAGGGGAGGATTGGGATGGGTCGTGATGGGGGGATTAGGGACGGGTTCGGACAAGTGGGGAGGAATCTAGGGAAGTGTCCAATATGTATTTTCATCCTTTCGATGTAACGAACATTTTGGGACTGGTTTCAAGTCGATCGGACATCGTTTCGATATAGTTTGGGATGTCCGAAGGTTTAGGACCGAGTTTAAAAATAGTTAAAAATTTGAGAAAATTACGGGACTTTAATGAGGGGTTATTCAAGTAGTTAGTAACCCTCTAGTATGATTTGGACAGGTTTGGGAGTCCCGGTAACGATGATTGGACCAGGAGAGATTCACGGAACGCAAATCGAGGCGGCAGCATAGGACGGTCTGTGAGTGGACCTTGATTTCTAAAATATGATGCATGCATAAATGTTTTATATGTTTTATAAATATGAGTTCTATCATGATGATTCTAGATTGGTGATTTAACTGATTTCATGTATTTCGAAGCGATATACATATTTGCACGTATATCGAGGATTATGGTTTTGCACTGATTATACGTGCCTATGGTTTCGGTAATGGTTTTGGATTTGAAAAGGTAAATCGGGCACGAGACCCATTTGTTTTGGAAACCCCAGACTTGAAGTCCATTTGATTTAATAAGGCATCGGGCTGGAGGCCCAGTTGGGCCCAGTTGATTTACAAATCGGGTTCGAGGTCCATTTGGTTTATGAAATCGGGCTTGAGGCCCAGTTATGGTTTACGTTGTGATTTCAAGTCGGGGACCCATAAATGGATTTCTAGTTTCATGACGGTTTATAGGGACCGGGCATGAACCTTTGAAAGGTTTTGAAAATGATTTCAAAATGGTTTTTCATATACCATCCTTATATATTTATGGATTTTCTCCTCCGGAGAGGGTCGTTGGCCTGGGTGGACCCCGGAGTAGTCATGGAGCACTAACTGAGTGGAGTCGCCCTCTTTGGGTACTTTACTCTCAAGAAGGCTTTTATGGATTATAACCCCCAGGGAGGGTGTAACGACCCGTCCCGAATTCCAGGATTAGATTAGTGACTAATCATGATTAGTGAGGTTAATCCGTGATTAGTTAGGCGAAATCGGACGAACGATACAAAATGACCGTTTTACCCCTAGTTTAGGCGGTCATATGGACTTTGACCGATGACCGTGATGTAGTTCATGACGTCACGAGTTCATAGACAGGTGGTACGTTCAATTCCGACATTCGAGGAAGAAGTTATGACGTTCAGAAGTTCAAGGGCATTTTGGTAATTATAGTTAAAAAGAGGCAAATGTTGACTTTTGGACTGAGAGGTCCGATAGCCGAGGGCCGAGAACCGTTATGTATATTGGGACGATACGAATCCGTAGGCAGGTGGCACGTCGAATTCGGACGTTCGACGAAGAAAGTTACGGTTCACGGAAGTTCAAGTGCACTATTGCACGAATTACGAGACGACCTGACTTTTGGACTCTAGTGGGCCCCAGATATTTTATGGAGGCCCAATGGATGAGTGACACTTGTCATCCATCCATATGCCACCCAAATTGATACATGCATCGACCTTTTCATTTCTTCATTTCAAACCCAAAACATTTCCTGATCTCATTTCCTCTTCTCAGTGCAACCCAAACCAATCCAACCCTTACCCCATATGATTACCTGTGAGACCCAGAGAGTGAGAGAGAGACTGAGGATGGCTGCTGGATGGCCAGAACTGCCGTCGATGGCGGCTTGGAGGAGAAGAACCCGAGAGGTACTCGGTTTAACCCATTTTCATTTTCTTTTGGTTTTGCACATTAGGGACAGTTTTGATTGTTCTTAATGGGTTATTTAAGTTTCTAGGGACTTGTTAGGAAGGTTTTAATGGGGTTTAACGGCTGAGACACGGTGGAGGCTGATCGGGAAAATTGAACCGTGAGGGAAGACGTTGGACCGGTTCGGTTTAGGGGGTTTTAAGGGCTTTATTTGATTGGGTTAGCTTCCTAGGACCAAGATAAGAAGGATAGGATTTATTAGGAGTGGAATCGAACCAAAATTAGGGTTGTAGGAGCTTGGACCGGTCACGCCAGTCCAGTTGCAGGGATTGGGCCGAACCGGCCGGTCTGAACCGGCTAGAGGTTGAAGAAGGGCTACAGTACACCGGCGCGTGAGCCCAAGCGCAGGGCCCTTTGGACGGTGCATGGCAGCGCGTGGTAGGGAATCTGGGGATGTTGTCAACATACAAAATCTTCTATTCGATGTACCGAACATTTTGGGACTGGTTTCGTGTCGATCGGACACCATTTCGATATAGTTCGGGACATCTGAAGGTTTAGGTTCGGGATTTAAAATAGTTAAAAATTCCAGAAAATTAAGAGACTTTAGTGGGAGGTTAATTAAGTAGTTAGTAACCTTCTATTACAATTTGGACAGGTTTGGGAGTCCCGGTGACAATGATTGGCTTGGGAGAGTCGTATGGCACGCAAATCGAGGCGGCAGCTCGTATGGTCTATAAGTGGACCTTGTTTTCTAAATTCGTGCATGCATAAATGTTTATTATATGTTTTTAATACATGTTTGGTAATGCCATGGGTGCATTTGGTTGTGGTCTAAATGAAAAGGTTTTGGATTTCTAAAAGGATAAACTCGGGTATGAGACCCATTTGGTTTTGTCTCGGGCATATGACCCTATTTATGACCTACGGGTCTGAGTCGTGGTCGCGGCAGATGTTTGGTGCACGGCGACTCGTAACGCTCGCCTCCGGATTGGCATGTGTTCCTTCCGGAGAGGTCACGATGCACGATCTGTTGTCGGGTAGCCTGGGGAGGCTCGACTTTGGAGTGCTGACGGTTCAGGATAGCGATCAGTGATGAGTGCACCATGATCTTGTGGTGGTCGTGTCGGTTGATTCGTTCACGGCGACATACCCGGATTGAGGGCGGTCCTGGATGGATGGTTGCACACATCACTATGATCGGAGTCGTGACTAACCCTGAGATATCGGGCAGGATGCCTAGTCGATGTCATATGTTCGGGCACGAGACCCAGTTACTTTATGGTTATGATTTCGGGTCGGGGACCCTAGATGGATTTCCAAGTTCATGGCGGTTTATGGGAACCGGCATGAACCATGGAAAAGTTATTGTGGTACATGACGGTTTATGGGAACCGGGCATGGAGGATGTTTTCTATATATATATATATATATATATATATATATATGAATGGCATGGATGCTATAGATCATGACGGTTCAGGGGGACCGGGCATGAATATTTATGTTATGTATATATATATATATGTTCATATACCTTCCTTTACTTCTATCATCTCCTCCGGGGAGGCTCGTTGGCCTGGGTGGACCCCGGAGTAGTCACGGAGCACTAACTGAGTGGGAGTAGCCCCAGTTGGGTTCCTTACTCTCAGGAAGGCTTGGATCGTAACCTCAGGATAGGTCATTGGTCTACGGACATTGACCTTGGATTCTGAGAGACTTGAGTTTGAGACCCCGGGTAGCACGCGCGTAGCTTTGGAAACCGTGACAGGATTGGTTGTGTGAATTATATGTATATATGATGTATGATATGTGATGTACGATATATGATGTGTGATGTGCACAGGATTTGGGCAGTGGCCCGTGTACTTGGTTTTACTCTAGTTTGGGCTGAGTCCCGGATGGATTTGGGCAGTTGCCAGTATGGCTGGTTCTTTATGGTTCTTTCGGATTATGGTTTTGGGCTTAGTTCCCACATATGGTTTTTTTGGGTTAAATGGTTTTCGAATGCATGCATGCTTGCTTTTTAGTGAAGGGTACAAATGTCTTTCTTATGAAATGTTTTTATAAACTCTTGTTTTGTTCACTCAGAGCTTTTAATGTTTTGACTTCCCTTCAAGTTGACAGCGGATGTGGACTGTAGCAGAGACAGAGATATCACATACCTCCTCCGGATCCTAGCGTACTCTGATAGCCCGAGAGGGCAAAGGTCGGAAATATCCCTTGTCTAACACTTCGTGTCAGACGGGAGCAGGGTCATCCCGCATTAATCCTAGGGGGATTGGGATGGGTCCTGTCAGAGGGTCATTGATCTGCAGACATTGACCTAGGTGAACCCTGAAGAGACTTGGGATTTGAGACCCCAGGTAGCATGCACGTAGCTTTAGAAACCATGGCAGGATTGGTTATATGATATATGGTAAACATGATTATTGGAATAGTATTTATGTGTTTTATGGATTTTGGAAGTGACCCACGTGGATCTTGTTTTACGGGTTTTCATATCCTATGGTTTTGGGCTGAGTTCCCACATATGTTGATATGATTATGGATTTGTGTAAATGGAGTTGGGAAAGGGCCCGTATGATTTGGATTTACGGAATTTGGGGCTGAGACCCTAATAATAGTTATTTGAATAAATGGTTTTTGTATGCATGCATACTTTTTAGTGAAGGGCATAAATGTCCTTATGAAATATATTTTAATGAACTCATTTATTTTCGTCCACTCACAGCTTTTGGTGATTTTAATGCCCTTAAGGTTGATTACGGATACGGACTGTGGCAGAGATCGAGACATCACACTGCTCCACCAGATCCTGGCGCGCTCTAGAAGCCTGTCGGGCTGAAGGTTTGAATTATCCCTTGTCTGACACTTCGCATTAGGTGGGATCATAACACAACCCGTGTTAATTCCGGGGGGATTGGGATGGGTCATGACAATACGCCCGAAATATATTTTCAAACCTGAAATCCATTTCTCATTTCCAAAACACTTTCAAATCATCGTTTAACTGGGACTCGTGCCCGAATCTCGATTTCACGCATCTCCATGAAATCCTCAAAAATCGTAACTCAATTCCTCAGTTTCACAGCTCTCCATAAAACTTTTGGAATCACATATAACTCATGCACATAGCATACTCGGCCGACACTCAAACATCATATAAAATAGAAATCTCGAACTACGTGTAATAACACATTTTCCTCCTCAAATTCCCAACAAATCATATTTAAAACACATGCACTCAGGGCATCTCAAATCATGTTCATAAACACATATAAAACATTTATGTGCATGCATCATATTCATAAAAAAAGTTCATTCATCGACTGCCAATGATGTGCCTCGATACGCGTGCCACAAGCCTCTTCTTGCTAATCCAACCTCTCTGGGTCATCCGGACCAGTCCAAAACACACTCAAAGTTTACTACCAACCTAGACAAGTCCTAATCAAGAATCCCCAACATTCTCGGAAAAGACAACGTGTCCTGGACACGCTTCCCTAGGCTTTAAACTTTAATTTGACCATGTGACGCCCGGGAAATTCGAAACACGAAAATTTGGAAAATTTGAGGAAAATGACGATTTTACCCCTGGAATTGGGCAAACGGTTGACTTTTTATTCGAGCGGTCAAACGGACTTTGACCGATGACCGTGACGTAGTTCGGGATGTCACGAGTTCATAGACAGGTGGCACGCCCGATTCCGACATTCGAGGAAAAAGTTATGACGTGCGGAAGTTTGAGGGTAATTTGGTAAATTGGTCAAACGGGGCCATTTGTTGACTTTTTGATCGGGACATTGTTTGGACTTTCCGGGAAGACCGTTGGATAGGTCTCGGGACGCTGAATCCGTAGACAGGCGGCATGCGTCAATCGGAGTCCGAACGAAAACGTTATGGCTCTAGAACGATTAGGGATATTTTGGTAAATTGTGCGAACAAGGGTAAAATGGTAATTGTAGTAGGGACTGAATTAAACGGTGCTATTAAGGGATATTAAATGGTTTCAATAGCTGATTCAGCCTAAGAGGATGAGGTTTAATTATTATGTGACATCTGTCACTTACATTAGGTGGATTAGTGGCACTTAGTTGCTATTTTTTACATTAACTAATTAATAAAACGGTTGTATTGTTAAGCATATGAACTGTTCGTACTTAACCAAAAACAAAAAACAGAGAACAAGAAACCGTCCACCTTGTGTAGTCCAATTCGTCCAAATTGCTTGATCACGATTCCATTGTTGAACTGAGGTTGAACAGAGAGAATTATGTGAGGAAATTGAGTGGAAAACCGAAAAGAAAAGGGTTGGGAAACACTGAGAATACCCGAAAACTCAATTAAGAACAAATGTCGAATTTGATTGTTTAGATGCTTTTGATTGAAATTGATTGAACAATTAGTCTTCTGGGAGCTCAACGAAGTGAACCGAATCAATTGGGTGGTCAATTGACGGTGAATCGACAGAGAACAGCCCCTGCGACTGTGTCGAAGTTGGGTGCTTGGGTTCGATTACTTGGAGGTAAGGGTTCTTGAAATTGACTTTGAATTAATACTTAGAATGACTAGAGAATGCTCCCTGTGCAATCAATTTGATGCAACAAGGTGAAATGAGATAGAACCCGATTAGGGACCCGTCGGGTTTCGAGGTTGAGTCGTGGACTTTGGGGCATGGTTTCACGAAATTAAGTTTACAGACCCTTAATCCATATTAACTTGATGCTAATGAGTGAAAGAAACAGTGAAATCGAGTTTGAATTGGTGAAAAACTAATCGGGTCTGATCGCGGGTCGTAGGATCCGTTTATTAGAGAAACGGGTAGAGAAGGACATTGTAGCAATCACTGTAGCACGGCGCGTGGACTCACGCGCAGCCGCTTGCGGCGGTGCATGAGGGCGCGTGGCACGTTTTCTGAGGAAAGTTTCAACAGGTGTTTTACTCCCTGTAATGTAACGGACATTTTAAAATTGGTTTCGAGTCAATCGGACACCGGCTCGATAATGTTTCGAGGGTCCGACGGTTTAAGTTCTATTTTAAAATAATATTTAAATCCCGGAAAATTATGGGAAATTGATATGATGTAAATGAGCTTGTTAGTAACCCTACATAATGATTTTGGACAGGATTCGAGATTCCTGGAAAGTGGCGAAAATTACGGAAACGCGTGCAGCTCGGGAAGCGAGCGATTTGGACGGTGTGTGAGTGGACTTTTGTTTTCTACCCTGAATGCATGCATATATGTTTTAAATGCTTTATAATATGATTTTACATGATTTGGTATGATTGATGTTCTGATATGGTGAATTCCGGATTTTGGGGAATATTATATTATTTTAATCGGTGTTTTGGCACGTTTTTCGAGGAAATGTGCAAATGGTATTTTGGGCTAGGCCCGGAGTTAAAAAGGTTTCCAAAAGAGTATTTTGACTTAATTGGTGAGTCAAGGATGATTTTGGGTTATTATAATGTTTTCTATGTGCGAATTTACGTATAATGTTATTTGGGCTTGAGTCCCGGTTGGTAACGATTTTAACTTGGTTTGAAGTCAAGGATTTGATTGAGATATTTTGGGATATGATTCCGGGATGCTTATCATTGTGATTGTGATTGTGAATACCCAGACGGTCGAAGCTAGAGGTGTTCCTAGACGACCGAAGCTCGGAGATATGATTGTGATTGTTCCCAGACGGCTGGTACTCGGGGTGAGATATATTCCCAGATAGCCGTGGCTTGGGGTGTTCCTAGACGGCTAACGCTCGGGGTGATGCGTGCTGAGGCAGTCGGAGCTCGGGGTGACTTCCCAGACGACTGAGGCACGGGTTATGGCCTACGCGTAGTGCCGGTGTGACAGTGTAATGGTTTGTGCACTTGTGAACAGTGCGGTTTGATTGATTGATTGCTTGAGTAATTGATTGTGACCTTGTGCATGGTACTATTTGATGTTGATTATGATTATGATTGCGTACTGGTTTTGAGTACGAGTTCTGGCCTGTTTGGCCAGGTGATTATGTGTTCGTATGTTTTGGCCTGAGAGCCGGGATTTAACTTGTTATGTGGTTTGGATGGAAGGCCAGTGTTGGTGTTTCATATGTATTTCCCTATGCATGCAGGTTTGATAAACTGGAGGGTAAACAATGTGTTTTGATAAATGTGTTTTAACGAATATATTTTTGTCCACTCACACTTTTCTGTTTTAATGACCCTCCAGGCCGTAACACGACATTCGGGGCTAACCGAGAGGCGGAGGCATAAGCGGAGAAAATCCCTTGTCTGATAGGTGTTGAAGGATAGTTTCGGGACTTCAGTTGACTTTTCAGATGGGAGCAGGATCAGGCACAGTTATCGAGGTCCAGTTGGGACGGGTCCTGTCAAAGTGGTATTAGAGCACGGTTATTAATTTGCTATGCCTCCACGACGTGAGCCCTGTGTACGGCTTGATAATGAGTTTAACGGTCCAGATGTTGAGAGAGCCCAACGTCTGGGAGCTACGAGATTTACCGGCCAGTCAGATCCGGAGGAAGCCTATGAGTGGCTTATTTGTTTTGAGCGGATCTTCGAAGTCATGCAATGTCCACCAGGAGACATGGTTTTGTTAGCCACCTTTATGTTGAGTGGCAACGCCTACCGGTGGTGGCATGGGTTGCAGATGACTGGTTTGAATGCCCACACCTTGACTTGGGAGGATTTTTGGGAACGTTTCCTGGATCACTTTTACCCCCGCTCGTTTCGTAATGCGAAAGAGGTTGAGTTCTTGGAACTGCGGCAGGGGACTCTGTCAGTGGCGGAATATGAGCAAAAATTCTTGAACGTATCAAATTTTGCTCCTCTATATGTGACTAATGAAGAGGATAAGTGTCGCCGATTTGAGTACGGACTGAAGAATGAGATTCGGTCCGCTGTGACGGTTGGATACTATGCCACACTTCGAGAACTATCAGATGCTGCTACTCGTGTAGAAGCGACTTTGCCTCCCCGAGTAATTGATTGATTGCTTGAGTAATTGATTGTGACCTTGTGCATGGTACTATTTGATGTTGATTATGATTATGATTGCGTACTGGTATTGAGTACGAGTTCTGGCCTGTTTGGCCAGGTGATTACGTGTTAGTATGTTTTGGCCTGATAGCTGGGATTTAACTTGTTATGTGGTTTGGATGGAAGGCCAGTGTTGGTGTTTCATATGTATTTCCCTATGCATGCAGGTTTGATAAACTGGAGGGTAAACAATGTGTTTTGATAAATGTGTTTTAATGAATATATTTTTGTCCACTCACACTTTTCTGTTTTAATGACCCTCCAAGCCGTAACACGACATTCGGGGCTAACCGAGAGGCGGAGGCATAAGCGGAGAAAATCCCTTGTCTGATAGGTGCTGAAGGATAGTTTCGGGACTTCAGTTGACTTGTCAGACGGGAGCAGGACCAGGCACAGTTATCGAGATCCAGTTGGGACGAGTCCTGTCAGACCAACCTAACGATCTTCGATCAACTCGAAACTACCACAATTGGATTCATATCTTCGAAACCTTTAAATTGATCTTGTCCCTACCTCGAAATACGTGCCCCCATGTGCGGGTAAAAGTGGCTAGTCAACGCTGACGTCAGCAGTGACTTCATCTCTGACATCTGATACTGACACGTGTTAGTCTGACATATCAGACCTGACATGATGACATCATCATCCCTGTTGTAACGACCCGTCTCAAATTTCAGGATTAGATTAGTGACTAATGAAGGATTAGTGAGGTTAATCGGTGATTAGTTGAGCGAAATCGGCCTGACGGTGTAAAAGGACCGTTTTAACCCTAGTTATGGGCAAAATGTTGACTTTTGACCTGGAAAGTCCGATATTTGGGGGACGAGGATCGTTACGTAGATCGGGTTGATACGAATCCGTAGACAGGCGGTACGCCGAAATCGGACGTCGAACAGGAAAGTTATGGTTCACATAAGTTCGATTTAACTATGCATGCATTACGAGGCGGATGCACTTGGCTAAATCTGATTGGTTAAATTTTTAGTGTGGGACCTTTGGATGAGTGACAAGTGTCACTCATCATATTGGTCATTAACCCCAAATTGTGGATCTAAAAGGTGATTGGTGGGTTTAATTGTAAGACCCGTGTCTAGAGGGAACGGTGAACAATCTCACATTCCTGCGAGGGGGAATGGTCTGGGAGAGGATGGTGGTGTGCCTTAAAGGTGTAGGCACACACCTATCTAGCACTAGGCCTTTTGGGAGCTCAAGTGGCTTTGGGGGGGGATTGGAACCCCAAAGTTAAGAGAGTTGAGGCTGGAGCAATTCCATGATGGGTGACCCCCTGGGAAGTTGCACCATGAGCTCCCGAAAACAAAACCGTGAGGGTGAGGCCCAAAGCGGACAATATGGTACTAGATGAGTCGGGTCCTAACCGAGGAGGGTCAGGTCCTGATAATTGTTATCAGAGCCAGACCCCGACCGGGAAGTGTGCCAGCGAGGATGATGGGCCCTAAGGGGGGTGGATTGTAAGACCCGTGTCCTGGAGGGAACGGTGAACAATCCCACATTCCTGCGAGGGAGAATGGTCTGGGAGAGGATGGTGATGTGCCTTAAAGGTGTAGGCACACACCTATCTAGCACTAGACCTTTTGGGAGCTCAAGTGACTTTGGGGGGGATTGGAACCCCAAAGATAAGCGAGTTGAGGCTGGTGCAATTCCATGATGGGTGCCCCCCTGGGAAGTTGCACCATGAGCACCCGAAAGCAAAATCGTGAGGGTGAGGCCCAACGCGGACAATATGGTACTAGATGAGTCAGGTCCTGACCAAGGAGGGTCGGGTCCTAACATTAATATTATAAAAATGGTTTTGAGATTATTTTAAAATATCATTTAACCACACTCTCTCAATCTCAACTATCCATTCCCTCACACCCCACATCCTCACCATTCACTCATCTGGCCCTCACCACCTAAACTTCACCTTCTTCTTCTTCATCGATCAAAACTTCATCATTTTTCCCTCTCAAAATAAACTCACGACACAACTATCTCACAGCCCTCAAACTTCATCCTTTGCTCGTGAAACCTAAAGGAAACTTAGAGGGGAGATCGAGGTGAGTAGACTGAAGGCCACGGGTCGAGCCGTAGTGGACGGCGGTGGCCGGTGGCCGGGTTTGGTAGCAGGTAACCGAAGTGGTTCCAAATTTTGTAGCTCGGATTTGGGGAGGTTGTTGGTCATTTTAGTTGGACCCAACGAGTTCTGGAGGCTAAGACGAACCTAGGGGTGGCCATGGCCGTGCACGGTGGCGACGGTAGGTGACTTTCCCTGAAAAAGTTAGTTTTGATCCATTAATGTCAGTTTTCGATTTGAGGTTTGATGATTGTCTTGGTTCATTGGAAATTGATTATGAGGTTGCAAGGGGTCGGATGGAATTGGTTTTGAGGGCTATGATGGCCGGAGACGACGACGATGGACGATGCAGGTTGGCCGTGAGACTTCTTGATCGGGAAGGTGAGATTCTTAACCCTTTTTCATGTTTATAATGGCTAGATCGATTGGGTTTGATGTTAGGAACCTATAGGAATGAAAATGGGATGAAAAGGATTAAAAATGAGTGAGAAATAGGGCTGAACCGTGACCGCCGATTCGGTTGGATCGAACCGGTCTGAACTGGTATGAACCGGCCGGTCTGCAAAGGGCAGGGACGACACTATTTGGCGCGTGGGCTTCACGCGTAGCCCCTTTGGGCGACGGGTGAGGGCACGTGGGGGGGGGGGGGGGGGGGGGGTGGTCCTTTGGGGATGACTTCCACATGACTTTTAATCTATTCGATGTAACAAACATTTTGGGACTGGTTTCGTGTCGATCGGACACCGTCTCGATATTGTTCGGGACATCCGAAGGTTTAGGATCGAGTTTAAAAATAGTTAAAATTCGGAAAAATTATGGGACTTTAATGAGAGGTTAATAAGGTAGTTAGTAACCCTATAGTGTGATTTGGACAGGTTTGGGACTCTCGGTGACGGCGATTAGCTTAGAGAGGCTTACGACACGCAAATCGAGGCAGCAGCTTAGGATCGTCTGTGAGTGGACCTTGATTTCTAAATTGTGATGCATGCATAAATGTTTTAATTTTTTTATAGATGTGATTCTATGATAATTATTTGAATTTTAGTGATTTTTATGATTTCACGCATTTCGAGGTGATTTACGTGTTTGCACGTAAATCAAGATTTACGATTTTGCACTGATTACACGTGCTTGTGGTTTCAGAAATGGTTTAATGAAATGGTTTTGGATTTGAAAAGGTAATTTCAGGTTTGAGACCCATTTGTTTTAGAAACCCTCGGACTCGAAGTCCATTTAGTTACGTTATCGGGCCAGAGGCCCAATTGGTTCGTGAACTGATTTCGGAATAGAAAATAAGGAATCGGGCATGAGACCCATTTGATTTATGAACTCTAGGACTTGAGGTCCATTTGATTTAACAAGGCATCGGGCCAGAGGTCCAGTTGATTTACGTATCAGCCTCGAGGCCCAGTTGATTTACGAATCGGGGTCGGAGCCCAGTTAGGTTACAGAATTGGGCACAAGGCCCATTTAGTTTACGAAATCGGGAACGAGGCCCAATTGGTTTACGAATCGGGCCGAATGCCCAGTTGGTATATGAATTTGGGCTTAGGGCCCAGTTATGGTTTACGATTTTGATTTCGGGTCGGGGACCCATAAATGGATTTCTGGTTCATGACGATTTATGGGGACTGGGCATGAACCTTTGAAAGGTTTTGAGAATGGTTTCAAAATGGTTTTTCATATACCATCCTTATATATTTATGGATGTTCTCCTCCGGGGAGGGTTGTTGGCCTGGGTGGACCTCGAAGTAGTCACGGAGCACTAACTTAATGGAGTCTCCCCCGTTGGGTACCTTACTCTCAGGAAGGCTATTATGAATTATAACCCCCAGGGAGGGTCATTGATCTACAGACATTGACTTGGGTGGACCTTGAGGAGACTTGGGATTTGAGACCCCAGGTAGCACACACGTAGCTTTAGATACCGTGATAGGATTGGTTATATGATATTGATAAACATGATTTCTTGAATTTGCGAAATTGTGTTTTATGAATGACAAATGGATTTGGGATGAGATCCCACATATGTTTACTATGTTATGGATTTGTGTAAGTAGATTTGGGCAGGGGCCCGTATGTTTTGAATTTACGGAACTTGGGGTTGAGACCCTAAATATGGTTGTTTAAACATATGTGGTTTGATAAAGGGTTTTCCTATGCATGCATGCTTTTTAGTGAAGGGCATAAATGTCTTTTATGAAATAAGTTTTTATGAACTCGTTTATTTTAGTCCACTCACAGTCTTTCTGTTTTTCAATGCCCTTCAGATTGATTACGGATGCAGACTGTAGTAGAGACCGAGACACCACACTACTCCACCGGATCCTGGCGTGCTCTGGAAGCCGGTCGGGCTAAAGGTTTAAATTTTTCCTGGTTTGACACTTAGTGTCAGACGGGATCATGACACATCCCGTGTTAATCCCGGGAGGGAGGGGGGATTGGGATGGGTCGTGACACCTGTCCTCTGTTCGGGTCGACCTGGATCCCTGCAACTGGGTCACGCAGACCCATGAACTTGACCTGGTCCGTTCTTCCACCTCCAACCACCAAAATTGATCTTGTTTCTTTCATTTTCATCGTCTCAATCCCAGAAACTGATCCCCCAAATCGAAATTATGAAACACGAGCTAAGAATTACCAGTTTGATCAAGAACCCGCAAGGCCACTTCCAGCCTCCTGACTAAACCACTGAGCCGTCCACCGCCTCTGTTTTTTCCATCCACGGACTCGTACAGATCCCACAAACATCATCCGGTCATTAGAACCCACCAAAAACGTACAAAACTCAAAATCCAATTTTTGAACTCAAAAGGGTTATCAGGTTTCTTACCTCCGTTGTTCAATCGCTCTGTCCAATTTTGACGTGCCACTTGTCTACGGACTCATATCGACTTGATTTACGTAACGGTCCTCGGTCCTCATGCATTGGATATCTTGAGTCAAAAGTCAACTTTTTGCCCTCGTCCAAGGGCAAAATCGTAATTTTGCCTGAACGTCCGATAATCCTCGACTAATTCTCGATTAGCCTCAATAATCCTCTATTTAATCTTAATTAATCTCGAAAATTTGGAACGGGCCGTTATAGCGTGGGCCGAATGACCTTGACTCGTAGCCCCAAGACCCGAGTCGACAACCCGCCCAGGACAGTGATCACCCCACCCATCCCGACCCACTACCGACTATTTAATTTTATAAGATTTTTTTTTATTTTTAATTATGTAAAAATATTACATTTATATATACATATATATTATTTTCATTTTCATTTTTCCATTATTATTTTAACTGAATTAATTTAAAAATATATATTAATAATAACTATACATAATTATTCAAGTATTTAAAATATTAAAAAATATATTTAAAAATTTGCCCCTGTGAAGTCTTCATCGGGCAAATATTGTTTTTAACAAGCTAGCTCGGCGAACGTTCACCGGGAAAAGTGGTTAATATCAAACTTTGCTCGACGAAGGCTTCGTTGGGCAAACTTTTGAATGCTTGCTATTGGGATTTTAGTGATGGCTTTGCTCGACGAAGGCTCAGCCAAGCAAAGGTCGTTGACTTTACTCTTACTTGGCGGACATCCTTCTTTGTCCAGCGAGAGGCTGGCCCGACGACCCTTGCGTGTTGGAGGCCGCCCAACGGAGCTTTGTCGTGTACACCTCTAGCTCGACGTATCCTCTTTCTTGCTCGACAGAGCCCCTTCATCGAGCCAGACGTCTTTTCTTGTAGTGTATATATCTTATTGACTTTTTATGGAGATTATCTTAAAATAGTAACTTAGAGAATGATCAGTGGAAAATTCTTCATTTACCAGTAAGTATTACTAAGAATTAATTGTTTATATTATGATATATGTATAAAAACAATTTGATAAAATGAACAAGTGGTTCGAGGAGATATTAATTTCTTGCAATATATCTTGTATTAATAAAAAAATTGAATGACATGGAGATTATTTGGTCATTTGAAATTAATTAATTATTCAATCTTGAAAAAAAAAATATACGATAATACTTAAAACCAAAAATGAAAAATGAAACTGTTAGATCTGAATTAACTTTAGGATCGATTTGCAGAAAAGATCAAACATGTAGGAGTGGTTTTGATATTTCATATTTATAGATTAAAACCAAAGCAACCAACTACTGCGCTGTTTGTTCACACAAGAAACTGACCTTTTAAATTTTATTTTCATTTTTTAACGTATAAAAATGTAGGGTTTGTTCTTCATGACATTGAAGAGATCGAGACTCGCTAGCTTCTACGCACTCGTTCCACACTTTTTTTTTTTTTTAATAAATTAAGCAAGGAATTAATCCAAATACAGTCTTCACGTACACGCATTACTTTTATTCTTTCTATCTGTGTGTGTAAATGTTTCCGTATGTCTTTTTTCTCTTTGTTTTCTATCATAACAATTAATAATAGCTAGATTTTAGCTAATCGTATGATATAGATAATGGTTAGACAAATTAAAATTTGCGCGCACATATATATATTATTAATTATAGATATATTATCGTTAAATTTAAAATCACTCATTTATAAATGAATAAAAAATAAATATATATCATTAATTAAACAGTATTGTCATTCCCTAGTTTGCGTCTTTATACAATTTATTAAAAACTATCAGAAATAAGCTTGAAATGTACCCATGCGCATGCCCCAGCCAGTCCATATATTCTAGCTGGCTATATAGCTCGCTCGCTAGCTTTCATTTTGGACCTGGTGCTCTCCAAAAATTAAAAATAAAAAGAAGATTTTCTCTTTATGCAAAGTTGATATATGCTTTGCTTATTTTTTCTCCTCACCATCTCCTTATCATAGATCTCATCATCCCGACCTCTTTGAAAAATAAATTGCCTTTTGAAATGAAAAGCTAGAGATTCCTGTAGCGAAGAGCCATATGCCCCTTATCTTTTTACCGTCTTAGTGCCAAATAAGGATGCCAAGAGCATTAGGTTCACTTTAAAAGTTCACCCATTTTTACACCCACCAATCTCTCAAAGCAATGGGGTTTCTACAAGCACTTTAATAATATATAATATCTTCAGAAAAACAAAAACAAATATTCATCTCCTTACATGGACATATATAGAACATGATTAAAATCATTCTAGAAAGAAAAAAAAAACAACACTCCGAATTGATCTACATGAACAACCAGATCAAAATTTGGTGCAGCCACTGACTCCTTCATCGCCGGCTTCACTCGAACTTACTTCTGTGATTCCACTAGAACTTGAGCAAGATGAAGAAGATGACACAGGACTTGCATTATTATTATTATTATTATTAAGTTTGATGCCAACGATAAGATTTTGATTATTCACCATCATAGGCTCATCATCATCAGCCCTGCCGCTTCTTTTCTTCGAAAAAACACGACATAGAACCCAATTTTCTCTTTGGTTTGTAGCATTCATCTGCAGAAATGAATTCCTAGCAGTGTCAACTGATGTTTCTTGATTATGAAGCTTGGGACATGCATAAAAAACATATTGATTTGTCATTCTCATTTTTTCGTCTTACGTTCTTCGATCAATCTATTCGTTAACCGTCATTAGAAACAAAATTATTAAGTATATAGCGTGCATGAACAAAAAAGTAGAGTGTGGAAATCTCTTCCCAAGCACTTTATATTATATATAAGCTCACCTGATCAGTAATTATGCTAGTGGAAGGTGTAGTTTCTGCATTAACAAGGCAATATTCATGCATGACCCAATCAGTCTTAGAACCATGTGGAGAGTTCCCTCTATAAAAAACTAGAGTTTTCTTCTTCCCCACTATATGATTCCTCTTAGAGGGCAAGATCTTTTTATCGGAGCCGGTCGCCTTCCAATACCCGGAATTTGTCACTCTGTTTGCCTTATTCCCATTCCTGTATTTTGATTCCTTGTTGCTGAAGAAATATCTCTCTTGCTCCAAATCACCTGCACACAAACCACACTTAAAATGTCAGTTATTGTAACTGGCAGTCTGGCAAAAATATCAAACATTCAAGAACCCTAGTGAGATATTTGTAAGCTGACCTGGCAAGTCCCAAGGATCATACATGCAAACATTGATCTCAGGGATAATGGAAGCAGGCAATGGGCATGAAAACACTTTGCATCTCAAGTATTGAAAGACCAGCTCTTCGTCGGTTGGCTGGAATCGAAAACCAGGAGGCAATCTGATCATTCCATTTCTAACAAAGTTGAACTTGTCCATTGTTGAACAAGAAAAAAAAAGAAAAAAGACTACTAAAAAATCGGCCTTTTGATATCTTGAAACTTGTTGGCCTCTCCCAACTGAGATGACAAATGTGGAGCAGCGATGCTTAATCTTTATAGTCCAAGTGAAGAATTTGGAGAGAGTATCTTTTTGAGTGTTTTTAATTTAGAAGAAATTAAAAGAAGAAAAAAATGATTCCTAGTGGTGTGAATATAAAATGGGACAACAGTTACTGGATTAATACGTACTTTTGATGTTTGATCATTTAAAAAGAGGTTTTTTCTTAAATCTCACTCATCTATGACGCCAGTAAATTCTTATTCTTATATATTGATATGTTTAGATGGAGAAAATATGTCATATAACTGGTTGTATATTTATAAATTTTGGACCAAATAAGTAATTCCATATACAAACGAGCAGGGTAAAACAGATCATGCATGGATCTTTGGCCTTGTATACAGAGGAGAAAAAAAAAACGTAAATGTGTCACGTTCAATTACAGTATTACATATTTGAACGTGAGTACAAATCAAGCATATAGGTAGCACATTGTGTAAAAATGCACCCCAAAACCACTGTTTGGGAGTGCTATTGAAATGGTAAAAAGCAAATGTTAATAACTAAAAATATTTCTAAAAATGTTCACCAGTAAAACTAAACATATAATGTTTCACAAAACATTCGATGCTTATATTTCTTCAAGAACCATTCCTGAATAATTTTCAGGACTCACTAGAATTGTTTATGACAATGTCATATTGTTAATAGTAAAAATAATGCTAGCTAGCTCGAAGTGCCCATAAGTAGAAGACATGAACAATTCCAAACAAGCCCTAGGTAATTAAGTTCTTCATGATATATACAGTAGATCAGCTATGTCGAGTACGTAGTCCATATCTTTGATTCCTCATGAGATGCCTAATTGATTTCATTCGCTTTTGGTTGTTCGTCAATTAAATTGCTCCTCTTTTGTGGTTTTTGGACTAATTACTTAAACCACTGCTTACCTTCTTTGAATTATGGATGGCTGACACATAAAGGGCCATGGCCGCACTTAAAAGATGACAGATTTTTGTTCCCCTTAAAAAAAAAAAAAAAAATACTTTTTTCAACACTTGTTTGAATGAATTAGCCACAAAAAAAAAAAAAAAAAAAAGACCTGCTTTTATGAAAAGCTGATATGAGCCCAAAACCTTATGCGAGCAGCAGGTGGTCAACTCAGATTGGTACTTTTCTTCATTGTGAAGATGTTAGCTTTAGTTCTCTCTCCTTTTCCATGCATGCAATGCAATGTTGATTTATAGATCTTGTGCACCCTACAAAAAAGTTCCTAATTTCTGAAACACGGTCTCTTCCCAATTGGTTTCCAAGCCTATCTTTACTAATTCTTAATCCGAATCAAAATAACAAGTTCGAATGTAATTACAAATTACTCTAAATATCTATTAATTAACATAATAAAAACAATTGATAAATGTCATAAGTATAGCTCGATCTTAATATTTATCCACTTGATTGTCAATAAGGCAGTTTTCACTAGCAACTAGGTCCAAGCCCAAAAAGCTAACCCACACACACACGTTCAAAAGAAAGCCACATATTTCTTTTACTAGGCAGGCATATGTCAACACCATAACAAAGCGTAATTAATCCCACTTCCAAATTATTCTACAAACCTCGCCACTTTGCAATACATAGGGATGCCTTCCCTCCGAAAAGGTAACTGGACAATCCTATCTTCATTCTGTCAAAGCCACTACTCCATGCTCTCTCACACCACCTTGATTTGGGTAGTGGATACTCTTTGGCTAACACTAAACCGGTGCTCTCAGTGATCACCGCTTGTCTCTTCCTCTTGTAATATAGGTTATACCGAATGGAAGATACTGTGACAACGATATCAACAATCATACTCTTAAATTGGTTCATTTTATAAATTAACATAAAATACTGGTATGTGAATGGTAATTTTCTGATTCCTTATTCTCCTAAAATTAAACTTCTCCTTACACACTATGAAGAAACGAATCTAAAGCAATTCCTTCAATAATTGGTTTAATTCATTTGAGTCATGTATTCATAAAGGGCATATTTTATTATTGGGGTAAAGAAAAGCTAATGGTGGACAAGAAATGGAGCTTTCAAAACCTTCCAATACTTTATGTATGATTTTCATTAATATTTCAGGTATATAATGCATGTATTTAGTGGCAAAAACGTAACATGAGGAAAAAGAAACAGATGCTTAAGGCATAAGAAAGTCTTTCAAATTTTTTTTGCTCTCTTTTGTGAAAACTTTGTCTAAATTTCTACTCTAAAGTTTAAATAATTCATAATGGGACTCTTAGGATTAGGGATGTCAAACCATTTGCATAAGCTTTAGTTTAAAATAGTTTAGTAAAAGAGTAATATTTCGATATAATTGTCGCAGAATTTGTAACATGATGGATATATTTCTTATTGGTCTGTCTAGAATCTATTTATTTGGGCCATGAAAAAGACAAAGTTGTAGTTAATGGGCCTGATCCGTTTACAAAATCAAGCTTTCAGGTAAAATCTTGCCCAACAATCTTAGTCCCGCTTATTTGTTGCTCGGCCTTTTCTGAGGCTTAAGAAAGTTTAGGGTTTTCCCGAGCGCGGTACGGTGAGCGTGTTCGCAAAGCTGAAGAAGATTTTAGAGGGTTTTAGCGAATAACGACTTCAAACCGCCATGGATCCTTCAATGGTGAATGACCCTGAGCTCATTCAGTTCATCAGCGTAAGCTCTGTTATTCTTTTCCGTGCTTGATTCTCTAGAAAACTTATATGCGAAAGAAAAAAACGTGAATCGCTTATAATCTGATGAACTGCTTAAACTCTGAATTTGATGAGTTTAGCTTTTTTATTTTTGCATTTTTGGTAGTATTCGTTGTTTTTTATTTTTGGATTTATATGGCACGTATTTATATACCCAATCGAAAGCTTGAAAGCCAAAATTTTTATCTTCAAGTATAATCCAAAAAGCTGAAACTTTGATTCTACATAATAGAAAATTTCTTAAGATTTTAGAACAAGCCCGTATTTCACTTACGCATCAGAATCGTACTATTTAGTTTTTGAACAAGTGTAACTGTGAAATTTATCAGTGCTTAGAATCCACGTCCTATAGGTGTCTCCGAATTTTTCCTCGAGATCTGGCTTGACTTGATATGATAGCCATTTAACTTTCACCCCTTGATTACAATTTGATTCCGGTAATTCTTGTGACGAACCCGGGAGCTAAATGGATGTTTAAGAAGATATGTATTATTTGAGAGGTTGCTAGTATAGTCTTGTCCTAAATTCAAATTTGTTTTATCTCGATTGCCTGTGCATTCAATAAAAATCGGTTCATAAGTTTCAGGTAGTTTTTTCTAAACAATTTAATGTTTCCCTTGTCTTGCCAAACCATTATCATGCTTGAGAAATTGGTAGTTTTGGAGTTCCTTATATATTGTCGTGCGTTTTATTTTTTCAAATAAGTGTACGTGTAAAAATATTTATTTTTCAGTACTTGGTTCAATACTTAAATCCTTTAAAGTGGCCACTTTCCATAACACCAACCCTATCATTTTCTCCAAATTTCCCAATGTAATCTTGAACTCAGCTCAAGTTTTTGGTCTTGGTTGGTTGTGCCTTCGTTCTTGCTTCTTATTTTGCAATTATGGCTGCATTAATTTTGTTGCCGCTGCCAGTTTGTTACATGCTCTGCCAATATGCGTATACCATGGATGATTTCTTTTACTGAATCAACCTTGTGCTTGCTTTGCAGCAAGAGAAGGAAAGAGCTATGGTGAACGAGATGGTGGGAAAGCTTACAAATGTATGTTGGGACAAGTGCATCACCGGTACCCCTGGGAGCAAGTTCAGTTCCAGTGAATCAGCTTGTCTGGCAAACTGTGCCCGCCGTTACTTGGATATGAGTATGATTATTATGCAGCGCTTTAAGAGTATGCAATAAAGGTCCACAAGTTCTGTGTTTTCTCAATTCCATTATGTAGCCCTATTTTTGCTTCTCTGAATCGGTTATTACATCATTGAAAATGTTCTGTAATTTCGGAAACATATTCTCCCTGTCTCGAAACTATTGCATTAGAGCCTCCTTCGTCGCTCTTATCTATGGAGTTTTCCTTTGAATGTTTCATATTGTGATCAATGTGTTGAATGAATGAATTGCATGTAGCTAAAAAGGCTATGCCCTCATGGTGAAATCATACATCGATGCACTTGCTTAGTTTCATCTGCCGTCTTCTGCTTTTTGTTGTCGACTTTGCGGTTGTTCCTCCCATGGCTTTCCCTAATTTCTCTGGGAAACTTGCCATATGAAACTTACCATCCCCTCATTCATATAGGAAATAGGAGAGTAATCGCATTGCGTCATTGCTTGGCTAGAAAGGAAAACAGATTGCAGTCTTGTCTCTAGTAGTAATTGTAGTCTCTCCATAAAAACGAAATTCCTTTTATCCTAATCCTTATATGAAGAGAAGGAAATTGAGCTCAAGAGTAGGCAGCCACCATCTCACTTTTTCTATCCTCCATCTTTCTCCCGCCCAATCTTAACTTTTGTCCGAGCTGGATGATCAATCGCCTTCCGTTTATCAGGAGCACTCAGTTGGAATAAGAGGAGAAGCTGCCATTCGAATACTGACGTCGATGGAGTAGGGCCAATTATAGACCAGAATGAAATGCTCCAGTTTGATACTATAGGATATCGGAGAGCATGCCGGCCCCATTCAACAGATGTAATCTGCTCGAACAGTGTGGTGACGAAGTAGTACTAACTCCGTTAGCCAACGTACCAGACCTGATTAACAAAACATGTAGCGCCGTTAAGACCGTGGTTATTGGTTGCCTCAACGCGCCAGAAGCTATACATTCTTGTGGGGTTTGATAAGCAAATTACAGTCCCATATCAACGATATGAGGCAATGTTGAGGGTGTCGTTAGATGAAGAACAAGAAGAATGCAGATCAAAGCCCGCAACTAAAGCATCAATCGGGGCCTTGGAGAAGAAGATTTTCGATAACCAGATACCGGAAATGTGTGTAGTGTGTTTGGAAGGGATGTTGAGTGGATGTCCAGTCGCGCATGCCATGCTCTCATTTGTTTCATACGCCGTGCGCCGTAAAATGGCTGACGATGCGGCATTCGTGCCTTGCGTGTAGGTTTGAGTTGCCAACGCACGATCACGATTTATGATCATGATCTGAGGCCTCCTTCAGCAACTCCTTATTTCTTTCCTGGTCGTTTGTCTGAATGCGCATATTTCGATCAATGCGATGATAAAACAAATTTCGAACAGCATATATATACATATTTTTATATACACAGTCAATTACTTCCACATTCATACCATCGAAGTGAGGCTGTTAAATTACAAATGAGGTAAAATTAAAACTGATGATGGCACACTGCACACATTAGAAAGAATCAACTGCCCGGGAATTAGGAAAGCCTTTTTTCGAATCACATTCACACACTTATCATACAAACAAATATAGGACGTTCGAAAAGCTCGAAAGCATTTCATTGTGTTGCTTTCTTTAATATATATATATAGCCTTCCTTATTAAATGTTTATGAGTTTGTTTGAGAATGTTCAATCTCTGAAGTAAACTTTCCGTTGATTCCATTTCCATCAGTGACTCGCCGTGAGTCCCCAGCTCCAGCTGCCAGAGCAAGAACTTCCGGTGATATATCCAAATTTCCACTCCTTTCCCAACTAGAACAACTAGGATGTGAGGCAACTTGTCTCTCTGTGCTCTCCGTTGGAAGGGTCCCGCTTAGATCCTGGGACTGCTCAGCCTCACTCAATCCGCGGTCCTTATTTTCTGCATCATCGTTGCTAAACTGTCCTTCATAACCACCCATCTCTCCCGAAGCTTCGTTCCATAATGGTTTCCTCCCCATCTCTATGTCACTCATGGCTTTGCCCATGACCGGACTAACAAAATTGGTGTCAACTGATGTAGGAACAACTGCAGGATCTTTTGGTACCTTTTCCCTCAAGTTGTTCTTGGATGGAGGAATTTTAGTACAGAATACCTCCATGATGTTCTCAATTGCTCCTCTGTTGAATGGGTTTTCTCTTCCATCATACCGGTACCTAAAATTTTCATAAGTAGACTGCAAAACAGGTCTCTCGTGTTACAAACCAAAGAAACCTGAATTTCAATAGTATCACTCCATATAATGTTCAGGATGGTTAGACTTCTTAGTGTTTCTTACTTGGTTGGTACTGATGAGATAGGAATGGAACATTGTAAGCCCGCCGACAAACCAGAAAGTGATGAAACTGTATATTATGAGTACAATGGAGGCTATGGAGGCAGGAGTTTTAATAAATGCTCTCCAAATTGATATCCCCTCACTGTGCATGATCCTCGTGATGTAGAACCAGCAAAACCCTTGTACGTATACGCAAAGAAGGGTTGCAGAAAAGACAAACATGAAGAAGAACCTGTAGTTCCGCTGCACCGTTAACCATCAGCAGTTTATTACATGCATTAACTTGAGCAGTCGTTATAAATTCATGTTACTCTTCTAACAATTACAATGTTCCCATTCAATTGGACCCAACAGGATACGAATGCATAAATAAAAATGCAGCATAGTTTAGGTCTATAAAGCAACGTCCCTTACCACTCCAATACACTGGCCAACCCAAGGGCAGTGATGGTCAAATCGCTGCACACAGTTATTGCATATGGAACAGTGAGAACAACGAGGAGGTCTATAAAGCATGCAGGTATCACAATACTTGATCTTCACAGATATGCCATTGATAACAAGTTCCTTCGTCCGTGGAAAGTGCAATTGTTGCGTTTCATTGGACCCAGCCTCTATACTCACAGTCATATCACAATCTTCTGGCTCTGGAGGATGACGATTACGAGGTACTATACCAGGATCTCTTCCTGAGGTCAGTAGAAGAAGAACCAAAACCTGAGAACAACTCATCAGGAAAGAGTAGGAAGTAATAAGTTTTTCAATTGATCTCACTTCTAACCAGAGAAAAATATTTTGCAAACTTGCTACATCTAGCATTTGACCTTATGATGTGATTCTATAAGACAAGAAACTCCACATCTGCAATTCTGGTTTTCATGCAACATTACTATACGAAGGCTTTTTACTCCAAATCTGGACATAAAATCTCACTTTGCACCCAGAACTGTGATTTTTCTCACACCTTACCACACGCTGCTCCAATTTTGTCAATTGCATCCAACTGGTGTCCAGTGGGATTTCATGTTCAGTTCAATAGGTGTTTAGTGGTTTTCTTTTTATAGTTGATAGTTGAGGCATGCATGAAAATGAGAGTTGCATAAGTAGAAAAGTGAGTTTGGAAGCAATTAACAAAGCTATGGCATTCAATCCTATGTTCTGCCTACTGTATAAACATCAACAGCACATTGGTGATTCCAAGCTTGAGCATTAAGCAAGGTGAATATGTAAATTATGTCACTCTAACATAATTGAAATAGGAAGAGGACTTACAATTGGTGTCAGTACAGAAACAGCAATCATTACTGAAATTCCCAAATAATCAACGAGTTCTTTTGCTACCATGACACAGAAAACTACAATAGGAGCAACAATGAGGAATACGGTTAAGGGTAGTGATCTCACATCAGGTCCGAATATAAGCCTACCACCAAGTAAAAAAATCTGCACAATACCAACAACCATGTTTCAGTAAACAATTAAACATCAGTGCATGATCAAAGGATACTATGCTGACAGTCGTAAGGTAAAAAAAACCTAGAAGAAAAAGGTTTTGGATTGTAATGACAGCTTCAGAATGACTTTAATTTACAGTATCCTCATTTTAAAAAAGGGAAAAGATCATCTTCCCCTTATGCTACTACCACATGGTCAATGAGCATAATTATTGAAGAACTTTCAGGGGGAAAAAGGGATTGATGATGAAAGGAAAGTCTGAAAAGGATAATTAATTGGCTTTCAACGCCCTAGAAGTGACTTAAATTCAAAGCTGAACAATTTAATTGTCCCAATCCCAAGTGTTCCAAGCAACAATTCAAGCTAATTTGAATCCCATTCAATCACCAACCCCCTAAAACTAATCACACCTCAAATCAATGAGCTCAATGCTGAATAACATATTCCAAATTAGAAAAGCAGAATAACATATTCCAATTAGAAAAGCAGAATAACATATTCCAAATTAGAAAAGCTATGATCTTTCAACCAAACACCCAAAATAGAGAAAGCCCTTTGAATTTCAGGAACTGGGAAATACCAAGAAATCACAAAAGTGAGCAAAATCAAGAAAAGCAACCACAATTTGGCCATGAATAAAAAAAAAAAAAAAAAAGCCAAATTTGAAAACCCAAGTAAGAGTAAGGCTAACATTGCTGCCCTTCCAGGTCTTGTAAGCTCTGACCAGTCCTGCGGCGTCGGCGGCCCCGGCAGGGGAGGGGCGAAGACGGTGATGTGGCTCCGCATTCATTTATGTGTGCTGGGTTTTGCCAAAGTAATGAAATAATGAAAATTGAATAAAGGCCAAAGTCAAAGAAAGGCTGAAGCTTTAGAGGTGCGCTTGGGTTGACTTTATCTTAGCTACCTCCCTAAGACTGAATAGTGACACCACTATTTCAAGAAACTCATTTTAGGTGGCAGATTCCTGGAAGGCGGCTAGGTGGCAAAACCGTCACGGCTGTACTAGTCAAGTTTTGCAACTATCATACGTAATCAATCGTAATCATATGGCACGCGTTTTGCCTCGCGGGTGTATTCGAATGAAATTTTAATGAGTTTTAATAAATTTTAAATGATTTAAAATTATACGGGATTTTATATAATTTTACCTTATTTTATATGATTTCACTCAAATTATTTTAAATTTTAATAGATTTTGTAATAAATTTATATAGATTTTGAAGTATTTTTATGGATTTTATAAATATAAACCATGTCCAACAGGACCAGATGTGCACATTCCTTATTTCTTCTCTCCCCATTACCATTCGGTGATGACAGTCACATACTACAAAATATCAGACATGACTTCTTTCAATAGACAAAATTTCGTACCAAAACAATGAAATAAGACCGTAGTCACACTCTTCCAAACGAAATTAGCTTAATAAAACGTTTATCATCGTAATTATCATAAAAAAAAGAACAAAAACAAAAACCAAAATACATTAAAGTAACCAGTCAAAGTTATAAAAAATTAGGAAAGTAACTGCAAATAGAATGTTCAATCCAATAAACCAAGGGAAATAGAGGAAAGAACAGAAAGAGAGGTAAGAATGAAGCGTGAGCTTGTTATAAGTCAAACTTGGATTGTTAGTTGGCTCTTTATGGTTTTGTATTTCCAGATGAGGATTTGGTCTTGTTCCATGTAACATCTGTTATTAATATATCTTGTTATGTTGTCTTCTCTTTTGAATAACTGTTTCCATAAAATAAAAATGACAGTGGTGCTGGTGCTGGTTCTATTACTGAGAGAGGTGGTGGTGCCGCTTTAGTTAGTATGAGGAAGGGGAACAACGTAAAAATGTTTTGAGAAGGAAGATTTTTTTTTTCTTTTCAAATCCAATGAAATATTAGGTGAGGTGTGATGATTTTGATGGTGGAGTAATATGTGTATTTTTCATTAGCAAGGGAAAGAGAGGAAATAACAGAAAGAGGGGTAAGAATGAAGCGTGAGCTTGTTATAAGTCAAACTTGGATTGTTAGTTGGCTCTTTATGGTTTTGTATTTTCAGATGGGGATTTGGTCTTGTTCCATGTAACATCTGTTATTAATGTATCTTGTTATGTTGTCTTCTCTTTTGAATAACTGTTTCCATAAAAAAAAATGACAGTGGTGGTGGTGCTGGTTCTATTACTGAGAGTGGTGGTGGTGCCGCTTTAGTTAGAATGAGGAAGGGGACAACGTAAAAATGTTTTGAGAAGGAAGAATTTTTTTTTCTTTCAAATCCAATAAAATATTAGGTGAGGTGTGATGATTTTGATGGTGGAGTAATATGTGTATTTTTCATTAGCAAATCTATCAAAATCCACCAATTTAAAAAATCATATGAAATCATCCAACTTTTGAATACACCTATATTTGTAAATTGTATTTTACAATCTTAATTGAATACACCTAGATTTTAAAGAATTTTAAAACAATCTATTAAAAGATAGATTGAATACACCTTGATTTGTATAAAATCTATTAAAATCCTAATTGAATACGTCTGGATTTGAAAACCCTGTAAAATCATTTAAAAACCAAAATTGAATACACCCCCCTAAGGTGTGTTTGGATGTGGAGAAAAAAAATAGGATTTATTAAAATGATTAGAATTTCAAAAAATTTATACATCAATTTTTGTGTTAGATGTATAAATATAAAAATTTAAAATTTTAATGAAATAAACAATTTGGAATTTGATACTCTAAATTTCAAGTTTAAATTCTATATAAAAATCTATCATTTTCAAAATTTCATCTTTATAACTATTATTTATATATGAACATTAAATTATATGATTAAATTTCATTTTACTTTAATATTATTCAAACATAACACTTTATAAATTCTGAAAAATTAATTTTCGATAATTTAAATTATAATATTTGATAAATTCTTAGTAATTTTAAAAAAATTTATCCAAACACACCCCCTTAGGAATTCTTGTAATGACCCGTCCCGAATATCGGGATTAAATATTAATAATTAATAATGGTTTAGAATGACTAATCGGGGATTAGTTGAGTGGAATCGGACAAAATGTACAAAATGACCGTTTTGCCCCTGGTCGTGGGCAAAATGTTGACTTTTTGATTGGGCGGTCAAATGGACTTTGTCCGATGACCATGACGTAGTTCAGGACGTCATGAGTTCATAGACAGGTGGCACGTTTGATTCCGACATTCGAGAAGAAAGTTATGACGTTCGGAAGTTGATGGGTATTTTGGTAATTTGGCTGAAAAGGGGCCAAATGTTGACTTTTGACCCGGGACGTCCAATGGACCAGGGCCAAGGACCGTTACGTAGATCTCGTCGATACGAATCCAATGACAGGCGGCATGCCGAAATCGGAGATTCGACGACGAAGTTGTGGTCACGGGAGCGAAATCGATTAACCGAACGAACCGGGATTTCGATTAAAATATTATTAATTAGTGAATAGTGATCAAAGTTTGTGAACACTTGGATGAGTGACAAGTGTCACCCATCCCTTGTTTTGAGGCCCTAAATTGTGGAACATGTTTCCCATTAATCCATTTTTTAATCATTCATCATCATCCTTAGTCATCATTCATTCTTCATCATCCGTCATCTTCATCTTCTTCATTTATTTTCTTCAAAACCATATACCTCAATCCTACACAAACACCTCTCAATCATCATCCATTGCTTATGACCCGTGAACGAAAGTTGGAGAGGATGTTGAGACGAACCCAATGGTGGCCACGGTAAGGACCGTTGTGCACGGTGGCCGGAATTTTGGAAGGTAAAACCGTAGGATTCAAATTTTGGGTTTTTGATTTTGATGGTGTTGATTGATTCTAAGTTTAGGATGATGTTCTTTGAGCTCTCACGAGCTTGTAGGTGCAATTTGGGACGGATTTGGACGTTGGAGGTGGGCGGAATGATGATTGGAATTCTGGCCAAAATTTTGATTGACCATAACTTAAAATCCAGGTACTTTCTGAAATTTTTGGGTTGATATTTGGAATCCTTGGCTCGAGTAGATGGATTTATATAGGTAGAACGTCGAATTTGGTTGAGAAACGAGTGAGATATCGAAGTTTGAAGTTTGGGGCATCAATGGAGTTTTCCAGCGAGTCGTCGCCGAGTTGACTCGGTCTCCGGCGAGTTGACTCGTTGACCGACGAGTTGACTCGTTGACTTACTGTTCATGATGACGTCAGCGTTGACTTTGCTGGCGTTAGCGTTGACTTTTTGGTCAACATTTGACTAAAACTTTGACCCGCGCGTGGGAGCGTATTTTTAGGTGGGACCAAGACCATTTTAAGGGTTTCGACGATCCGGATCCAATGGCGGTGGTTTCGGGTCAATCAGAGATCGTTAAGTTGGTCAAATTGAGATTTTTCACCTCGGGAAATGTGTACGGGACACGTTGACTTTTCTGGGAAATTTTAGGGTTCTTAATATGGACTTGTATAGGTTAGTAGTAACCTTTGGATATGATTTGGACAGGTCAGGATGACCCAGAGAGGTCGGATTAGCCCGGAGAGGCTTGTGGCACGCATATCGAGGCGGTAGCTAGGACGGACTGTGAGTGGACTTTTGTTTTCTAACCGTGATGCATGCAAATATGATTTAAATGATTTATTATATGATTTTATATGCTTTGGAATGATTAATGTTTCAATCCGGTGATTTCTCGGTTTTATGATTATTATATTATATTTTGGCACGATTTTCGAGAAATGATGAAATTGATGTTTTTGGGCTAGGCCCGGATTGAAAATGATGTTTTGACTCGGGTTATGAGTCAGGAAATTGAAAATGATATTTGGACTCGGATTATGAGTCAGTGATTGATTTTATGGATTTACGTGATCGTGGCAACTCGGGTTTACGGTTGCACGGATTAACGTGAAAATGATATTTTGGGCTTGAGACCCAATGGAATTGTGATTTTGATTGGATTTGTATTTCCATGTGGTTACATGATGATATTGATGATTTTCGGATTTATAAAGTAAATCGGGACTTGGGGCTGAGACCCTGTATTGAAAATGATTTTGATTTCAAGTACAACTGTTTTCAGTGGTTTTTGTGATGATGATATGTTGCGGATAATTAGGGCTTTCGGGTGGAAATATGTTTTTCCCCGGAGTGCACCCTGGAGATAACGCCCGCCTTCGGGATGGAAGTGTTTACCCCGAAGAGGTCACGTAGCACGGTCTTTGTCGTGCAGCCGAGGGAGGCTCGACTCAGACCAGAGTGCTGGATTATATATGGATCGGTAAGTGATGTGTTCACGAGATCCGGATTGCCGACTGGTGATGTGTTCACAGCAGCGGATGCTCGGATTTTGAGCGGCCCTTGAGCCTATTGATTTGCACGCGTTGCAGGGATAAACGTGACTCTAAGCAACAAGATATGGAAATAAGTCCCGTGGTTTTATGGAAAATGATTTTGAGGAAACTGTGGTTTAAATATAAAATGATTTAAGGAAAGCGTGAGTTTATTAAGATTTAAACTGATTTGGTGAACATGAGTTTTACGACTTTGGGAAAATATGTTTAGATTTTATCGGTCCACTGTTCATACTTGAATGATTTCATACTATTACTCATGTTTTACGATATACATGCATGTTTGTGAAAACTGGAGGGTAAGAATGTGTTTTGGTAAATGTATTTATAAAAGTTCATTTTTATCCACTCACACCTTTTCTGTTTTAATGACCCTTCAGGTCGCGGCGCGATGATCGAGGCTATCCCAGAGGTGGAGGTATGAGTGGGCACAGGCGCAAATATCCCTTGTCTGGCATGTGCTAAAGGGTAGTTTCAGATCTTCAGTTAACTTGTCAGACGGGAGCAGGACCGGGCACGGTTATCTATGTCCTTCGGGGACGGGTCCTGTCAATTCTGAAGAAAAAGGAATTCGATCATAGTCATATTGCTATCCTTACTTTTGATTTTTTTTTTTTAATAGTTTATGGGGTCTGTATCTCATTTAGCAAATGAAGGTGAGAAGGTAGCAATTGCTTTCTACCTAAAATTGGTTGAATTTCATGAATAATAAGATAGTAAATTAACAATATTCAAATATCTATCTAACTGTTTTAGTTATAATTTAACATAAATTTAAGAATTTTGCTGGAGATATTCTTAAGAATTTACGTTGATATAACTGTTTTAGCTATAATTTAACTTAAATTTAAGAACTTTGTTGGAGATATTCTTAAGAATTTACGTTGATAAATTGCATGTCTAATGTTGCAGTGCAAGTGGCCGGATACATATATTGTATGACTTTGGAATGTATACATTTAATTTTTATTTTTATGGACTAACAGAAAGGAATACAATCTGAAATTCAATGTAGGAATGGACCAGTCTATTTTGACTTTTATTTTATCCAGGCACGTATTTAAAAATTAAAAATGAGGTGAATTAAATTTTAATTAGGATAATTTTTTTTATTATCAAATTTCAATAATATTAAGTGAATTTTATTGATTAAAAAAATATATCTAAAAAAAAATACATATTTTATGCAAAGAAACAACAAATAATCATACGAATAACAACTAAAATTACAACACACCTTTTTTATGTGGATGCGACATCATATAATTTTCAAAAATATTACCATCTCTTATTTTAGTGTAAATTAAAGTAATAAGTAGGCTACATAAACTAATATTACATAAAATTTTATATTGGATCATTAATTTCGAGTGAACTAGAGCACGCCCCAGTTCTTAGTGGCAGTCGGTGCCTAGTTTCATACTTGCTTTACTTATACTTCCGAGAAATTAATCTGAATGGAACATATATTTTTCTTTGATACTGATCGAACATATTTTTTTGCTCAATGTATACCATAGCCTTACGGTACTACCTAAAAATAAGGTATTATGGATGAATCTCATTGGCTAGCATTTATGTGATTACCGAATTTTCACCATACAAATGTTATTACTTGAAATTAATTTTTTTACATTATTAAATCTGAAATTTAGAATAATAATTATAATTAATTAAAAAGGAGATTTTTAATTATTTGTATATTCAATTAAATTATAAAAAAAAATTCATGAGAATGATAATCATCTCCAAAATTATAGATTTCTTCGATTGATAATTACTTAAAACATTTCTAAATTTTTTGCACAAATAGATTTGTAATTAAAAAAAATTAATTATTTCAGTTATATAGTGAGGATTTGTTAATAATAACAAATGGACACGAACCTAAGTATCGATTGGCATATTCCTCTTGAGCTGTTTGGGGACGGACCATTCGGTGGGTCATGATGACTCATGGCTCTTCTCTCCAAGGCTTTAAGAAGAAAACGTAAATGGATGACATTTAAGAAGAAAATTAATATTTGAAAAGTATATTATATTCAACAAATTATACTTTATTATTATATTATTTATTACAAATAATTGAGTTATATTTATGCTTTCAAATTTGTTATTGCACTCCCTCAATTTTTTATTTTTTTTTTCAATTAAAGCACTTTGTTAAATATTTTGTTAAAAATATATTAAGTGAGTATGTGTCAAATATGTGGAACCCACTTTTAAGTTTATGTAGAAGTTCAGGCATCAAAAAATTATAAAAAAATTTAATGGTTTTTGAAAACAAATTTCCTCATAAAAAATATATAGAAAACTAAAATTTCCATTAATTATTCTTAAAGAAAATTCCTTCTATTAAATAATTAAAACAAATTAAACAAAGAAAGATTGGCACAATCAAACCATAGCCACAGTTTAAAATTTCGTTCTGCCTTTCTACTCTAGCCGCCACAAGGCACAAACCCAAACTTTTTGTTCATACCCCAACTCACTGTATCCACACATGCAGACCTATATCCAAACTCGATTCTTTCCTCTTGGAATTCAATGATTTCAGCGTCTCCCAGCTTCAAACCCAGTTCTTCTATGGAATCCTAGCTATGTGCCATGATAGGATCCCGCTCGAAAATATTTTGATAATCGTGAATGATCCTGCTCCCATCATGAATGGTCGTTCTCGTACGGAGTTCAATGTCAACATACTCCCTGCTTAAGGACTCAAAATTTCGAGATCTATGTATCGTTCCTAGATAAACGTGCAAAACTTTTTTCGAACAAAAGTTAACTTTCAAACTTTATATAGAAAAGGGAAAATAATCAACTTCTATTTATAATTTTTGAAATTACATTTATCGAATTTCCAGGTCTTTATAACCTATCCTCTTAAAGAATTTCATCTTCGAAATTCATACATGTCTCTCAAATTGTTGTGGATACTAGACCCGCATTATCGAGCTCCCATGTGGCTTCCTCCACATTATAATTCCTCGACAAAGCCTTGACTAGGGGATGGTCTTTTGATGTAGTACCTAGTCTTTCTAATCCTGAATCTATACAGGTTGCTCCTCAAAACTCAAATCCTCTATGAGTTTAATGTGCTGCTCCTCTAACACATGAGACGCATCATATAGATACTTCTGGAGCATCGACACGTGAAACACATCCTGAACGCTAGAGAGCACTGGAGGTAATGCTAGTCTAAATGCCACCAAGCCTACCCCCCTTGGTAATCTCATAAGGCTCAATATAATGAGGACTCAACTTCACGAGTCTACCAAACTGCATAATGCCTTTCCAAGGGGATAATTTCATGAAAAATCAATCCTCTACCTCAAACTCGAGGTCTATAATCCGACAGTCTGTGTCACTCTTATGATGATCCGTAGTTGCCTTCATTCTATCTCTGATAATTCTGATATTTTCTTCTGTCATATCCATAATCTTAGGTGTCAGCAATTTCCTCTAGCCTACTTTCGTGCAACAAATAGGCCTTCTGCACTGTCATCCATACAGTGCCTCAGATGGAGCCATCCTGATGCTAGACTAATAAAAATTGTTGTAGGCGAACTCAATCAATGCTAGATGTGTATTCTAGTTTCCTTTGAATTGTAGCATACATGCTTTCATCATGTCTTCTAGAAACTGTATAGTCCTCTTATATTATCCATCAGACTGAGATGAAAAGTAGTACTAAAATGCAACCTCATCCCAAAAGACCTTTGTAAACTCTACCAAAATCTCGATCTGAACCTTGGATCTCGGTCACAGAACAATAGATTCTGGAGTCCCATGTAGCCGAATGATATCATCTATGAACAATTTAGCCAACTTTTTTATCCAGAAATCTTCTCATAAATATTCCAACACTAGCAAGTACTCTGCCGACTTCATGAATTTACCCAAAATCACCCAGATTCCATCCTAGCCTCTCTGGGTTATAGGAAGGGCTTATACATGAAGTCCATAGTAATGTGGTCCCATTTCCATTTTGGGATAGGAAGCAGCTATGATGCTCCATATGGTCTTTGTCTCTCAGCCTTTACCTGCTGACATGTTAGACATATACTCACAAATTCTACTATCTCCCTATTTATGCCAACCCACCAATTTTTCTCTAGGGAACGATACATTTTGGTTTCATCTAGATGCATCGCATATGCTGAGCTATGAGCCTCCTTGAGAATCTTTTTTCTTGACTCTGATTCCTTAGGTACACACAATCAACCCTATTTTAATACAGCTTCGTCATTCTTTAGTGGGTAATCATTTATGTCCCTAACCTCTACCATCATCTTGATGGTACGCAAGTTAGGATCTTGGAGTTGAGTTTCAGTGATCCGGTTTATTAGAAAGTCTCGCATGAAAACTGGCTAATAGAGCTCCCTGGTTATCTACTCCAAGCACAACTCCTACCATCTGGAGTTCCATTAGTAATGGTGAATGAACAATGTGCATGTAGGCTATAGGAACCACAGACTTCCTGCTTAATGCGTCAACAACCACATCAACTTTCCATGGATGGTACTCAGTGATGCAATCATAATACTTAATCAACTTTAACCACCTACTCTATCTCAAGTTCATATCCTGTTAGGTAAAGAAATAATTCAAACTTTGATGGTCAGTGAAAATTCTACACGTCTCCTCGTACATATAATCTCCCAAAATCTTCAATGCATGCACCACTGCTGCTAGTTCCAAATCATGGGTAGAGTAGTTCAACTCGTGGGGATTTACCTACCTAGATGCATAAGTTATAACTTTCTCATGATGCATCAATACACATCCCAAACCTTGTAAAATGCACCAATGTAAACCTCAAACTCCCTACTATTATTCGGAAGAGTAAACACATGAGCAGAAGTCAATCTTTTCTTTAATTCCTAAAAACTCTACTCACATTTACCATCCCAGACAAATTTAACCTCCTTCTAGGCTAACCGAGTCAATGGAGCAGATAAAGTAGAAAATCCTTCTACAAATCGGCTGTAGTAACCAGCTAACCTCAAGAAACTCCTAATCTCAATTATAGTCTTTCGTTCTTCTTGGTTTGCTACTGCTTCTATCTTCTGGGGATCCACACTAACCCCATCAACAAATACATGGGCTTATGGGCCTAAAGATCAACTATACCCCTTCTGTCTGTCGTCAACCCTGCTAGCCCGCTAATAGGGGTTTGACTTCCTCATGTCGCACTAGTTATCAATGCTACCCTCTAACCCTATCGTAGTAATTCATACAGGTTGACCACTTTGTCCACCGCTTGATGAAAGAAAGCTGAAGCTTGTGGTCTTGTTACAAAACCTTGGGAACCTCCATGTCTTGCTCCACTACTACCATAACCTGGTTAGGTACTCCCAGAACATCCAGAGCTGAAATTACCCATGTTTAGGGAACTCTAACACGAAGGTCCAAAAGGCTGATGCTCTTGGTATCGTCCAGAACTGACGTACTTGTACTATACCGATATACTCATTTCCACTCTAGTGAGAGCGTCTGAAAAGTCCCTAAGAGTAGTATAGGATCTCACTTTCACTGCACCTATGATCTCATCCCACAGCCCAAACTCAAAACAACAACATTTTTCTACCTCACTCACCATTAACGCTGGGGTGAATCAGAACAAGTTCAAGAATCTCTGCTTGTACTGAAAAATTGCCATAACTTTTTTTTGAAACCACATAAACTCCATCTCCCTGGCATCTCGATGGGAACGAGGATAAAATTACTCTAAAAAACACTTTGGGAAAGCCGCCCAGGTCAGTATACGAACATCTCAGCCTATCATCCATAGTCCATGCCACCATTTTTACACGTATCCACCTAAAAGAAACATGGCTAGACATACCATATCCTCTAGAGGATACTTCATCACACCAAAAGCCCACTCCAACCGAGAGATTAATTCATCAACCGCGTCTAGGCCTAACTCACTTGTGAATACGTGGCTCCAAGTCTCTAGGCTCTCTCAATATCTAGACCCTATGATGTCCTCCTACTCTGGAGTACAATGTCTAGTGCCCGATCCACATAGTCTAGGATACGCCTCGTAGGCTTTCTCTGGGCCATGTGTACCCTTAGTAGTGTCTTCCTCGTCCTCATTACTAGGCCGTGCCCGGGACTCACGTCGTGGAGGCATTTCATCGTCCTTTTTTTCCTTAAAATAACCATAAATTAGTACCAAAATACCTTGCACGTCACGTGTGCAGTCGAAAAGAAGTTAATCTAGCTCTAACACCAAATTTACAAGACCTTTCTAAACGGTTAAATAATCGTAAAAAGTTCTGCTTCCGTCTGACATCTAAAGTTTTTTTAAAAAAAACCCTTTGAATACTAAAACATAATATGAAAAAACCTGGATAACCATACATAGTGAAGTCAAATATCTCATATACTCAAACCCCGTAATTCGTTTAAAACCGTAGCTTCCTCGTCCAGAGTATGATTTCAACATGCAGCATGTCTAAGGACTCAGAATTCCGAGACCTACATATCAATCATTGATAAACGTATAAAATTTTCTTAGAGAAAAAGTCAACTTTAAAACTTTAATTATAGATAAGGTTAAAATAGTAAATTTCTATTTATAATTTTCAAAATTACATTTAACAAATATTTGGGTCATTACATGCCATCTCTCTCTCTCTCATGGACCTCCAGTTGCGACCTTACTAACCTGGCCTCACTTATCTGCCTTGTTTAGATATGGCATCTACCCTCCCCATATCCTTAATTCCCATCAGCTGTTACGTCCCCTACCGACGATGAATTATTTTTATAATAATATTTATACTGAGATACAGTAAAAGTTGATTTTTTTTTTTAATTTCATCATTTCAATACTTGAAAGCTAGCCAAACACAATAGGCAATAAGTTGTTTTGTTGCAGCCAAAATATTATAGTCGTAATGCAAGCAAAATGGGAGTGAGGTGTTTTAAATACACTTAAATTGTGAGTGGTTTTCGATGAGGGAGCACTAATTTGAGAAGTTCAATCCCACTTCACTCTTGTGTCTCTCTCTTGATCCATGAAAGCCATAATACTCAAAACATGATCATCTCCCTTTCTCGTCACTCTCGACCGTGAGTGAGAGGAACCACCACCGTCTAACATAATGCCTCAAAGACCACGCCTACCACATTCCAAGAACACAGACATCTCCACTGAACTTTCACTGATTAGAAACCATAACAACTTTCACCGTCGATCATTATCTCCATGACTCTTGTCTGAGACCCTCCAAACCCAACCAATCCGAATTTTGAATCCAAAATTCCCACCACCACCGGCAATATCGTCTGAGCCCCACGAACAGTTTGGTAATCAGGCTTAAAGGTTTTGAGAAGAAAGAAAGAGGGAGAGTCAGGAGAATTGAAGAACACGAAGAAGAAAGCAGTAGTGTATTTTCTTAGGGATTGATTCACTTGATTTTTGTACAACACAATCTTACTTTCTACAACATTGATTCTAAACTATATATGTGATCTTCATACACACAAGCATTTCTTGGAGACTAAGTAACCGTATCAACAACTAACTGTGACAGCTCACACTTCTAATTAATTCTAACTGATTCTTTATGAGCTAGTTGTTCATCATCTGAGGTTATCAGCTACAATGCAAGACCATTAGGTTATGATTCAGTTTCATCAATCTGTGTTGGATTAAGGTGAGATCCTTAGATTTTTAACATCCCCCCGCAAGCTGATGAAGAAAAGGCTTCGAGCATCAGATTGGAAGAGTGAAGGTAGAACAAGTCATCAGCCAAGGTTTTGGTGAACATATCTGCGATCTGATCACTTGAGCCAATGTGCTGGACATTCAGATCACCTCGAATTACCTTCTCCTACACAAAGTGATAGTTTATCTCGATGTATTTTTCTCGAGAGTGAAAATTGGGATTAGCACACAGGCTTGTGGCAAATGTACTATCACAGTAGATTAGAGGGGGTTTAAGAAAGGGAATGTGTAAGGCACATAAGAGCTGCCTGATCCAAGACACCTCAGCAGCAGTAATAGCCAAGGCACAGTACTCAAACTCGGTGCTAGATTGTGAGACTGTGGTCTGCTTCTTGGACATCCAGGAGATTGGATTTTCACCAAGAAAGACAACAACACCTGTAGTAAACCGCCTATCATTGGGATTTCTAGCCCAATCTGCATTAGTATAGGCTACCAGTTCAAGAGAACCAGATTTGAAGGTGATGCCATGATGAGGAGTGCCCTTAAGATACCTTAGAATGAGTTTGACATCCATAAAGTGAGATTCTGAGGGAGTATGCATATACTGACATACTTGATTCACAGAGAAGACAATATCGGGTCTTGTGAAAGTCAGATATTGCAGGGCTCCTACAATGCTTCTATAGTTAGTGGGATTGCTATAAAGTGGACAAACATCTTTCTTCAGTCTTGAACCAGGAACACTTGGTGTTTCCACAGCTAAATTGTCAAGCATTGAGGTCTTAGTCAGTAGGTCATTGACATACTTAGCTTGGGAGATAAAGAGACCAGATGAGGTGTAATCTATCTGGTGTCTTATGAAGTAATGCAGCTGGCCAAGATCATTCATATCAAACACAGCAGTTAAGGCTGAAACCACTTCAGAGATGTCATTATCATTGCTTCCTGTGATGATGATGTCATCTACATATAACAACAACACAACTAGTGTAGAAGCAGTTTGTTTGAAAAAGAGAGAAGAGTCTGCCCAAGTAGTGTGAAATCCTAACTCTAGAAGGAAACTTGTGAATTTTTCATTCCATGCTCGAGGGGCTTGTTTAAGACCATAGAGGGACTTTTGTAATTTACACACATAGTCAGGATGTTGGGGATCTTCAAAGCATGGAGGTTGAGACATATAAACTTCTTCCTTAAGCTCACCATGTAAAAAAGCATTCTTCACATCTAGTTGCCTAAAATTCTACTAAAATTTAGCTGCTAGTATAAGTAATAAGTTGACAGTGGTGGTTTCAACTACTGGACTAAATGTTTCACTGTAATCCAGCCCTTCTTCTTTACTAAATCCCTTGGCAACTAACCTTGCTTTATGTCTTACAATAGTTCCATCTGAGTTCTTCTTAATTCTGTACACCCACTTGCATCCAACCAGATTTTTTTGAAAAGGGAAAGGGAACTAGAGTCCAAGTGTCTTGACTGTAGAGAGCATTCATCTCTTCCTGCATTGCCTGTTGCCATATGGGCATAGTGGATGCTGTCTTGAAGGTGGTAGGTTCAATTTGAGTGAAATCAGTAGCAGGAGAAGAGGTATAAGCAGACAGTAGGGCTCTAGGCTTAACAATCCCACTCTTGGACCTTGTTTGCATTGGATGCATATTAACACTTGTTATTGGTAGAACAAATTCAACAAGTTGAGGTTGAAAGTCATTATCGATGTTGTTGCTAGATGCACTGATGAGGATTCAGGTTCTGTGAGTCCCTGTGGTTCTGAGGAATCTTCTAGATTTGCTGTCTGGTCATGTGAAGCAACAGGTGAATTTGAAAGTGATGCAAAAGAAGAGTGTACCTCATTGTCTTCATTAAAAGCAGAAGTCACATGGATCTGAGTGGACTGAGTAGAAGCAGGATGAAGGTGAAATAAAGAGGGAAATACTGAACAGTGTATAGAAGAAGGTATAGGACCAGTGTTCTGAGATATGAGAGACTGAGATGAGATAGTGAGACTAGAGTAGGGAAATTGAGTTTCATTAAATAAAAAATGTCTGGAAATGAAATTTTCGTTTGACATAGGATCATGACATATGTACCCCTTGTATTTTTCAACATAACCAAAAAAGATGCATTTTTTGTCGTAGGTTGTAGCTTAGTGTTGTTGTATGGTCGAAGTAAAGGGAAACAAGAGCAACCAAAAACTTTCAAATGAGTAATGAGAGGCAATGTATTGAATAAGGATTCGAAGGGGGATTTCATATCAAGAATGGGACATGGCATTCTATTAATGAGATAGGTTGTTGTTGCTGAGGCATGAAACCAGAACTTGGCAGACAGTTTTGAGGTTTGAAGTACGGTAATGGTAGTTTCTAGTATGTATCTATGCTTCCTTTCTGCAAGGCCATTTTGTTCTGGTGTATAAGGGTAAGATCTGTGATGTGTGATTCCCTTACTAGACAGAAACGTTTAAAGGATCTGACTTATGTATTCACACACCCCCCCCCCCCCCCCAACCCCCAAAAAAACATTCACTTTGAAGAGTTTTGATTGGGACCGAAAATTCATTGGAAACATAGGAGCAGAAATGAACAAAAATGGAGTGAAATTCTGACTTATTTTTCATAGGAAAAATCCAAGTAAAGCGTGTACATTCATCAACTAGATTAACATAGTATCTAAAACCTTTAATTGAGGTAGTAGGAGATGGTCCCCATACATTTGAGTGTACAATTTCAAAAGGAACAATGGACTTTGAACTGGAACTTAAGAAGGTCTGTTTGGAAAACTTTCCTTCAAGACATGACTCACATACAATTTGAGAGGAGTCTTTAGAGTGTAGAATTTGTGCTTTATTCAAGACACATGTCACAATCTGACTAGAAGGATGGCCTAACCTTCTGTGCCAAAGCTAGACCTGGGTTGTTTTTCCAAGAAAAACAACTTGAGGAAGTGATTGAGCTGTGGAAGTGAAGAAGAAAGGAAGTGGATAGAGGACATTTCTACGCAGTCCTTAGAAGAGAGTTGTCCCTGTGATTTTGTCCTGTATAAGAAAGGTTGAATCATCACAAACAAATCGACAGTGATTATCTCTGCATAGCTTCTTAACAGATAGCAGATTAGCAGATATATGTGGGACATGCAGAAGGTATAATAAAACAGTAAGGTGTAGGTTGAGTGGTGACAAGTATTGACTGTCCAACTTGTGCCACTTTCAAACTTGTGCCTCCAACAGTGGTGATGACATCGATAACTTTGGATTGATAGGGCCTTTGAATCTGGGACAGCTCATATGTCATATGTGTTGTAGCTCCAGTGTTAGCAATCCAAAATTCTTGTTGCTGAGAGGAGAATAGACCTTGAGCACTCATGGTAGTGTGGTTCTGTGGTGGTAATGAACCCTGGAAAGAGTAATTTTCTCTATGATAACAATTGAGGGATGTATGACCAAACTTCCAGCAGATTTGGTATTGCTCTCCTTCTCCATTCTGAGTTGAATCATTCTGATGTTTGTGATAACAGTTATTGGAGAGGGGAAAAACTGATGTTGATTTGGTGTACCTAGAATACCAGCACTGTTCTTATTCCAAGACCTGGGGCATTATTGTTGTAACTAGGATTCCATTTTCCTTTGTTTCTTCCTTTGTAACCATTTCCTTTGTAACTATTGTTGGAATTGTGACTGTTTTGATGATAGCCTCCATTGAATCCATACTGCTGAAAGTTATCAGAAAACTGTGGATACTGGCCTTGATTAGTAGATTCTGAGATGTTTTGTTCAGGTTAAAAGTTGGTATGGTGAAGTGACTGTGATGTACCCGGGTTTGTAATGAATGAGTTTGATGGAAAGGAATTAGAAGGACCAATTTCAGGTACAACTTGTGTAGAACCTGGGCTAGAGTTCTTGGTGGCATTTAGGGATGAGAGAAAGTTGTGTTCAGGTGATTATTCAATGACAGATTCTTCAGCAAGAAGTTGGGACCTGAAATCCTTGAGACTGATTAAACTCTCTCTACCACGAATCACACACCTGAAAGTGTTGAATTCAGCAGGTAGACCCCTCAAAGCAAGAATCACAATGTCATCATCACCAAAGACAACATTGCAGGATTCAAGAAGATCCCTTGAATCTTTAATTCTCTGCAGATATTGAGTCATATTTTCTGACCCTTTCTTGATGTTTTGCAGATCAATCTTCATTTGAAAAATTGAAGCCTTTGTAGAAGAGGCAAACCTATCTCTAAGGCTGAACCACATTTCTTGAGCACTCTTGCACCCAATGATACACGAAATGGCTGCAGGAGATAGTGTTGAAGTGATAAGTTGCATTAGTGCTTGATCATGCATTTTCCAGACCAGGTATTCAATTGAGGGCAGGAGGAGTTCTGTGCACCAGATTTTGATGACACACGATCAGGACAACATTGAGTGTCATCAACAAACTTCATGATGTTGTTAACATTCAGCATCAACTCCATTTGGAAATTCCAAGTGATGAATGTGACGACCCAAAAATTTGAAAAAGGAAAAACTGGAAAAATTGGAAGGAAATGACGATTTTGCCCTTGGTTATGGGGCCAAAAGTTGATTTTTTTGATCAGAACCTTATTTTGACTTTTTGGAAGGACCGTTGGAAAGGTCTCGGGACGCTGAATTCGTAGACAGGCGGCATGCGTCGATCGGAGTTCGGACGAGGAAGTTATGGGTCTAGAATTGTGAGGGGTATTTTGGTAATTATGTGTGCAGGGGTAAAATGGTAATTTGACTAGTCCTGGCTGATTCAACCATGTATTAAATGGAGTTAAGGACACCTATGCCTGCTAATTTGGATGAGGATTTGTTGCTTAGTGACATCTGCCACCTTGTTAATGAAGGTTAGTGGCAAGTGAATGTGTGTGCGGTGTGTGAAGTAGTTAAGTGTAGATAAAAGGGGATTAGACCCGTGTGTATCTTGAAGGTAAAACAGATACCATAGACACAACCCTACTTGATCGACCTCCCCAACAATTAATTGAGAGAAAAGGAGAACTGGAGAGGAATTGAGAGTGTGATATCGTGAGGAAATAGAGAAGAAAAGGGATGGAAAATACCCAGAAACCCGAGACCCAGATTCATAAAATTCAAATTGATCAATTTTCGAATTGGAATTTATGGACCACAAACACTGAAATTGAGCTTGGATTAAGCTTTCTGAGCTCAAACCGAAGTGAACCCAATCAAAACCGAAGGAAATCGATGGTGGTTTAGTCAAGAACAGAACCCGCAAGCCTCTCGAAAATTCAAGGTTAAGTCGTGACTTTGGAGGGGTTGAAGAGTGCAATTGACATGGGAAACAAGTTTATAAGAATCCCATGAAGCTTTTGGAAGGACCAATTGAAGGAAAACAATGGAGAATGATGACCTTCGAAGAATGAACAGTGTACGGGTATCTTTCGAATAATCGAAGGGATTGAGGTAAGGAAGTGTGTAATTGAAATCATAGATCTTTAATTGAGCATTAAACGATGAGGTTAGATGAATTAATTATTAATTGAAAGAAAGGATGCAGAATTGATGGGGATTAAATCGGGTTGCTTCGCGAGCTAACGGGTCGAATTTGCAGGGAATTGGGCGAGGACGATGAACAGTGCCCTGCATTGCAGCAGGCGTGTGGCACCCACGTACAACCACTCACGGCGGCGCGTGAGAGCGCGTGGACACGATTCCCGAGGTGAGTTCAACATGACTCTTGTTCTATGCAATGTAACGAATATTTTGACGTTGGTTTCGAGTTAATCGGACACCGTTTCGATATTGTTTCGAGGGTCCGAAGGTTTATGTTACGTTTTTAATTCGTAATTAATTCCCAAAAAATTATGGGAAATTAATATGATGTTAATTAAGTCATTAGTGACCCTGAGTAATGATTTTGGACAGGATTCGAGATTCCTGGAAAGTACCGAAAATTACGGAAACGCGTGCAGCTCGGAAAGCGAGCGGTTTGGACGGTGTGTGAGTGGACGTTTGTTTTATAACTTGATATGCATGCATAGTTAAATGTTTTTCATGATTTATTGCATGATTTGAATTGCGATGATTTGGCATGATTAATTACAGGATTTAAATGATTATTTTAATCAGTGTTTTGGGCACGTTTTTCAAGAAACTGTGAAATTGCTATTAAGGCCCGGGATGTTAAAAGGATGTTTTAAATTGTATTGTGAGTTAAAGATGATTTTATGGAATTAAATGATTTTCGGATATGATATTATGGATTTACGTGCATTGAATTATTTAATGATTTTACGGATTTACAAGAAATGAGATTTGGGCTTGAGACCCCGTGATAAATGGTTTTGACATGGTTTTAATGATGGTTTTGAAGTAAAGATTTTGAAATTGTATTTATGTTCAGTGCCCCCAGATGTGTAATTCCTAGGTAGACTTCGGATGCGTAATTCCCGAAATGACTCCGGATGTGTAATTCCCGGAGGGACTCCGGATGCGTAATTCCCGGAGGGACTCCGGATGAGTAATTCCCGGAGGGACTCCGGATGCGTAATTCCCGGAGGGACCGGATGTGTAATACCTAGTGAGGCTGGATGTGTAATTCCCAACAGGGCTGGATGCGTAAATCCCAACAAGATGATAACTCTGGATGTGTAATTCCCAGAGGACCCTCGGATGTGTAATTCCCGAGTTATATGCTTTATTGTATGATAAAATGGTTTTATAAAATGATTCATGTGTTTGGCTTGAGAGCCGGGATTTGATACTTTTCATGTGATTTGGCTTGGAAGCCGGTGATTCATATGTTTGATTCTATGCATGCATGGTTTGATAAACTGGAGGGTAAATGTTGTATTTTGAAATGTATTTTTAAATAATATTATTTTTGTCCACTCACACCTTTCCTGTTTTGATGACCCTTCAGACCGTGGCACGACGTTCGGGGCTGATCGAGAGGCAAAGGCATGAGCGGAAATCAGTGCAGTTATCCCTAGTTTGACAGGTGCTGAAGGGTAGTTTTGGGACTTCAGCTGACTTGTCAGACGGGAGCAGGACCGGGCACGGTTATCAAAGTCCAGTTGGGACGGGTCCTGTCAATGAAGTTGTGATCGTCCAATTTGACTGTGACTGCATTTCCAATTGTTGGGATGAGAAAGGCAATTGGAGATTGAAGGATTTGGAGTTATGAAGCAGTAACCATAATTGTGTGCTTTTATGGTATAGGTTTAGGTACGGATTTGAGAGGGACAAAAACACAAGAACGTAGAGTGCACTACTGACAGAGTGGTTCAAGAAAGAAAAGATTCAAGAACAGTAAGAACCATGATTATGAGAGATGAATTGGACAAAAAAAAAGAAGTGAAACAGATCTATAGATTTCAGCGGAAGCTCCAGAATCGATCATGTATGGTGGTTAGCTAAGATCATGAAAACGGCTTTGATACCATGTTTGGAAATCATGCTTGAAGGTTTTGAGAAGAAAGAAAGAGGGAGAGTTAGGAGAATAGAAGAACATGAAAAGAGGAAGAAGAAATCAGTTTTGTAATTGCTTAGGGATTGATTTACTTGATTTATGTACAACACAATCTTACTTTCTACAACATTGATTCTAAACTATATTTGTGATCTTCATACACACAAGCATTGCTTGGAGACTAAGTAACCGTATCAACAACTAATTGTGATAGCTCACACTTCTAACTAATTCTAATAGATTTTTTATGAGCTGGTTGTTCATCATCTGAGGTTATCAGCTAAAATGCAGGACCATCAGGTTATGATGTAGATGCATCAATCTGTGTTTGATTAAGCTGAGATCATTAGACTGTTAACACGAACCTCGTGGATTGAGCCCAAAGGCATGGACATCACTAGCATTGAGTTGACGTAGAGAACCAAGTCCATCTGAAGAGCTTATAAGCTAAGTAGGTAATAACTTTCTTTCTCTAAAGAATTTTGGCCTAGTGCCTACATGTCAATTTTGACTTAGTTTCGTGATAGTTCAACTCGAGAACAGAATGGCGAATGGCACTTCTGACGAGGATTACGACTAACTAAGGTAAGCTCGCACCTTAAACCTCCAACCATTAGAATCTTATCAGTATGGCTTTATTTTGATGCCATTGCAGGTAGGATTTGCATGGCGGTTGATGGTGGAAAATATTCGTTGGATTTGAGATTTCGGCTCTAACCACTGAGATTTCAGAGTGACTTTCCGTTGTCATCAGAAAAATTTTGATTTGGGAGTTTGATATTCATAGTCAATGGATTGAGTAGAATACTTTTGATAAATTGAATGTCTAATTTAATTGAATATTGAAGTAGAAAAGCCTCGTTTGAGTCGCAGGTTATCCAGCTATTAAATTACAAAATTGACTAGATCAACCAAGCACGTGGCAGCATGTGGTGGTGCATGGCAGCAAGTGGTAGTGGATGGCGGAACGTGGTAGGGTGTGGGAGGTTCTCTCGACACATATTAGAACGAGAGGCATTTTGCCAGTGCATAGAGCATGTGACCCAAATTTTGAGACGCTCTGAACACGTCTTAACTCGTTTTATAAACTTTACTTTTACTTCGGGCCTTTGTTGAGCAAACAGAAACTTGTAGAAACTTAGTAAACTTTAACTAGGGTCTAAACTGTGTTTTGGGATTTCTTGTAATAAGTGATTCGTAGTTAGGAGTTCATGTTGACCATACTACGTCAAGTGACTTTTTCCTCGACTTCTTGTGAGTGGAGCGCTTTCTTAAAACTTGTTTTTAACACTACCTTTTCTACTTGCACGTCTTGCATATTTAACACCTTGAAAGTATGATTAGCATTTTTGATTGATTGATTATTATATTATATTTCCCGAGCATGCTTGATTGAATGATTTTATTATACTTTCTGAGCATGATTGATTGTTTGATTATTATATTGTATCTTCTGAGCATGCATGATTCACCGATGGTTCTGATATATTTTTTAGCATGCTTGGTTGATTAATTATTGAATTATATTACCTGAACATAGATTGATTGTTGTTATTGTTATTTTCACGAGCACGACATGTTTGAAAATGATCGTTAGCCATGACTATACGACTTATGATATTCGCGAATTTAAACATGAACCAATTAATACATGACATGACCCTCCAAAAAACACCCTTGGTTCTCGTGAGAGGACCTGCTCCCCTCTTACACAAACACACTAAAATTACAAAATTATCCTCGTTTCGATTATATTACAAACCCATTGTCAGACAAGGGATAACTCCACATGTCAAGTATAAATGTAATCCTTAAAATATCATGCGTACCTACGCAGAGCACTAGACACGGATTAAAATAACTGCCAGAACCTACTCTGGTTAACGAGTGTGCATGCCTATGGAAATGTCTCAGCCTCAATATAGCCCATGTCTTGAGAACCTTTAAATCCTTTGAAAGTAATGCCTTTAAAAACATTTTTCCGAAATCAACCTTTAAATCCTCTGTTTTATGAAAACATGCATGTATAAACATATGAAATTATAGAAATGCCCCTAGCCCACATTTCCCTGAGAACCCCCGCTGTAAATCCTTTTGAAATCCCCTGGACACACCACAAGTCAATAAAAGCCAAACATGGTCTCATAGGTCCAAGTAGCCACAAAAGTCAAACCTCGTCCTGCTGGTCCAACCAACCCTCTAGTCCAACTTGCATCCTATATGTACTACTGGTAGACAACCATGGATCCTACGGAGTCCAACTCTGTTGGCACGTGTCGAGTCCAACTCAGACCACGTCGGAGTCCGTCCTTGGAAATCATTGGAGCCCAACTCCAGAATAGCGATCCAATCACCTGAGGTTGACCAATGCCAGAAAAAAAAAATTACCAAAATACATTTTAACCCAGGAACCAGCCCAAAACATTTACCTCCTGATCCCTAGTCCAAAATCTAGTTTCCAAAACCACCATAAATGCTAAATTTTCAATGTATATATATATATATATCGAAAATTTAGCATTTATCCAGAAATCATATACCATCAAATAACCAAATCATAACCATCCAAACCATGCCATAAAACCATAGAAATAGGTAAATATGCATGCATCACTATTATGAAAAAAAAATGTCCACTCATAGTACCGTCGATCGCCTCCAATGTCTCTATGCAATGGCCTGGAGGCAACATAAAAGCCATAAAAGCGTGAGTGGTCAAAATATCATATCAAAACTCATGTTTCGAGGAAAATAATCATTTGCCCTCCACTTTTAAAACATGCATACATAAATTAGAACACAAACAACCAAATTCCAGTTAAAATAAAATCATAACTCTTAGGACCTACGAAAATCATGAAATATATAAAATAATGAACATGGCCCACATTTCCCTGAAATCCCTGTTTATAAAATGACTAGGAAGACCCGAAAACAAACATCAGTAATCAAACAGAACCAATCCTCGACTATTCTAGCAGCAACCATCTAAACAATCTATATTACTTGTAGATGACCTCAAAATGTGTAAAGGAAAACTCCAACAATGTCCAAGTCACATATGTGGGATCTGTGATGTTGGTGAGGTATCCCCAGGATTTGGCTATGATGTCCATAAAATATCATAACATATTACTGCCTGGGTTTCTGGTGAGTAAAACTCATGCGATGTCTGAGTGATATCCTCGGAATCTGACAACATTTGGGCGGCATCTCCAGGATCTTGTGACGTCCGGGAGATATGATATGTTCTCACTAACCATGGATCTGGCGGAATAAAAATTGCACGACGTTCGGGGAGATAATCATATCTTACGAGGATGGTCAACTCCTGTGACGTCTGGGGAGATAATCATATCTTACAAGGACGGTCAATATGGAAAGTTTGCCAAAAAAAAAAGAAGCCAAAACCTTGCTTTTAAACAAATCCTTAACACAAAACCCTAGTCTAAACATTTCCAAATGGGCATAAGCCCAAAACACCTTTTCCACAAAATTGTAAAACCTCTGTTCAAAAATTACATCCTAAATAGTTATTCTAAATCTATAAATCATTGAATAACAAAAAAATTTAAAATATTTCATTCAGATTATTGCAATTAATAGAAAGAAATAAAATAAATAAAAAACACTTAATTATGCATGCATCATAGATTATGAAACAAAGCCCAATCACAATCTGTCCAAGCAGCTCAATCTTGAGTTGTGCACTCCTCTGAAGTTCCTAGATTATTATAGCTTGTAAAAAAATAACAATCGAGTGTCACTAACGTTAACATCCAAAAATGAAGGTGCAATTTCAATGGCGGTATGGGTTTGAGGTGTTTCGGTCGTGTTCCACCCTGTTCCAATCTCGTGTTTTAGTCTAACACGGGTACAATGATTTGTTCCACATGTTTGGTCTCATTCCAGTTCAAGGGGTGCGGGTTCCCAGGTTTTGCTTCACTCTCCCTTCCCTTTGTTCTAACTTTTTTTTCACTATTCCCATTCGTCCTCATTCTTCCGATTTTTCTCTCTTCTTTTTCCTTTTCTTTTTCTATTCTGTTTTCTTTCCTCTTCTCTTTTTTCTATTCTTCTTCGTGCGCAGAACAAAAAATATTCCCATTTTGCACTAATACTTGAACCCTAACACGTACACAAGGTGCCTCCCAAGGCTACCAATCAATTGCACTCAAGGTGACATCTATCACAAAATCATTCCTCACTTTAATAACTAAGCTAACTCTATCAATGACAGGACCCTACCCGATATCACATCGATACTCGTGAAAAGGACTGCTCCCACCTAGTACAAACATTTTATATTCCAAAAGTTCCCTCAGACCCGAGATAAAATGCGAAAAATAATTTCAGATAAGGGACAAATTCTACGTGTCAACCATTAAATGAAAGCTAAAAAATTAACGATTATATAGAGCACTAAATAAACAATAAACAACTTGAATCCTACTTTGGTTAACGAGAGTGCGTAGTACCAAGTAATAAGCCTTAGCCTCAATATAGCCTCGTCACATGAACATCCTAGAGGGTATAAAACCATGAAAAACTATGAGTGGACAAAAAAAAAGCCTTTGGAAAATATTTCCGAAATAATTCTTGTACCCCTCCATTTTATAAAAAATTTGCATGCAAAGACAAATAAATACTTGATTTCAGATAAAACGATTACATATATAAAACTGTGGGACCAACGTTAATCGTGTAAGATATATAAACGCTCCTGACCCACATTTCCCTGAAATCTTTGTTTTTAAGCAATTCAAAAACCTCTAGACACGATAAGTAATAATAGTCAAACCTCAAATCCTACTGGTCCAACTAGCTAATCTCATGTACTATGCGTAAACAATCATGGAACATGCAGAGTCCAACTCTGCCAGAATGTGTGGAGTCCAACTCCAACTACGTCTGAATATGTATTTGGGAACATTTGGAGTCCATCCCTGGAATAGTGATCAAATCGTATGAGGATGAAAATACTAGGGAAAACAGTTTACAAAAATACTATTAACTTGCTTTTGAAATACCCATAAAATCCCAAAACAATTGTAAGCTAGGCATGGCCCTGAAATTCGAGTTTTCCCAAAACTCGTAATAACCTATGTCTAGAAAACAACATCCCAAATATATATTCTAAAATAAGGCAATTATCCAAAAAGAATTTAAATCATATATTCAAACGATTAAAAACCAAACCATGTAATAAAACCATAGAAATATATAATATGCATGCATCATATTTTAATAAACAAACAGTCCACTCACAGTCCAACTGGTAGCTCACTCTTGAGCTGTGCGCTCCTCAGAAGTTCCACAAATGTCCTCGTCTGTCATAATAACAACCGAGGGTCCCCAAAAATACATATAACCTTGTATATAACCCCCAGAAATCCCGAGATAGTACACACGTCCCAAACATTCAATTCGTGACTTTGAACACCCAAAACTACCCTTAAACGAACACTGATCAACCTGAAACCACTATCATTAGATTCAGCACGTTGAAAGTTTTCGAAAAAGTACGTCCTGTCTCAAAACTCCCACCCACACACAGCCACGTGCTGATGGAAGGTCGGTGGCCTTCCTATGCGCTGTCCCATGTGCACTCACGTGGCATGCTGATGTCAGCCCTTATTGACTTGGCACTTGCTAACGTCACCCATCACTATTGACGTGGCACTATACTGATAGTAGGTGATGTCACCGTGATGACATCATCATGATGTCATGCTGATGTCACCTTTGATGTCATGCTGATGTCACCCACTCGCAGAAGAAGACGGCAGTGTCACCATAGACGTCGTTGAGCCGTCGGCTGAAAAACTCCATTTTGTCCTAATTTTCAAACCTTCAAATCTCCCTCATTTCTCAACCAAACCAAACAAATTATATATGAAAATTCATCTACTTAACTCCATAAATTCAAATCCAAAGTCAAGATCAAGAAAAAATACCTGGAATTTACCATATAAGCCTTGGAAGCTGTGGGTTTTGTTTCTTCTTGAGAATGGAACGATTCCACGTGGTTCCACTTTCAAATTTGGATTGTTTCTAATCGTGAAGGTCCTAGGAACAGGATCCCAGCCACATTTTGAGCTAAAAACATCCAAAAAATAAAGTTTGACCTATGGGTTTCTTTTGGGTGGAGAGGTGAGGGAGGGAGAGATAAAGAGATAATTGATGATAATGGATTGTGTGGTTCTCAATATATCCCAAAAGTCACTTTGACCTAAATACACTTCCCCAAAATAATAAGCTCACAAAATAACCAAGGACAAAAATTGTCCAAAATTAAGTAAAAAATCTAAAAAAATCCCCCATAAAAATCGTATTTAAAAAATCTAGGTCGTTAATCTCCACCCACCTTAAAGAAATTTGATCCCCAATATTTGTACCTTTCACTAGAAAAGCTGTGGATACTAGCCTCGCATCAAAACCTCGGGCTCCTCCTCCACAGAAAAAACACAATGGGAAAATAGTCACTCGACATAGCACCCTATCTTTCCAATCCCAGATTTGAACATACCGCTCACCAAGTTCAAAAATCCTCTCCGAGTTTGACTGGTTTCTCTACGAACACATGAGGCTTATCAAACAAGTACTCCCAGAGCATAGAAACCTGAAACAGCTCATTAACCATAGAGAACTCCAGAGAAAAAACCAACATGTACACTAACAGGTTTATCCTTTCAGTAAACCCCCGAGGCCCAACCAACCTACGTATACAAAATCATACAATCTCGGATCACCGTGCTCGCTACCAATATAGCACCGATCGGGGTACCAATACCCATGTTCCAACCAAGGGGGGTCAATTCTCAATCGACAAAAAGCATGAATCCTCGAGAAATAAAAAAGTACGTGGCCTCGAGATCCATCAACACTCGTGTAACACGACCATAGAAAGATAAAGCACCTATCACTAATCCAGATGCAGTGCGAGCCTCCTGCTCCGTAATAGGAAACACATGTGCTCGTCTACGAGCAGGTCAGCCGCATCCCCTCTGGCTACCACCTATCCTACCGGCCTCATGGGTAGTCTCCTGACTCCCAGATGCTACAGCCGGTAAAGGCGCTGTCACCTGCTGACCCTGCTCCACTGTATCATGATTGGTAGCACCACCGTCTAGACTATAAAGAAACTTCAGCTTGAAATGCCCAAACTCCCCACAAAAGAAACAACCATCTTCGTTACTCTAAGCAGCTCATCCACTCTATCTCAACCCTCGGATGTCATAACCCGGTTGGTTATCTCTATAAGAACCAGAGCTATAAGCACCCCTCTTTGAAGCTCCCTAAGTAACATCATCTTGAAGCTCTTGTCGTTGCCCAGAACCTTTGTATTGTTGCTGTTGCGAAGGTTCCGCCAAATTCATCTCCATCTTAGAATCCATATTCGACAAAGCCCGAAGGCTGGTGAATCATCTAGATAAAATTGATGCCCAAATCTCACTTTGAAGACCAAGCAAGAAACAACAGTGCCTACTTGCTGTGGTTGCCATCGTCTCATGTGCGTACCGGGACAAATCCAAAAATCTCTGCTCATACTAAGCAACTGTTATGCCACCCTACACCAGTTTCAGGAACTTCATCTCTATTGCATCTCGGTAAGACTAGGGATAGAAATAATGATAGGACTTGCATCTCAAACATCGAGACTACTCTCGATACTTGTCAAACAAGGGATACTCGCATTGGTTCACTACGCATGCCTCCACCTCTCAATTTGCCCCGATTTTTGTGCCACACCCCTATAAGGTAAAAAAATATTTAAAATGTGAGTGGATATAAATATATGTTTAAAACACGTATATGTTTAAAACACGTTTTCTGAGAAAAATGAACAGTTAACCTCCAATTTCTAAAATATGCATACATAGAATGAAACGTAAACAATCAAATCTCAATTAAAAGAAAATCATAAATTGTGGGATCACAACAATCATGAAGCATAGTAAACAACCTGTGGCCCATATTTCTCAAAAACTAGGATCATCAAATCATATAAAATAACCTCGACACAAGTATTAATAAGGTAAAGCAAAATCAACCAATCCAATAACAGTAAATCAAGCCAACCGATTTGATATTAGTAAACCAAATCAATATGAACACATCTGGACAAGCATTAATATCCAAACACAACCAACCAGTATCAATAAATCAACCGACCAACCAATCCTTGATTCTCGAAAATCAGTCATTATAAGAAAACTTCACTACCAATAGGAAGACACGCCGAGCATCAGCTGTTTGGGAACACCCCTAGTTTCAGCTGCTTGGGAACGGTCACAACAACAAAAACAGTAATCCCAAGTGTTAGTTGTCTGGGAGAACCCCTAGTTTCGGTTGCTTGGGAAAACAAACCAAATACAACAACCTAGAGCTACGATTGTTTGGGAAAATGTCATTGGCTTTGACCGTCTAGGGAACTCATCACCACAACAGTGGACACAATCTATTAATTAAATCACACACTTTACTTTCAACCCAAACTTTTACTCATATTCTGAGTCAAATACTACTTAAGATCGGGGTTGAACCTAGAGTACCATTCCCAAAAAGTACCATAGAATAACCATGTTTAGAACTAAGAAAAACTCATTTAACACAATTTCTTGACTTAATACTAAGCCAAAATACATCCAAAATCGGGCTTGAGCCCAGAGCATAGTTTCCACAAAACAACTGTAAAATACGTGTCCAAAAGCATCAAATAATCATCTAAAATTCATATCCAATTATAGAAACATAAATAATGCAATAAAACAATTAAAATATTTAACTATGCATGCATAATAGTTTATAAAATAAAAGTTCACTCACATCTCATTCACTTAGAAAAATCTCGTTCCGCGTGTTCCTCCGCAAATCCAAAAATTGCACCGCCTGACATAAATTATAACCAATGGTTACTAACGTCCCAAGCAACCTCACATTAAAGTACCTTAATTTTTGGGATTAAAATAAAAATTTAAAACAAAAACATGACACTTCAGACACCTAAAACTACCCCGAAGCAATGTCCGATTGACTCGAACCTACACCAATGTGTTCGAAATATCGAATACATCAAAAATCACGTTGAATGCATTTCGAGGTGGGGTGGCATGAGCCCCTATACGCCACCTGTCTCCTCTGTGTGTGGACCTCACACGCCTGCATAGTGTCACCCCAAACCTCCATTGAGTCGGTTCACTGGTCTGCACGCAAGACCTGACCCGGGCGGTTTAACCTAATTCTAAAACTCCCATTTTTAGTCCAATTTTCACGATTAAATGTGCTAGCCTACATGTAATTAACCCAGAAACAATATATGAGATCAATTCGTGGAATCCTTACCTTGAATTCCTAGATTTCAAATAAAAAATCACAGTCCAATTTCAAACTATGTTATAGGCATATCTCTATGTCATTTCCTTTGACTTTTCGATGATCAAGTTCGTAAAAGTTCTAGGAAAAAGTTTCTAACCTCAATTCGAAGAATCAAAGTCCAAATCTTCCAAACCTGATTCCAAGGTTCACGAGCTCACACTTTTTCTGGGTTTCGGGGTTCTAAAATCTCATATATTTTTTCTAACTTTCATTCTCGTTCCTACTTCCTTCTCTCTTTCCTTTTGTTTTTCTCTGGGTTCTTGTCAGGACCCACCCCGGTTTCACCCCGAAACCCGAGGTAAATCCTGCTCCCGTCTGACTTCCCGACGCACCATTCAGATAAAACTCACTCAAACCCAGTCAGACGCAGGAGTAATTAACCACAAGGTTCCAAAAGTTATAGTTTTACAGAGTATAGCATGAAATCCAAAGAAAAATCAAAACCGATAAATTACACGCACACGGAAGACTTTAAACTATTCCGGGATCCCTCACGTCACTTCTATGCCTCGGACACTGCCTCGACGTCAAGACCCCGCGCTAACTCCACAACCTGGAGGGCAAGTTAAAACAGAAAGTGTGAGTGGATCATAATAAAAGAAAAGTTCTAAAATCCTTTATCAGAAAAACTGAGTTTAACCCTCCGTTTTGAAAACCACATGCATAACCAACATTTGTTAACACAGTTATAAATCACTTCTCATAAAACATCATGAGAAACAGAAACACTATAAAACAGTTATGGAAACCATAGAATGAGTATCAGAAACCGTAGCATAAACCACAAAGCTCAAATCATCATTTCCCGATCAAACCTGCTGGACCTATCCGAGTCTTTAAACTCCCGAGTCTTTAAACTCAATCCAGGCCTTAATCATATCCGAGTCTTTAAACTCCCGAGTCTTTAAACTCAAAGGCCTACGGGGGAAATATCAATATATCCGAGTCTTTAAACTCCCGAGTCTTTAAACTCAATCCGGGCCCGTCCCCCGTCAATATCAATCCGGGTCTTTAAACCCAATATCCAGATCCAGCAAATCCAATCCATATCCAGTGTAAAACCAATTCGAAATCTATCGCCAAACTCGAAGTCGAAATCCCCGGTTCGAAGCCCTTCCGGCGTCCAGAACCGCCATTCCGAACCCAAATCCGGAAATTCACTTTTCAACCTTTAACCAAAGTCCAATTGTCAATTTCGCTTTCAAAACCAACCCTTTCTCAAAATCATGTTCCAAAATCCATTTATAATCATTTGAAATCATTTACCATTTGAAATCCCAAAACTATAACAGTATAATCAGAAATCAACCTTTTATCGTAAAACGTGCCAAATACCGGATTTTCTCGAAAAACGTGCAATTATGTAAAATCACATCATAAATCCAACAATCATGAAATCAAATATATAAAACAAGTATAGAATATAGTTATGCATGTTCGAGTTTAAGGAAAGGGTCCACTCACAGTACCAAGCCCTCAATCGTGTCCCGAACGTCCTGCACGTTCCTCGGCTTCCTCGGGAAATCCTGATCCTGTCAACAACCACCAAATTACGTCACTAACACGTCCACGAGTATCCATCTAAAGTCCCTCAAAATCCCCGGGTCCTAAACGTAACGAACCGGAACCCTAAACTTTCACCCTCGCGGAACTACTTCGATTCGACGTCCGATTAACCCGAAACCAATTCCAAAGAACTCACCATAAATCCTAGACCAAAAACCATGTTGACCGTTTTCCCCATCGCCGCTGCACGCGCCCCCACGCGCTGCCCAAAGTGGCTGCGCGTGGCCCTCACGCGCTGCTACAGTGCACCGTCTTCCTCAATCGAACCCGGTTCGGCACAGTGGTCTGCAACTCAGACCGGCGTCAGCGGTTCACTGTCGTGCCTTCACGATTTCTCTCCCTTTCTTCACCTAAAGCTTCGTCCAGTTCCAATCTATCCATTCCTCAGCTCCTCAGACCTCGACACCGCCCCAATCCCGTCGACTTAAGCTCGAACCAGACGGCCAAACTCCCCCTGTTTCACGATCCAGCCACCCAGCTCACCTCCCTTCACGGTGGCTACACCAAACTCTTCCCTGGACCTCACTGAACCTAAACCAACTCTCCTAGACCTTCGACTCAGCCCCAATTGTCACGACTTGCCGTTTAAAACCCACGGCAAAACAGAGGACACAGAGCACCTCCGTCGTGCCATCCTCCGCCGTGCACCACTCATCACGGCAGCACACACAATCGACTCCTGGGACCTCCAGGAGTCTCACCCTGGCCTCCAAATCCCTCGACGTTACTCCCAACCCCACGACTTTCGACCCTAAACTCACGGGAAAAACAGAGTAATTGTACAAAGATGAGGGATTAGCTGCCTCCAGTCGCCGCCGTGAGCTCCTCCGGAGCTGGTCGACTCCACGCTGCCCTCACAACACCGCCGCGGTCTCAATTACACCGTACACGGCCACCGCACCACCACAAGCTCACAAACTCTCTGCCTGCCTTCCTGTTTCCCCCTGGTCTTCCCATGGTTCACAACTCACACACACACGGCCACCGTGCCTCCTTGTCTCCTCCCAAGCTCTCCTTCACTCTCTGGTCACTCCTCACCCACCAGAATTCACCAGCAACCACGATCACCCTTCCAATTCTCTCAATTTCCTCCCTCTGTTTCTCTCTGTGTGTCGAAGAACATGAACACATAGCAGGGTGCACCCCAATTATTTGGGCCGTGCACACACGAGAACGTCCCAGAAACCACTCCACCTTTAGCACGTGTCACCATCCACTCCATCCTTTCTCACATGGCTCAATCCCAGCCGTCCATCTGTCCCTTTCTCTGTCCAATTTCCAGAGCACAAAAGACCAAACTGCCCCTCCTTTTAACCCAATATTACGGTTTTGCCACTACCTTTCTAGACCCGTAACTCCCACACCGTACGTCCTATGAATACGTGCCGCCTGTCATCGAACTCAGGACAACGAGATCTACGTAACCATCCTAGGTCAACGTACCAAAACCCGATTCTACAAAAAGTCAACTATTCCCCCTAATTTACCCAAATTACGGTTAAGCCCTCAACCCTCCGAACATCACAACTTCCTCCTCGGATGTCGAAATCGGGCGTGCCACCTGCCTATGGCTTCGTGACGTCCTAAACTACGTCCTAGTCACCGGTCAAATTCCATCCGACCACCCGAACTAAAGTCAACATTTTTGCCCAAACTAGGGGCAAAATCGTCATTCTACGCTAAGGACCTTATCAGTACCGACTAACCACCGTTAAACCTCACTAATCCCACCTTAAACACTATCTTAATCCCGGCTCTCGGGATGGGTTGTTACAGTTCTCAAGTGAAAGGATCAGAGTGCCAAATGGTTTTGAATTTTTGTTTGCAACATACCAAAAAAAAACACACAATAACATACTCGAACATATATGTACACACAAAACACATAGTTGGTGCACCCAAATCCAATGAGATAAGGACACTTGTCATTATCTCATGAAATCAACCAAAATATCTCATATTGTCAAATTACCAAAATTCCCCTAATTTTAAAATTACCAAAATGATCCTGATCAATTTAGACTTGTAACGAACTCATCAAATCTCTAATTCCAACAAACCCCCTATGACAGGACCCGTCCCAATCCCCCTGGATTATCGTGGGATGTGCCGACTCCCGTCTGACACCGCATGTCAGACCAGGGATAAACTCGCCACCCACTCGGGGTCCATCAAAGTACTCCAGGATCGGCGGTGGCATGTGATGTCTCGATCTCTGCTACAACCCGCATCCGCGATCAACCTGAAAGGTATTAAAACCATAAAAGCTGTGAGTGGACAAAATAAATGATTTAATAAAAACACGTTTCACAATAAGACATTTATACCCTTCACGTAAAAGTATGCATGCATCATAAAACCACTTTATTTCAAATACTTTCCGAAAGCAAGACATAATGCTTTTCAAATCAAACACGGTGAAAGTTGCTTCTCAATAGAAGCTATCAACCCAGTAGGGTCTCAGTCCAAAACCAATCTTAGTGAAATATCAATCATAGAACACGGGGTCTCAGTCCCAAACCAATCATATGGTGAAACATCATATACGTATATATATATATATATATATAACCGATCATCGGCTTCTCATATGCCTAACCTAGAACCTGTCACGATATATCTACAGTACATGTACTACTCGGGTCTCATCTCCGAGTCTACCCTGTGGATCTACGACGTCTGGGAGGACCTGTCTCCGGACCCTGTCCGAGACTATATCATATCTCTCACTCCTGGGCATGTGCTCCCCCTCAGAGTCACTCATCCCAGGCAGTGGATCGTGACACTCCAGGATCATCGACGTCTGGATGAGACTATTCATACGGGAGGGTATATACATATAAATGTGAAAACATTCATTTCTTTCAAATCATAGTTCAATTGTGTCTCATACCCGAATCAAAATCTAGGATTCCTCGAATCCGTTTCAATTCTCAATCTCATAGGCCTCAGCCCAAATCCACATCACAATAGGGTCTCAAACCTGAAATCTCATTTCATAAACCATACTGGGACTCAAGCCCAATACCACAAATCAACTGGGCCTCAAGCCTGATACCATCAATCAACTGGGCCTCAAGCCCGATACCATAAATCAACTGGGCCTCAAGTTCGATACCACAAATCAACTGGGCCTCAAGCCCGATACCACAAATCAACTGGGCTTCAAACCCGATATCACAAATCAATTGGGCATCAAGCCCGATATCATAAATCAACTGGGCTTCAAACCCGTTATCATAAATCAACTAGGCTTCAAATCTGATATCATAAACCAAATACGTCTCAAGCCCGAGATCATACTTTCAAATCCGAAATACTTTCATCAATCAAATCATTTGATAACACAAGCACATATAAAATCTGGACTAAGCCCAAGGTATCGCATAAAACAAGAATTCTCAAAATACGTGCAATAACACATTTTCCTCCGAAAAGGCCAACAATTCAAATCAAATCACATGCACTCATGACATCTCAAATCATGTTCATAAACTCATATAAAATATTTATGCATGCATCAATTCATAAAACAAAGTCCACTCACAGACCGTCCAAACTGAGCCTCGATATGCGTGCCATGAGCCTCTCCAGCTAAATCACCATCACCGGGACTCCCGGACCTGTTCAAATCATACCCGAGGGTTACTATCTACTTCAAATAGGTTACCAGTGAATCCCCCAATTTTTTCGGGATTTTTAAACGTATTTAAAATAAACCCTACACCTTTGGACACCCAAAACTACCCTGAAACGGTGTCCACTCGACTCGAAACTTGTGCCAAAATGTCTGTTACATCGAAAGGACAAAATCACCTGTTGACCATGACCCCCAACTCTGCCCCACGCACCCCCACGCGCCGTCGCAAGCGACTGCGCGTGAAGTCCACGCGTCGTCACAAGCGACTGCGCGTGAAGCCCACGCGCCAGGCACAAGGTCATCTTTAATCTCTGTCGAACCCGGTCCAGACCCAATCCACTGGTTTCTGGTTCGATAGGACCGGCGAGACCGGTTCTCTACCATTTCTAACCCATTTTCAACCCTTTTAATTCATATCCTTTCATCCCATCATTTGCAACCAATCTATGAACTCAAAAACGTGAAAATCGATCAAGGAATGTACCTCAAATTTGAAGAACCGCCACCAGTTTTCCAACCTTCTGTCTGGGCTGCTCAGCCGTCAACCTCCATCCAAATCCATCCCCAAACGTTCGTATAGGCTCAACCAACACACCCTAATCATTAGAAATCGCCCCCAACGTCCAAAACTGAAAATCAAAATTCGAATTTAAAATGGGCTTTCGGGTTTACCTGGCCATGACCCCCTCCGCCATCCACGGTGGCTCAACCATCCTCCTCACCGTCCACATCTCACCCTCAACCTCACTTTTGGTCTCTCTCAGTCAGCACAGGTGAGGGGGGGAAGGATTGGGGTTGTGGTTCGATGGGTTTCGGGTTGGTGGGAATGAAACAGATGAGGATGAATGGTGCATGAATGTGGAGTGATGGGAAATGGTTGAGTGACACTTGTCATTCATCCATTGGGCCTATTCAAAATATCTAGGCCCACCTGTAGACAAATGTCAATTCGTCTCGTAATTCGTGCAATAGTTCCTCGGAACCTCCATGACTCGTAACTTTCCCGTCAAATGTCCGATTTCGACGTGTCATCTGTCTACAGACTCGTATCGACTCGATCTACATAACAATCCTTGGTCCACAGGCATTGGATCTCCCGATTCAAAAGTTAACTTTTTGCCCTCGTCTAGGGGCAAAATTGTCATTTAGCCCTGAACGTCCGATAATCCTCGACTAATCCCTGATTAGCCTCGCTAATCCTAATTAATTATTAATTAATCCCAAGAATTTGGGACGGGTCATTACACCCTATCTATGGACTTAGGATTCCGAGACCTACATAATGGTACTCACAAAAAAGTGCAAAAAATACCTGGAGCAAAAAATCAACCTTTGACTTTTGAGGGAAAATCGTCAATTCCCTTTTTAAATTCCTAAAATTACCTTTTTTGAATTTCTGGGTCGTTACAACTGATCCATTAAGCGGTCTTTGAATGTTGCCCAAGCCACAACAGCTTCATCCAAGCCCGTTGACAATAAAGTCTGCCACAATCTTTGTAGGTAGCCATCAAGGAAAAGGTGGATGCATGCACCATGTACTCGAAAGGACAATGCATCACTCCCAATATCCGCTCAAAACATGCAATCCACTCATCGGCCCCGGGATCCAATGCACCCGTAAAATCTATGGCTCCAAGTTGCTTGGACCTCTCGATATCCACCCCCCGGAGACCCTCCTCCCCTCTGAAAATGGCATCCAATGCCTCACCAAAATGATCTGTGGTGTGACCCCGGTTAGATTCCTTATCCTCTTCCTCACTACCAGGCGGGTGACATGACTCGCGTCGTAGAAGTATAATGTCTTTTAAGAGGCACACGTTAGTAACAAAAACTACTATGCATGACAAGTGTGCAGCCCACAAGAAACAACCTAGAGCTCTAATACCAAATTGATAGAACCCTCCCCGAAATCACCTCGATACTCGTGAAATGACCTCCTCTCATCTGACACAAAAACTTTAAATTTCAAAAGTACGCTCAGTTCCGAGATAAAATAAGAAAATAATGCCAGATAAGGGATAAACTCCACATGTCAACTATTAAAAGAAAGCACGTAAATAAACGGTTGTATAGAGCACTAGACAAACGATAAACAACTAGAATCCTACTCTGGTTAATGAGAGTGTGCAATCCCAAGTAATAAATCTCAGTCTCAATATAGCCGCCTTCACATGAGTAGCCTGGAGGGTACACATTCATGAAAAATTATGAGTAAACAAAAATAAAAGCTTTTAGAAAATATTTTCGAAATAATCCTTGTTCCCCTACGTTTTATAAAAACATGCATTCATAGACAAATAAATACTTGATTTCAGATAAAAAAAATTACATATATAAAACTGTGGGACCAACATAAATCATGTAAAATATATAAATGTTCTTGCCCCACATTTCCCTAGAATCTCTGTTTATAAGCAATTTAAAAACTTCTGACACAATAACCAATAATAGTCAAACCTCAAGCCCTTATGGTTTGATCAGCTAATCCCTTATATTACACGTAGACAACACGGAACCTGTGGACTCCAACTCCATTGAAATCCGTGGAGCCCAACTTCGACTGCGTCAGAATTGGTATCTAGAAACCTCTGGAGTCCAATTCCGGAATAGTGATCCAATCGCATGAGGATGACTATACTGGGAAAAATATTTTACAAAAGTACCATTAACTTGCTTTTGAAATAACCACAAGACCCAAAAAAATTGTAAGCTAGGAAAGAGTCCAAAATTCGATTTTTCCTAAAATCTGTTTTTTCCAAAATCCGTAATATCATATGTCTAGATAACAACATCCCAAATATATATTCTAAAAACCATGAAATTATCCAAAAAGCATTTAGAATCATATATTCAAACCATTACAGACCAAACCATGTAATATAGCCATAGAAATATATAATATGCATGCATCGCATTTTAATACACAAACAGTCCCACTCACAGTCAACCCGGTAGCTCATACTTGAGCTGTGCACTCCTCAGAAGTCTCTGGAGTGTCCTCGCTTGTCAAGGTAACAAGCAAGGGTCACCAACATCACATATAACCTTGTATATAAAATCTCCCTAAAAACAAGGATAGTACACGCGTCCCAAACACGCAACCCGTGACTTTGAACGTTCAAACCTACCCCTAAACCAACTCTGATCGACCTGAAAAAAACTACCATTGGATTTAGCACATTGAAAGCTTTCGGAAAGCAATGTCTTGTCTCAAAAATCCCAACCACGGTTCGTCACGTGCGCTGATGTGTCATGCTGATGTCATCTCACTGATGTGGCATGCTGACGTCAGCCACTACTGACGTGGCATCTCGTGACATCACCCATCACCGCAGACGTGGCCCTGCTGATGTGGAACTCTACTCACTTGGCAGGTGACGTCACCTAGTGTTGTCATGCTCCCATCACCCCCTCGTTAAAGAAGACAGCTGCGTTGTTAGCCGGAAAATTCCATTTTGTCCAATTTTTTAAACCTTCATGTCTCCCCCATTTCTCAACCAATTTGGACAAACTATATATGGAAATTCATCTACTCAACCCCAATAATTCAAATTCTATCTAAAAATCAAGAAAAAGTACTTGAAATTCACGATATAGGCCTTGGAAGTTGTGGGTTTCGTTCCTCCTCAAGTATGGGTCGATTCCACGCAGTTCCACCTTCAAACTTTGGTTGTTTTAGATTGTGAGGGTCCAAGGAACACGATCCCAGGTACAGTTTGAGTTAAAAATGTCCAAAAAATGAAGTTGGAATTATGGTTTTGTATTGCATTCTTTGGGTTGCACAGGTGAGGGAGAGAGAGAGATGAAGAGATGAAGAGATAATTGATGATAATGGATTGTGTGATCCCCAACCACACACACACTAACAACCTTCCAAAAATATCTCAAAAGTTAATTTGACCAAAATACCCTTCCCCAAAATAGTAGGCTCACAAAATAACCAAGGGCATAATTGTCCAAATGTAAATAAAAATCCCCAAAAACCCCGACAAAATCATATTTCAAAAATCTGGGCCGTTACAGTCAACATACCTGTAACAATCATGTACTTAATATACACTTGAATGTACCCCGTAAAACTATTTTAAAGCCGTAATTTGACTATACGATCTCTGATTTCGACGTGATGCCTATCTACGGACTTAAAATTCCAAGATCTATGTAATGGTCCTAGATAAGTATTGAAAAAAGTTCTCCAAACAAAAGTTCAAACTCCGAACTCAATTACAAACAATGGAAAAATAGTTATTTCTATTTAAAATTGCTAAAATTACTTTTATTGAATAAATGGGGGAGAGTGAGGATGAAGACCTTTTATAAAAATTTATTTTATTTCTTTAATTGTATGTTTTTTTATCTAATTGAAATTTTTTTCTCAAACATTTAAAAATAATTACGATTTTTAACTATATTTTATCCACATGGCGCTACCCAACTCCCACATAAGCTTGAAAATTTGGTGTCATATTTGATGCATCATCACTTAATAGACTTTTGACATAAGGTTCTAATTGAAAGAAAATAGAAAGTTGAATGAGTGCAATATAACTCTGTTATTTGTGTCAAACCATAGGGTAATAAACTATAAAGTTAATTTGCTCATTATATTATTATTATTATTATTATTATTATTATTATTATTATTATTATTATTATTATTATTATTATTATTACAGTAAGGAGTTAGGGATATATAGGGGACGTTTCAATAACACTGCACAATTTTTGACACAAATTTTTCAGCAATTAATCTAAACTCTTTTAATTGTTAGAATTAATTTCAATTGTCATCTTAAATTTTTCTAATTTTAATAAATATAGATTGGAAAACAAATCCTCAAAAATTAATATTAATATTCTCTCAACCCTCTCAATATTTATTTTTCTCTAATTATCTCAATATAAGTGTAGCCTTTTAGTGCTAACTGAACGTAAAATAATGACTTTTGTGCTACATCGAAAGGGTCCTCACGTAATGGATCCGTTCGGATTCTTGCAACCTCAACCAGATGGTTGGAAATTGATTCCAAAAGAACCTATTTCACAAAGTAGTGGTAATTTCTCCCTTTTTAGAATGGCTTCAGTAACTACATTTATGTTAAGTCTTGTTGTTCGGGCATCTCTTCCCCAATTAAACCCTTCCTTCTCTAGGTATTGATCTCTTTTTCTAAACCATTGGAAAATCCCAAATTTAACCAAAATAAATCAACATTTGAAAACCTAACGCCTAATCATTATCTCTTTATTTTATTTAAGTCTACAATTTTTTTTTCTAGCTATCGTCGTAGAGTAGAAGGAAAAAAATGTGGATGGAAGAGAATACATACATATATATATATATATATATATCTCTTCTATTATTCTTATTATTCATGCCCATAATATTTTTCTTGTATTACGAGCCGAGTGTTCCGAGGCAACCCTTGTTGGACCTCCACATGGAACCTTGTTTGTGGAGGCGAGGGAGGCGGACCAATCGTGGGAATATCTTTTGTCGTGGTTGGTGTCGTATAGAGATGTTGGATGGGTTGAGAGCAGCGGGCCTTGATGCTACGACCAATCCTTGAATGGGAAGATTAGGAAGCAAACGGGCTTTCTCCGCTCAAGTGTAGGTGTGGCACTAGTAGAGGAGACTGCTACTAGACAGTAAAGGATGGTTCTGTTTTCGACCCATAAACCTTTCTTCTGATCAAAGCGATCGTGGAGCAGGTGGATCCTACGCTGTTCTTTTCTATGTCTTTTTCCAGGACTTAACATTCTTTTCCAGCGTTGCCCAAACCAATAAGTCTTATTTCGCCATGATATTCTGATTGGTGATGTTGTCGTTCCAGTTTGTTAAGGTGATTAGTGGTCTCAGGTTCTCTCGAGTCGAAATTAAAGTAGTCGGACCGATGCACAAAGATGGTATCCCGACTTATGAAGTCGGAAACCACGTTTGAATGGTATGTCCCAAAAACCAATTACTTGCTTAAGAAAATATGGTTTACATATTAAAATGAATATGGAAGTACAAATACACGAATGTAAAAGTACTTGAATGTAAACGAACTGAAATTACAAGTGCGAGGAAGTAAATTATTCCCTTCGTGCATCAAACTCGTAAAAAGTAAGAAGTCTAGGAATCATCAAATGAAAAGAATATCAGCCAGAACTCAAGACATGAGATGGAAGAGCACTCAAATGCGATGGCAAGACGTCGAAGGGGAGGTCTGAGTTCCCCAGAGATCGGCCATGAACTGCAATCAGGATGAATTTTCGTGGGACGGTAACTAAACACTATCTGTAAACCGATAGTCGGGATGACTTTCCGTGAACCAGTAGTTGATAATATCAACCCTTATGACACGAATTGGTCAGGAAGAACGTTAATCTCCTGCGAACTTCCCCTGAAAGTCGAAGAACTGGTCAGTCGGAATGATGGTAACCTTTATGACACTAGATGGTCAGAAATAAGGTTTATACAAGAAATGAAGCTTAACAATTATGAAAATACTGCTAGAGCGGTCAGAAAGATGGTTACGCAGTTGCATAAATACCTCGAAGGGGTGAGAAGAGAAGTTGCATCTTGATTTCTTAGGTCGAAAGAAATAGTTTTTGCCACAAGGGCCAGCTGTTTTTAAACCAAGAAACCTTGGTTAAAGGTGTTCAAAGGTTCCAAAATTGATGGAGATCAATTTGCTGAGCTTTGATTGGTTGATCTTGTTGTTCTTTGAGAATCCAAGTCGTTCTCTATTTATAGCGGGTCGAGCAAGTTCTTCAACTTGCTAGATCGAGACCCATGTGGGGCATACCTTTCTATTTTATGTTAGGATGCTTCCCCATTTGTCTCTGTCTTCTCCATACTTTATCAGTACCGCCCAAGTCTTTCTTGTTTTCCGCACTTAAATTGCTCAGTCTTGGGCTGAGAGTCATTTTTTGGGCCTTTAATTTCGGTGAGCCATGACTTGGGCCCAGGGGAATTTTTCGGGTGTAAACATTTCCCCTTGAATTTGAAATGCTTTAGGTATAAAACATTTTAAATTCATACGAACGCGTCATCACTCCTTTTCTCTTTGCTGCCTGTACCTTTGGCAGTTCCACTTCGTTTGCACTACCTTCCTTGAACAAGTCATCACCCTTCCAGTTTCTGTAGTTCTTTGCTCGAGATACATGTTGAAGCACATGGCTCCTAAGAGAGCCTAGAAAGGAAAAGCCCCCATCGGGTCTTCCTCTTCTGTTGATACATGCTTCGTGCCTTCCTAAAAAATCCCCTAGATTTCTGGGGAAAATTTCAAAAATTGTCGCTCGCTTGCCTGGGATGTTCTCGATACATCTAAGGCAGAGCACCACATCGCCCGTGGGCCAATTTTCCCTACGGACCCTGACCACCGTTATTTCCTTGGGCCGTATTGGCGAGGGCAGATACCTGCTGTAGCTAATTCATTATACGACATTTTGTCGGAGTTCCAATCGTCCCCAATTTTCCAGCGCTCTTCCTTCCCATAGAGTGACATTCATTCGAGATGGGCCCATTTGTTCCTTTCTGGAAATAAATCAAAGATTTCTGGCCGGTTCTTGAAGTGGGTCGCGAGGATGAAAATGTTATACTTTCGTGAGTTCTGGCGTAATAGAGTTTTTCACATGGTGAGTTTATCTGATATGCCTACCTCTCTTGACATAAACCGGCTTAGTGCTGCAATTTATTTTTGGAACGATAGTACCAATACGTTCGATTTTCGAGTTAGCCCCATGATGCCGGCTCTGCTTGACGTGACCATCCTTTTTGGCCTAAACCCTTCAGGCCAGATTGCTAGTTTTACCAATTTATTCACTGACCCATACATTCCCAATGCAACGAGCCCTACAATGATTAGAGCCAGCCCCCATAATTTAACATTTTTTTCCTAAACTCACCCAAAAAAGATCTTTAATCTCAAAACTACAAAAACTCACCTTATTATCACTGTTGAAGATCTTGGTCTTTTGGCCATGAATACAAAAAACTGTTCTTCAGCCTTCCTACGTCCATTTCTCGGTTTTTATCAATTCAACGACCTCGAAGGAGTCCACATAACCTTCCAGCACCCTTGTTTGTAGGTTAGAGATCCTCGAATGGACTAATCCTTCCCGGCCAAGTTTGAACCCTTCAAGGGTTTTTTCACTGCCACAAGCCTGGGTACATGTGACGACCTGGAAATTCAAAAAAGGGAAATTTAGAAATTTTAGAAAGGAAATGACGATTTTACCCTTGATTAATGGGGTCAAAAGTTGACTTTTTATTCGGGGACACTTTTCAGACTTTCCGCGAAGACCGTTGCATAGGTCTCCAGACGCTAAGTCCGCAGACAAGTGGCATGTCGAAATCGGAGTTTGGATGTGAAAGTTACGGGTCTGAAAAGGGCAGGGGTATTTCGGTCATTTTGTAAGGAGGGGCAAAATTGTCTTTTCAGTAATTTGGGTAAGTCAGCTATGGTTGTTTTGGAGGATGACACCTGTCATGTTCATAGATGGATTGGTGGCACTGTTTTGAGTTGTCGTATGTTCCTTGTGCCCGTGTGTGTGTGTTTGATCGAATAAAATCTTCTTGGTTTTGATTCAAGACACCAATACTTGAGAGAAACCAGAGATTTAGGGAGGAAACGGAGAACTGTGAGATTGAGAAAGAATTAAGAAAGAAATTAAGCAATAGAACAGAGAAAAAAAAGGAGGGATGAATGTTGAAACCCGAAACCCAGAGAATTCGAAATCTTAGAATTTTGAATTCAGATTTCTAGGCGTGGATTGTGGAAATTGAGCCCTTTTTTAAGCTTAGTGAGATTTCTACAAACCAAACCATTGCACATTGGAAATAAATAGATGAAGAATAGACCAAGAACAGTACTTGCGATATCTTGAAATTTTCAAGGTAATCGGGCGAGGAAGGTGACACTGTAGCAGCGAGTAGACTTCACGCACAACCGCTTGCAGCAGCGCGTGGGTGAGAATCTCAAGGATTTGCGATTCCTAGAAATTACAAAAAAACGTGCAGCTCGGCATCAGGCAGTTTGGACGGTGTGTGAATGGACGTTTTTTTTTATAAACTGTCATGCATGCATAGTTTGGTTTGTCGCATGATTTGAGTTGCAATGATTGCATGATGATTCGATATGATTATTTGGTGATTTTATGGATTTAACAATCGATTTTCGGGCATGTTTTACGAGAATGGTGAAAACGATGTTTTGGGCTAGGCCCAGATTTGAAAATGGTGTTTTGACTTGGAATGTGAGTGAAGAATGATTTAATGGATTATTTAATAAGACTAGGCACATGGAACCAAAATATCGAGATCGTACCGTTCCAGATCAAACCATATCGAAAAAAAACGAATAGTAAAATCGTTGTCTGTTTGGTACGGTACCGAAACCGTACTGATATAATTCGGTACGGTTTCAGTATCGATATTTTGAAAAAACATCCCATACCGATACCGTACCGAATTAGGATATTTTTTTAATAATTAAATTTATTTCTTATTGGTTAATTAGAAAATCCTATACTTTTAGTATAGTATTGACCATAGCTAATCAAAACCAAAAAAACCAACAATTAAAACTTAAAACTAGGGCTACGACTAGATCTAGTTTTTACCCATCTCTTGAATCTCTTCGTTCGTTGTTCAGACTTCAGAGGCTGCAACTCTTCTTCAGTTCTTCTTCAACTTTGTTGTTCGGCGACTGCCAGTCATCTTCTTCCGCCACTCCAGTCATCTTCCTCAGCTACTGCCACTCATCTTTCTCCTTCATTGCTACCCATGGTTTGTTCTCTAATATACTACTCATGATCTCTTCTTTAATATAAATTTTTATATGGTTTTCTACTTTTCTTCCAACTGAAACTGCTTCTAATCTTTCATAATTTCATTCTTCTTCTTGGCTAAAGCATTTTACGTTGTGCAATAATAATCACAAGTTTTTGGATCTGCCCAACTCAATTTTGGCTCCTTAAGAAGCTTTATCTACTAGTATAGATGGACAGTGGAGTGTTAACTGGTCTGAACGTTTAGAATCTTTTCTGCAACCATTGAGAAGAAAGACTAGCATGATTTCCTCCCTGCACCATGTCACAGTAATTCACCATCCCACAAGCAACAAAAATCCAAACTAGAACCCATGTCGTGAATAGTACTTGGTACAAAAAACTCCCAAGGATTCCAGCTCTCATATTGTGGATCAGACTTGCAACAAAATATCTCCATTGCTGAGAGAATAATCAGTATATATTGTCCGTATTGATGTGTGCAAAATGCGCTGGATGTTCATATTTCAGAATTGCAGAGAACCTTGTAGTCTATGGTTGGTTTTATGTCCTTGTGTTTTGGCTCCAATTTTTTATTTTTTTTTATTTGACGTTTTTGTGGTGAAGGTTGGACACATGTACATTTGGAAATGTTACAAAAGTGACACGTCTTTTAGGCAAAATGCTAGTAGGGAAACTACATTAGGGACGCCTTTATAACCAAGCTTAGATAGAAGAAAATTATCTTTGCTAGGAGTGATGATGTGAGAGATTATAGCTTAAGGTCTGGTCGTCCAAAACTTGAGGCCAAACCTTAAGCCATTAGCAATTAACTCGATATTCTTTAATGGTTTAGGGGCATTGTTTTAGTTTGTTAGAACTTTTTTCCTTAATTGTCAATTTTGTTGGGTTGTCTTTAAAAATTAAGATTTGGTCATGTGTCCTTGTGAGTAAAAGAAAATGGTTGTCAATACCTCTATGTCATTAGTTCACTTTACAGTCCCAATACTAAAGTACTAAAATGGCAGCCATGCTAATATTTCATCTTTTTGTGTGGTCTTCAACTTTATTTGGGTAGAGGACCACCGATCCATCCTACAAATTGGATTCTTTGATGCTTGGATTTCTATTATGCTTTGTTGAAGTTACACATCTGATATGAGAAGGGGTGTTATAAGAGCTAGCCAAGGACAAAGTGATAAATCACGTTAATGAGAGTGAGGGATCTAAATTGGAATCTGATTGTATTTCTGAAATGTACAAATAAAAACCTTCATGAAAATAGGACAGAATTTGTGATTCATCTAAATATGCAAACCAGAACTGAAAGCTTTGAGGAAACATGTTCTAATGGGGCTAGTGAGTTTTTATTAGACCACCACCATGCTTTGAAATATGTTAGCTGATAGACACAAAAATGTGAGTTACACTTGATGTCTAATTTCTATTTTCATTTTTCCATATGATCATCAAATAATGAGGGTGGGATATCTACTATGTACATCGAGTCTTACATTAACTAGCATATTTATTAGACCTTTCTTCTCCCTTGCTTGTTGGTTGCTAAGTTTTTGCTTGAATTGTGTAATCTTGATGTATATTTGAGCCTAGACATCTAAGAAGATAAGTGAAAATGTGGCCTTTTTGATAATGCATTGCATATTTATGGTTATGCATATTGCATCTTGAAGGCGTTTGTATTTCATTTTAACTCGTTAATTTTTCTTTCATACCTATATAGTCTTCAATCAAGTCCAAGACCGGGCAGCAACAACCTAGTGTTGGTTTTTCATGTTCGTCAGCGGCAAGTGCATCCTCATCTTGTTCTATTCAAGCCCAAAAACCTACTGACCTACAAGCTGATTTGGAAGAAAATGATGAAGGAGACCAACATGTTCAATCCACAACTAGGGAGCCCTTGTCTAAAGCAGTGGTTAGAAGCTCATTGGAGGAAAAAGTAAGTGACCTTACATCTGTTGCTATACCTGGTAGATTAGGGAAGAAACGTAGTCTTGTTTGGAAACACTTTAAGACTTATGAATTGAAGACATTGGAGAAACAATTTGATGATAAAGGGAAAGATATAATGGTTGACGTAATACGTACGAGGGCTAAATGTATTTACTGTCCTAAGAGTTCAAAGGATGATTATGCTGCAGATGCTGGTAAAAATGGGACTCGTAGAATGTTGAACCACATTAATAATTTTTGTAAGTACTACCCTCCAAATCAATCAAAATTTCAGAAATTTCTAGCATCCGATAAGTCCCATGGAAATAAGATGGTTGCTAGGGGATTTGTGCAAAGTGATTGTTTGTCTGCTTGTGTTGAGATGATTATCCTAGATGAGCTTCCATTCTCATTTGTAGAGAATATGGGGTTTATGAGGTTTTGTAGTGTTACTTGTCCAATATTTAATGTCCCGAGTAGAAGAACCTTAGTAAGACAATTTTTGAAGATGCATGACAATATTAAAGAGGAATTGAAGAAGGATTTGGGTAATCATAGGGTATGCCTCACAACTGATACATGGACTAGTCTTCAAAACATCAATTATATGGTGCTAAGTGCTCATTTTATTGATAATGATTGGAATATGCACAAAAGAGACTTGAACTTTTGTGTGATTCCTAATCACCAAGATGCAACCATAGGTAGGCTTATAGAGTCTTGTTTATTAGAATGAAAAATAGAAAAAGTGTTACTATTACTGTTGATAATGCTGCTGCAAATAAGACTGCTTTGGATTGGGTAAGGTCAAAGATGAATAGATGGAATAATTCACAAGCTATATTGGAGGGGAAATACTTACACGTGAGATGTTGTGCTCACATTACTAACTTGGTGGTAAGCAGTGGGTTGAAGAGGTTGAATAAGTCGGTTCTAGCTATTAGAAATTCTGTAAAATATGTGAGGTTTTCCCCAAATAGACTGGACTATTTTAAGCAATCTTTGGAGAAGAAGAAGTTATCCAGCAAAAATTTAGTGTGTTTGGATGTCCTTACAAGGTGGAATTCGACTTACCTTATGTTGGAGACAGCATTGAAAGTTAAGTCGACTTTTAATAGAATGGGGGAGGATTCAAACAACCCTTTTCTATCTTATTTTAAAGAGCCAAACGACGAATTTGATGATGAGAGAAAGTTAGTGCAAACTTCTAGTAAGAGACTTAGGGTTGGGCCACCAAGTGAGGAAGATTGGGAAATGGCAGCAGCCTTTGTCAAGTTTTTGAAGGTATTTTATGATGTGACATTCAGAGTGAGTGCTTCTAATCACCCTACTGTCCACACAACCTTCTATGATGTGCTAGACATAGAACATTAAATTGACAAGCTCCTTGTCCCTCCTGAAATGCTCATTGGATCACCACCAGACAGAGTGTTGATGGACATGGCAGCACTTATGAAGGAAAATTTCATCAAATATTTTGGATCTTATACAGAACTAAACAAGTTAGTGATTATAGGACTTGTTTTAGATCCTAGATTCATGCTGAGCCACATCACTCATTTGTTTCGGAAAGAGAAATTTGATGAATATGAGGTGCAATGTAACTAAAGAGCTAAAGGGATTGTTAATGTCATTGTATGAGGCGTATGGAGGGAATGTGGAAGGGGGAAAATAGCAAACCAACTTTTCTAAACAGAGCTCAACAAATGCTATGAAATTAGAGGGGAGTAAAGGTGGATGCAGAGATGATATTTTGGATTGTTGGAGAAAGGTTGTGCAAGAGAGTGAAGAAGCAGTGGTAGCACATGAAGTTGACCAGTTTTTGATGGATCCTTTGGAGTTTACAAGTAAGACTTTGATATTTTTCATGGTGGAAGGTACATGGTTCAAAGTACCTGGTATTGGCAGCAATTGCAAAGAATGTGCTTGGCATTCAAGTGTTAACAGTAGCTTCTGATATGTATGCAAAGTTGGCTACGAGGAGATACGATTTGTCAATCTTTGGAGGATGAGCTTTCAATTGAAGAACTTGAGTTTTATTAAACAATTGAACAAGGTAACTTGTCTTTAAGTATTGAATATTTTTTAGTTTGTGATATTAATTTTCATTATCCGGCTATGTAAATTAATTCTTGATATTTTTTAATTGTAGAATACAAAAGTGGTGGGAAGTCTACAAATACATGAAGTGGGAAGAACCGAAGAAGTGAAGTAGCTTATAATATTGTTTTTTGTTATTCTTCCATTTTGAAGACGTAATTTTGCATCTTTTTTTATGAATTTGGATTGTATGTATTGTATGGAAGTTTAGTGTGTGTTGATGATGGCAGTTTAGTGTGTGCATTGATATGTTGATGATGATGTTGACTTGTGTTGATGACTTGATGATGCTTGGAAAATTGAAATTTGGATTGTATGTTCAATGTTGCTTGATGTAATTTGATTATTTATCATTTAGAATCTTAGATTATATGTTGATTTAGTTTGTTAATGTGTTGATGATTTGATGATATTGTTGTTGAAAAGAATTATATATATATATATATATATTTGTGAAAGACATTTTGGTTGAGAAGAGGGTTGAAAATAATATTTCATACCTCTTTACAAAATTTTGGTTCAAACCGAAACTATACCGAAACCGTATCAAACTTAATTGGTACGGTGCGATCTGGTTTCACTTTCAAAATATGGAATACCGAACCATATCGTACTGATTAAAATTAAAGGGTATGGTTCTGGTATCGATCAATTTTGTACCATACCGAATCGTGCCCACCCTTATTATTTAATGATTTCTGGATGTGATTTTACAGATTTGCGTGGAAATGGTATTTTGGGTTGTGATTGTACGGATTTGCGTGAAATGATGTTTTGGGTTTGAGACCCTGTTGGAAATGATGTTTCGAGCTTGAGACCCTATTGGAAATGGTTTTGATTTGGTTTTAAGTCAAATATGGTTTTGAAACCAAGGTTTTGGAGTTATGTTCAGTGTCCCCGAATTTGTAATGCTTAGGAAAACCCGAATGTGTAATTCTCGGGTTAGTTTGGATGCATAATTCCAGAAACGTTTCGGAACGGTAAGATGTGTAATTCCCTGAGAATTCGAATGTGACATGCCCGGTAAGTCTGAATGTGTAATTTTCAGAAAGTCTGGATATGTAATTCCCAAGAAAAGCCCTCAGATGTGTAATTCCTGAACTTTAAAGTGTTGAATTGTGTTTAATAGTGATTTTGTAATCAAATATTTTATGGTGATTCTTGAAAATAGATTTCAGGAAATGTGGGCCATGGGCTTATTGTGGGTCCCACGGTTTGTGATATGATATGATTTGAAATCTGATTGTTCGTGTTTTATTCTATGCATGTATGTTTGTGAAATTTGAGGGTAAAAGAGTTCATTTGAAATGTATTTTCAAATGATATTATTTTTTTCACTCACACCTTTTATGTTTTTTATGACCCTTGAGGCCGTGGCACGAAGACTGGGGCTGATCGAAATGCGGAGGCATGAGTGGAAATCAGTGCAGTTATCTCTTGTTTGGCAAGTGCTGAGGATAATTTCGGTACTTCAGTTGAGTTGTCAGACGGAAGCAGGACCAGACGCGATTATCAAGTCCAATTGGGACAGGTCCTGTCAGTACAACTCCACATTTCCAATGGCTTTTGATACTTCTCTCTCTCCCTTTCCTTCTCTCCTTTCTCTCCTTTCTCCCTTCCTCCCAGACCTTCTCCCTCACGGTTATAAATTTCTCTTTTTTTTTTCTTTTTTTTTCTGTTTTTACCCACTAAAACCACCCTTCACACATATAAAACATAGGAAGTCAGTGAAGGAAGGAGGGAGGGAGAGATCCAGATGTTTTTGGACACTTGGCACTCCTCAAAATATCCCATGTGCAAAATGACTCATTTACCCTTGTGCCAAAATTACCATATTGCCCTTAATCTATTTTTGACCCATAACTACCGTATCTGATCTCCCATTTTAGCATGCTACTTGTCTATTGACTCAAGAGTCCGGGATCTACGTAAAGGTACTCTCGAAATACCCAAAAGTTGTCCATATCAAAAGGTCAACTATTTGACTTAACAGCGGTAAAATCGTCATTTTGCCCAATTTTCCTAATTAGATTTTCTTTGATTGTCCGGGTCGTTACATGAAAGGCCCACTTGTTTCCTGGTCTACTCATCTTGGGATCGATTATGGCTAAAAGCTCATCACATTCAGCCCATCCAACATCTCTACACGTCACCGTTCACAAGAAAAGATATTCCCCATGAGTGGTCTGCCTCCCTTGCTCCGCATATCAGGTTCCGGGCGAAGGTCCAGTAAGAGTCGTCTTAGGACATTTAGTTCCTAAAACGAAAAAAAATATTTTGGGCAGGAACAATTATGATTTATTTTAGACATATAGAGCAGTTACGACTTATTCCACACATATAGAATAGTTACCGCCAATCTTAGATGATAATACATATATATATAAGTGTAATTTTGATTTATCTTAAATATGTATATGAAAATTGTTATCTATGTTTGTTGAATCAAAGATTGAACCCGTCGCGAAAAGTCCTCACAATTCCTGTAAACAACAAACAAATAGCTATCGTTGCTTCGATCGATTTACCCGGGGGGTTGATCGACCAAGAACACTCCGATGCTTAAGTTAGCTTTGAGAGAGGAAATGGATGTACTTCGAAACGAAGAATCAACGTACCTTGGAAATGAAATGTGCCTTGCTATTTATAGGAAAATTTTGGGAGCCTTGGAGAGTTCTGATTGGTCGGTTTGAATATTTAATTAGTAAATAATATATTATTATTAAATATATTATTTAATAATTGTAATGATGGCTCATCATGATAGTAATGATATTTATTGTATTTTAATATTTATATTAATTATCCATTATTAAGAATAACGATAATTAACTCTCGGGGAGAATATCAATATTACGGAAACTTTAACCCGATCAAATAACGTATTTAACTGGTAAATAGATTATTTAATGTGCGGGTATTTTTCAAATGATCAGCGTTATTTGCCAAGGGCAATTTGGTCATTTTTTGGGAATTACGGGACACGTGGCAGCTCTATAATTTTCGGATGATTTTGGGTTCCACAATGTTAAACATGTCGGGCGGTTGCAGTTTTATCTTACATATGTAGATTAGTTACAGTCTATCTTACATATGTAGATCGGATACAGACTATAGATCTTAATTACACACATAAAATAACTACAGTCAATCTAATATATACATATAGAATTTCGATTTATCTTACTTATGTGTAAGGTTGTTACGATATATCTTACACATGTAGAGAAGTCATAGTCTATCTTACACTTATTGAACATTTTTTTATCAGTCTATCTTAAATACGGAGGTATAGTACATCTCAATTTATTTTAGAGATTATGTCAAAATCAAGATCTATGTGGAACATAGATAATCACTTGAGATCTATCTTGGATAATAGTGCAATATTGACCTATACTCAACTGACATATAAAATTACAAGTCATGTTACAAATATTGATCAGTTATAGGCATCTTGTACATATAGCATATTTTTAGTTTATCTCGTATTCATATGGAATAGTTACACCTTATGGGAAAATATAATACAAGTGGTCTTAAGTATATAGTGCAGCTTCCAATAATATTACATATAATAATATATTATATGTTACACATTATTCATTTCAAATCACATGTAATTTAATGACAGTCTTACATCAAATAATATTGTGTTGGTTTCCCAGCCTCTTATGCGAGCAGTTAAGAAGTGGGAAAATAATTAAAATTGAGAAAGGAGATGTGAAAAGAGTTAAAAATTAAGAAAGCAAATGTAATAAAGCCAAAATGGTTGTTTACGTGCCCAACTAGATGAAAGGTCATAAGTGGTATTTTTTATGCTATAAATGGTCGTATAGAGACCTTCCAATAAAAAAATCTGAAAATTAAAGAGTCATTTTTATGTTCAATATTTAAGTATTTGAGTTTTAAAGTAAAACAAAATGTGGTTACAAATCATCTAATAGTTTCGGCTTATTTTAAGGAGCAATTTTCAATTCATCTCATATATATATATATATATAGTGCCAGTCGTAGGGCAAAAATAAAAAATGAACCCTTAATTTATACATTTAATTATTAAAAATAGAAATTTTTACAAATTGATTATATTATTTTTATATTATGAGGCCTCATTAAAACTTTTGTCAGAAGAAAACCCATTGAAAAAAAAAAAATCTCAAATAAAGGAAAAATAGTACCTCATATTTTTAACACTACATTCAGTCTTTTCTAAAATAAAAGCAACAACTCCTATACTCTACATAACCTCCCTGGGACAACTAAAGTCATCATTTCTAAACAGAGGTAACATAATAACAATAGGCTGCTCAAACCAGCAAGGTTCTATCATTTCATACAACTACAAGCTTCCATATTCAATACAAAAATAGTCTTTAATTAAGAGCTCCACCATTTAACTAGCATTATGTTCCTACAAAATTTTAAAAAAAAACAATGAAATCACAAACACATAATTTACCACTTCAAATGTCTTTTTCTTGCACTCTTAGAAGCAAAATCATCAATTATGTTTGTATATTCAATATTTTTCAGCATATCATTTTCAATACATAATAATGCTAAGCAATTTAGCCTATCTTGAGTCATGGTGGTTCGCAAATAAGATTTTACCAATTTTAATTTGGAAAAACTTCTCTCTGCAGATACTACAGTCACAGGTATAGTCAATAATATTTGATAAGCAACCATTACATTTGGAAACATATCTATTGTTTTTACAAACTCTAGAAGTTTAATGGATGTCCATGGTTTATCAGTTTCATATGCTTCTTTTGGTAGCATTATTTGCAATATCTGTAATTCTGAATATAAGTTTCTTGCAACAACATCTGAAACACTGCCATGTTTTAAAACTTCTTCAAGATTCACACTAAAACTTTTCAATTCATTATCATCCAATAAAATTATTTTTTTAGCATCAAATAAGAATCCAAAAATGGAATCAAAATTACGCATTTGTTCAAACCTATCCCTAAATTCATTAAGAGCAATATCCATAACGACAAGAAAATAGTCAGTTCTAAAAGAATCTTCAGCTAATTGTTCTTCCCTATTAGTATTAGGAATCTCATCAAAATGCCTTTTCCTAGAAGTTCTTCGTTTTTTGGAAATATAGGCTCAATTCTCATATCTAAGGAAATTTGTTTGGCATCATTCATGGCAGAAGCAAACCCATTATCTCTGTAATTTTCAAAAAATAAAACAAGACCTTCTAATTGTTTTGTTGCAACATCAAGACACATATTTTCATATTGTCAAGTTTTGCTAACTATGTTAATCTTGTTCAATATATCATGCCAAATAACCAAACTTAATATAAATTCAAAACTTGAAAGCTCTCATTCTGCTAAAGTTCAAGCATCTATTTTCAATTTTGTATCATCACTAATTTCTACTAGTTTAAATAAAGCTTCCCTGATTTGAGAAGTTTGTGATTTTATTACTTTCACACTTCGAATGTGACTTTCCCAACGTGTAGTCGACAATGATTTTAGAGTTAAATCATCAACATAATTAAGCAAAACATCCCACCGCTTTGTTGAATTAGAGAACACGGTATATATGCATTGACATGCTCCAAAAAAAGATTCAGCTTTAACACAAGATTTTGCCATATCACATAGTATTAAATTAAGAGAATGAGAACCACATGGCATGTAAATTGCTCTAGGATTTATATCAAGTAATCTTTTTTGAACACCCAAATTTTTCCCTTTCATGTTAGATCCATTATCATACACTTGCCCATTCACATCATCAATATTAAGATCAAGGGATTTTAATACAGCTTGCAATTCATTAAAAATTCCTGCTCCAAATGTAACTTTCACATATGAATACTCTAAAAAATACTCATTTATACTTATTGGAGAACTTGAGGTATCTACACATCTTATTATCAAAGTCATTTGTTCTTTGTGACTTGCATCAGGAGTACAATCAAGGATCACTGAAAAGTATTTTCGCTCTTTGATTTTTTTTAGTAATCGCTTGTTTAACTTTTGATGCTATAGTAGAAATTAATTCATCCTGAATTTTATGGCTAAGATAATGATTATGAATCTTTCTATCATCAATGAGTTGAAAGTGTGTTTGCATTACTGGATCAACTTCTGCTAACATTTCAAGCAGACCTAGAAAGTTTCCATTAGCATCTTCATAAGGTTTTTCATTTGTTCCACGAAACGCCAAATTATGTGTAGCCAAACACTTCACAACAACAATTATGCTAAGCATAACATCTTTCCAATGATGTGTATCCTTCTTGATCAGTTTTTTGTAAATCTTTATCAATAGTTAAATTTTTTTCCTTATCTGTTTTGTAACTCAATCCATGTTTTCAAATTAGTGCAATGTTCAATACTGTATTCATGTTGTTTAAGTCTCTCACCTAGATGTTTCCAATCTCTAATTCCTTCCCTTGCTAATTGGCTTTTAGATTGCATTGTCTTAAACAACTTACAACAAAAACAAAAAACTTTATCTAACTCCTTTGAGTACACTAACCATTTTGTATCAACAAATTCCCCATTCGGTAATATTTTAGCATAATAATTTAAGGAAAAATGTCTAAATTTTTTATCATGAGGAAATTTAATATTGTCTTCTCGTATAAGCCCCTTTTCAGCAAGTAAATCCCTCATTTTTGCATCAAGACCATCCCAAACCCTTGGATAAAAAATATTCAAATCAAATCTGGACTATTGGCATTCAATTTCACTAATTATTTGTTCATCTAAATCATAAACTTCATTTTCATTCAAATTTTCAGAAATTTCATTCACATCATTATCTTTTTCTAAATCTCCCAAATTAATATCGAGTTCAGCTTGTAAATCTTCCTAATTAATATCAGATGCAGCTTGCAAATTATCCAAATTAATAGCTGGTTCAGTCAATAAATCTTCAGATTCAGCTAAATTTTCGGGAGAATAATTTGTTTTCTTAACAAAATAGTTATTCAAAGATCCCTTGAGACTTAAAGCAATTTCTTCTTCTTTTTTCTTTTTCTGTCTTTTTTCATGTCCAGAGAGATATTTTTTAGGAACCATATTCAATAGTTTTTTTTCTTCAACAAAATCAGAAAATCAATCGCTAGTATATTATATATAACTATCTAACAACCAACAAAGTAACAAGATGTAATTGTCAAGATAAGAACAATAAAACCTGGAATCTGCCTCCTAAATTATCTTTTTATCTTTTGAATCTAAAAGTGACGAAAATAGGATCTTTTGAAATAGACAGAAACTTCTTAAAAATCTCCACACCAGATGACATGAAAGATTAACAATAATCTACACGATCTATCGAATATGATTGAGGTCGTATTGCACCTAGCTACATTGTACGTACTAATCATAAATCTTCAACATTTCGGCAGCGCAAAATTTAAAATATCAACATATCTTAATATATGAGAATATGAGGTACATCCTATGAAGTCATCTCCAAAGTAAAGGATGGGAGTGTCAAGTTAGGAACTTTAAACCCTCGTGATAAAAATTTGGATTAACTACCATTATTTTTCATGCTAATTCAAATTCATTAAAATTTGGATTAATTCATTACCGTTAGTTTTCATGCTGACTCAAATTCATTAGGATGAAAAGAGGAACATTATTTTATAAAGCAGAAAAGAAGAAAACAAAGACATTAGTACTAGCTAGCCTTAGGCATATGAACGGAAAGATCGAAATTTTATCTTTTTAAATCAGGCCATAACGAAAATTCTGCGCACTCACATACATCACTTTTATGGTGTAAAATTTTGCTTCTCTCAAATGACATGAAAGATGAATAAATTAGACATTCAAATGCAAAATTATGGGCTCGGGAAAACAACATACCTGATTTTTTTCAACAAACTTACTAGTAGCCTTTTTAACTGGACAGGAAGTTGGGACTGAAGTAGAGGGATTCCAGTTTAGGTTTCCTCCGCTGCTGGTTGTGTCCATTGAGGCGTTTCCGGCATCTTCTCTTTACCTCATCAAACTCCAGCAAAGAATGGAATCTACAATAGTCCGAGCTTGGCTCTTGCAAGCGGCAACCGCAAGCGCCCCAGCCCATGTCGCCCTTCGTTTCTTCGAAACCACTGAGTCACTGAGTTCATTGAGAAGTGACAATTGGACAGATTGGAATTTGGAGGGTGGAATTGAGAAGAAATGGTAATTGGAATTTGGAGGGTGGAATTAGTATTATACTAACCTGGGAAGTTGGAGCACTAATTGGTTCATGCTTTGCACTCATTGCCATCATTATGGAAGAAATCAACGCCTCCTTGGTTTCTACAGCCAAGAACGCCTCCTTGGTTTCTACAGCCGAGAACGCCTCCCAATCAAGAACGCCTCCTAGCCATCTCTATTTTTTTTTTATATAGACAATTTTGAAAAATTTGGGCCCTATTTTATTTTGGGCCCCTGTTACCCCCCTTCAAGGTCCTCCCTATATATATATATATATATATATATATATATATATATATATAAGAAGTCTAATTAATGCAAAGTCTGGTCTTGTAACATAATCTAGCTACATTTATATTCCTATCCTAGAAGTTTTTCTTGTTTATAAGAGTTGAGTGGAGCCGACGCAATCTTCGTTGGGCCTCCAGGCAGAGCTAAGTATGTGGAGTGAAGGGGTTGGACCACTCGTAGGGACTCTTTGATGGTGATGTGTTGTAGATGATGCTGGATGGGCTGAGCGTAATGGGTTTTTAGCTACTACTGTTCCCTAAATGGGCAGACCAAGAAGCAAGTAGGTTGTCAGCTCAAGTGTAGGTGCGCCATTAGTAGAAACTGCTACTAAACAGGGTAGATGAGTTTCGTTCGCGACTTAAGAACCTTTCTTTTGATCAAAACAACATGAGGTAAGCAGACAAGATTAGCTTTCACTGTTCTTTTCTCTGTCTTTTTCAAAGACTTTAATAATCTTCTTTCCAACGTAGTCCAAGTTCAGTTATTCACTATGATATTTAGGTTGACGACGTTGTGATTTCAGTAGTCAGGTGGCTTAGGGTCCTAGGTTCCCTCAAGTTAGAAACAAAGTATCGAACTGATGCTCAAAATTGGTATCCCGACTTGAATAATCGTAGGCCACACTTAGATGGTGTATCCCGAGTACCAATTACTACTTAAGAAAATCTAGTTTTGTATTGATATGGAAATGGAAATGGATGTACAACTATTGGAATGTAAAATTACTAGAATTGAACTAAGCAAAAACTGAAATTACAACGGCATAAAGTAAATTATTTCTTTCGCATTCAAGCCTATATTAAGTAGGAGGTTCCATAAATCATCAACTGAAACGAATATCAGCCGGAAATGATGTCATAGGATGGTAAAGTATTCAGATATGACAGTGAGACGTCAAAAGTGAGATTTGAATGCCTCAATGATCGACCATGAGTTGGCAGTTGAAGTGACCTTCCGTGAGTCGGTAGTCAGGATGAATTTTCGTGAACTAGTAGTGGGGATAATTTTTCGTGAACCGGTAGTCGAGATAATTAATCCTTATGACAATACTAAGTCAGAAAGAAGGTCAATCTATGCAAGCCTCAATGACCATCCATGAATTGGCGGTCGAAAATAGGTTAACCTTTATGACAATACTTAGTCAGAAAGAAGATTAGTGTAGCATGTAGCTAACCATTATGACGATGCTACTAGAACGGGTCAGAAAGACGGTTAAGCGTTTGCATAAATGTCTGGAGAAGGTGAGAAGAGAAACTGCATCTTGATTTCCTAGGTCGAAAGAAGCAGGTTTTACAACAAGGGCCAGCCTTTTGTTAAACCATAAAACCCGATTAGATGTTCATAGGTTCAGAAATTGATGGAGATCATTTTGCTGAGTTTGATTGGTTCTGATTAGATGTTCATAGGTTCATAAATTTATGGAGATCAATTTGCTGAGTTTGACTGGTTGATTGTCGTTACTTTGATAAACTGATTTTTTTCTTCTTTTATGAGCGACAATGAGGCTGATCAAGTTGTCACATTGACCCTTAGGCTGGTTCCACACTACTGTTTATTTTGTTGGAAACCCCCAATTTACCTTCAAATTCTTCGTGTGTGACAGAACCGTCTACGCCTTACTACCTCTTCACATTCCAAGTAAGTGCTTAGGCTGATTTTTCCTTGGTTTGGCCTAATGGGATTTTTTCGAGTGTAAACAGTTTACTTGTTTATCAAGTTATTTAAATATGATGGGCTTGTTAAAATATATAGCAACAATCGAACCTGAATAAAAATGGTTCAAACCCTAGTTAGTTAGAGCCATAGTCGTGGCTCCCCTTGCTACCACCACTAGTTCCACATACCACCAACACAACATCTCGTCTCCTAACAAGAGCTCGATCTCTCCTCATCTGGAGATCTTCATATCCAAACTCACAAACCTAGTGGCATCGGAAATTAAAAAAAAATATAAAGAAACAAAGTGAAGACTAATTAAAAAAAAGAAATCATAATGAGAAAAATGCTTCTTATATTAGAAACTCATTCACTCAGATAACCAAATGGCGTCAACTTAATTTTGACGTGCAACAACCAAAAGGTCACCTTTCATATATAAGAGATGAAAATTAACTTTGAGATGAATTCCTAATCCAGGTTCCAGGTTTTCTTGTTCATCAAGCTATCATTTAGAATAACTTATGCTTAACTAAAATTCTTAAGTTGTTCTTTATATATAACAAAGGACACCTACATTTCTGTATGTAATTCGTGAAAACCACCAGCGCTGAGAAGAGAAACCCCAAATGAGTAAAAGCCATATGGGCCACTGGGTTTGCTGTTCTCTGGGCTTGAGCTTCTACATCAAACTTGGGTCTTTGATGTGTTTCTTCTCCCAAAAAAGTAGAATTAAACACTTTGATGGGGATATTGAAAAGGCGAAGGTTCTACCGAGAGTCAAATCCAGGTCGCTGGATTCAAAGTTTAGAGTGCTAAGCACTACACCATAGAACCGATATGCGTATAGCAGATGAAAGAAATTATATATAACGATATATACTAGGCCTAATACTCTATATTAAGATCATTGTCTTCGTTAGCTTTCCTTGCTTGATATGAGAGTATCAACTGACTTAATGTATGCATGTTGTAATTAAGGTACAAGTTCAATAATGGCGGGTTTGAATAAGCAACTTCAACATCGAAAGATTTATACTATATTACTAAGACATGCACTTAAAAAAAAAATTATATGTAAGTAGGTTATTAAGCAACTAGTAATGAAGCGCATGCATTAGATGGTTATAATCAAACAACTATTCGAATGAGTTACAATACATTGTGTTTGTACCTAATTTGGTCATCGTGGTCAAGACCAATCAATCTTGTCAAAACCACACTTGGCCCTCGGTTCAACAAGAGTACAACAATACAAATTTACAAACTTCAGGTGCATCCAACCAACATAGCCTTGTACAAAAGACGCCAACATCCACTAGGCCGACCAGATCTTGTTAGCCAACCTATCCCACAGCAGACCAGGTCAATACAATCGTGGAACTCGAGATTACCAAGACACGTATCAGCTCTCGAATCAAGGACATTTATTCCACATCAAAATATTTCACCTACAACATTCAATATCACCATAAATACAAGGGAACCTCCCCTTCAAAAGGTAATGAAAATCTTGTCATTATACTGCTTAATTATTAGAGTACCCTCCCCACTTTACTGACGTAAGTATTAGGAGACTGTTAAACCAGCACCACATAGGTGCTCATTTACTCTTAACTTCTCGCGATAGGCCATCCCCTTATGAGAAGAGTGAGTCAAGCAAGATCAACATAGAAATTTTAAGTTCATCTATTTATTACATCAACAGTTTAGCATTATTTGTAGAAAGTCTGAAACAACCTCCCATGAATTCACTAACCACATTTGGATGTCCCAATACCCTCTAAGCATTATGTTGGATGATTAAGATGAGAAACAACTAAACCACACTCCTTTTATACCGATGAACCCACGGGGCAGCGTCCCTCACGTGTTATGGTAAACATTGGACGACCTCCAACGAGAAGTGGCCGAGCTTAGGGCTCATAATACCAAGATGCTTGCTAAGAACTAGGTCCTATTTAATCAAGAGGATGACTTCTCATCCAATCACCTAGTGGTGCTGACCCTTCTTAGCCAAAGATCTATTAGGACACCCGCCAAGTACTAGAAAGCACCAAGTTATGATGGAACCTATTTGCCTAACTTACACTACATCATATCCTAGGGCCAAGAGACAACCTCTCATGCACATCTTAGCTAGGGCAAGATGGCAAACAATGGGACATTCGTCCGACATTTTCAATGCCCATGAAGAGCAAAGGACAAGATCCTAAAAAAGAAGGGCAAACACACCGAAAATGCAATATGAGATTGGCTCAACTGCTGGGAGCTACTCTAATAGCCAGAAGAGAAATAGAAATCGCCAAAAAAAAAAGCCAGGGCCAAGAAGGGCACTGGCTAAATCCACCTCCGCCTCAACAAGATAACACCCTAATGGAGAGCCTGTTACACTGAGTGTGCAATCTTAAGGTACTAAAGGACAGGAGTAAAGCAACATCTCGAGGGAAGACCGGTACTAGTCCTTTCATCAATTGAATCCTTCGGTCAAGGCACATATCAAAGGTCAAGCCTCTGTAAAAATAGCTCTCTACATGGGAAATGGGGGGTCCCTTAAACCAGTTGAACAACTATTATATGCTCTTGCATGCAAGAATGTGACAAACAAGGTCTAGTGCCTTATCTTTAGTTCTACTCTTACCAACACAACTCTTAATTGGTTCCATTTTCTAGCTCCCAACATCAACGACTTCTTCTATGAATTAAAAATAAGTTTCCTTAATCAAATCATGATCCAGACAGATAGGTTGATCTCCACAAAACGTAACGACCCAAAATTTTGAGGAAAATAAAAATTACGATTTTACCCATGAAGTTTAAAAAGTTGGCTATTTGACTTAGACAATTTCTTGGTAAACGATGAGGACCGTTACATAGGCTTTAGCACCCTTGAGTCTGTAGATGGGTCGTATACTGAAATTAGAGGTCGAATGGTTTCTATATGGGTCTAAAAAGATCAAGGGCATTTTGGTAATTTTGGCATACGTGTAATTTGGTAATTTTACCGTTGTAACAGCTGAACCATGTTTGTGTTCTAGAAAACTCTAGTTTCCCTCCCTTTTTCCACCGACATAACCTATGTATATATATATATATGGTGTGTGTGTGTGTGTGTGTGTGTGTGTGTGTGTGTGTGTGTGTGTGTGCCTCTCTTTTTCCCACCGACATAGCCTAGGTATATAGATATATATGGTTTGTGTGTGTGCACGCGTGTGTGTGTGTGTGTGTGTGTGTGTGTGTGTGTGTGTGTGTGTGTGTGTGTGTGTGTGTGTGTGTGTGTGTGTGTGTGTGTGTGTGTGTGTGTGTGTGTGTGTGTGTGTGTGTGTGTGTGTGTGTGTGTGTGTGTGTGTGTGTGTGTGTGTGTGTGTGTTTTGGGGGTTTGGTGGTGGTTAACCGAAATGGAAGAAAATCATCAACCAGCCAAACCGAGAGGATACCAGTGAGAGAAGGATGATAGAATGAGAGGAAGAGAGACATATCCTAAGTGTATATATATATATATGGGTGTGTGTATGTGTTTTAGGGGTTTGGTGGTAGTTAACCAAAATGGAAGAAAATCACCAACCAGCCAAACTAAGAGGAAAGAGAACAGAGAGAGAAGGGGGATAGAAGGAGAGGAAGAGAAGAAAGAGATGAAGAATGGAGGGAAACAGTGGAGGAGGAACCCTCCAAGACCCGAAACCCATGTCTCAATTATGGGCCAAAGGGTTTTAGAGTGTTTAGAGGTTGTTCAAGCTCAAAACTAAGGTCCTGACAAGTTATGGGAGTCGCTGTGCTCATATTAAGCTAGAAAAAGGATGAATTGAAAGCGAAAAAGTTGCAGGAACAATCATGGCCAACATGGTTGAAGCATTAAGGTATGCATCTTTAGTTTTTAGTATGTTATACTTCGTTCTAAGTACATAGAGTTATTCATGGGTTCAAAACGATTCAATTCGATATATAGAACATAGGATTTGGACGTAAAAGAATGGAGAAATAATTAGGTCGTGTCCGCGAGTCGGTGACCCGAGTTGCAGGAACTAGGTAGCCGGTTCCAAGGTTGAAGGTGAGTGAGTGGCGCGTGGCCTTCATGCGCAGAGGCACCAGGCGGCGTGTGAGGGTGCGTCCAATCATTTCTTGGGATGCGGTCAACATGAAAAATACTCCTTGTTGCATCCTGAGTCTAATGGTATATGGTTTGGATTGATACAATATCATTTGGCTATGTTTCTGAAATTCCAATGTATTATGTCTATGTTTTCAATTTAAGTTTAATTTGATTAAATTGAAGAATTAAGTAAGGTTTAAATATGGTAATGGGACTAAAATGTGTGATTATGTTGTTATGCACATCTACACTATAAATCACTTTATTTTGCAAAGGATTTGACTACAATTATATTTGGGTAACAACTTTGGGTAACAAAATATCTCTAAGAGAAGGTTGTTGAATTATTATGTTACTTGGATAATAACAAGTCATAATGGTGTTCAAGAATGGAAATACTTATGCGAAAATTAAGGTAATTTGGTCATGTAGTATATATTCATAGAATTAGACTTTACCTTAAGTTTCATTTATGGATATTTGTTTACTTCTTTTTATGTGAATTATGCAAAGTTTTAATAACGATAATAAAGGAAAATTATGTATAGTTTAAGGTAATATTTAAGTGTTAGTGAACTTATAACAATTAATTGTGATAAAAGGAAATGTTTAAGGCCATGGTTAAGTGGTCTAATGTATATAAATATTCACAAGGTTATAATAGTTATGAGAAATGGATGAATTCTCAAAAGTGATTTATGACGTCTACTATGTTGATGAGTACATAATGCCCAAAGTGAGTTTTATGACGAATAAACCATTTCCTATATGAGAATGAACCGTAGATAAGTATGATTTATGATGTGCAATGTAAAGATTAATTATATGCACATAGGTAAAGAGTTATGTATTTCTCTAAATTTTGGTTATTGCAATTTGTGTAAACTATGAAAATAAGACCTCGTTTTAGTAATCTCACTACTTGACGGGAGTTAGTGGGTTGGGCATGGGAGGTAACCCTGCAAGGGTGGGCTTAATTTGGTTAATCTAATTAATTACATCCGATAAAATTGGTCCCTTGTCTAACGAAAATTGTCAAGCAGGAAAAGGACCCACTTGATTTTCAAAGAAGTTAGGGATGAGTCCTGTCACGAAAGATCTTCTCTCCCTCAAGTAAGAAGAAGAAGAAGAAACACTTCAAAAGTATATTTCCATGTTCAATCTTGAGTACTACCACTGTTGGGAAAAAAATGGCAGGGTTGCATTCAACACTTTCCGAAATGGCCCCAGGGAGTCACCCTTTAAGTATGTAGCCCATATTGAAAAATGGAAAGATTACAATGAAATCATGTGAAGGGAACAATCGACGCTAAAGAAGAATTCTTCTACACTCCTACCAAGGAGACTAGATCACCCTTCATATTAACATCATTATCTCTGTTAGCTTTCTTGGAAAAACCTTTTTTGAAATTACTTTGATAACCGTACTCAATCCTGCTCCTGTTTGACACTTCAAGTAATGTACCGGAGATACCCTTAGAACTTTTTATACACAAAAACAAGAGCACATGTCAGACAAAAGATATACACTGACAATGTTAAAATTATCATCTCGGTATACGAGCCAAATAGAATTCATCCTCTTGAGGTCACCGCCCACATCCAACCTATTGGCCCCCCAATCGCATCCACCCTAATCAGTCCAATATCCCATAGCCAAAATCCAAAGGACCCGAGAGTTAGCCAAAATCCAAAGGACCCGAGAGTTGCGCATATGTTAGTTCTATCTGAGCCCTAAACACGGCTATTCGGGCTCCTTCCTAATCTCAGCTGATATCCCGATTCTTCCCAAGTCTATTCCGACATCCTAATCAGTCTAAGATCCCATAGTCAAAACCCCAAGGACCCGAGAGTTGCTCATATACCTTAACTATAAGCAGTGTCACTTTGGATATATGAAAATACCCTCAAAATATCTGCAACGACACTCAAGGTTCCCATTTTACCCGGTCCTTGAACTCCTTACATAGTCGTTGACGACACTCAAGGTAGCCCAATTTTTAGTCACAAGTCGAAATTAAGGAACAACCTCTATGTGGCCTCGCGGTCTACTATTCCATCGAACAACAAAAATGGTGACTCTTTGCATTTTGGGTGGTTTCTCATCGAAATCCAATTATAAGATCCTCTTCCTCTTTCTTGACCATTTTCTTTTCCTTCTCTTCAAATAGCACAACCCAAGCGGTGAAGGACACCTCCAGCCCTCCTAAGGTGGCAGGTCATTACATTTCCTTGGCCTGTATGCGAGGATCAAGTAGCATACATGTATGCATGCTGTAATTAACGTACGAAGTAATTAATGGTGGGTTTGGGTGAGCAATTTTAAAACACCGAGAGATTTATACTATATCACTAAAATTCGCACTAAAACAATTGAATGTAACTAGGTTGTTGAGAAACTAGCAATGAAGTACATGTACCGGATGAGCATAATGAAACAGCTATTCGTGGGACTTTCAATCCATTGCATCTAATTTGAAATCATTTAGTACTTTAATTTGAAGTTCATCAGTTTTTAACTATTTTAACCTAAAATCCTTAGTATTCTGAAGCTTTTCATCCGAGCCTATTTAGATATGCATGCAATGATGGATTTGTAAGTATCAAGGTTTTACTTTACAAATGGCTTGTTTAGTGATTTTGCTATACTCACTCAGTTAGTTATTTGCAATTAATAATTCTATTATGAATAGTGTATTTCTTAATAACATAGTGTAAATCTTTCGGCGTTTTGAAGTTCATCGTCCAAATATATCCTAAAATTGAGATTCGGTCTTATATATTTGCATGCTTAAGAAGATAAATAGTTTTTTTATTCTCGAATACAAACGATATTGGAGGTAGATGGACTTAAACATGGGAATTATGTTGCATGTCTCTCTGACTTTTATCGATCATGATCGATCATTCAAAATCATATTAAATCAATTAATGAACTATTTTTGTCTCTTAAGAATAGAGGGTGGATAAGGCTGGATTGTAGCTAGACGTAGAGATAAAGCAACTCAATAATGGAAGAAATTGATTGAGATGATCTCATATGGCAATATCAAAGTTCAATAGTAGTTCATATAGCTAAGCCCAATTAAGCTAAAGTCGTGAGAAAGGTTGAGAGGATAAGAGATCGTCATATATTGGCTGTTGTACATAATTATATATAATCAATATTGCCTTAATCTAATAATTAGTCCTCAAAAGCAAAATTGCTGAGTGACATCTAGGCTCATTGCAAACAAAAGACAAACAAACCCATCATCTGATCTGATAACTCTCAAGCAAAACAAGTTGATCGATCTATCGATCATATTGGAGAAGAAGAAGATAACAGATCAGGCATATATGCAACATGCACCCCATATAATTTTTCTCATAATTAATAAAATTAAATTCATATCAACTATCTCATCTCTTGCAAATCATGTATACTTTTTTCTTTTCTTTTCTTTTTCCTTTATGTTTGGTTGTCTGTGGAGATTATGTTCGATATCGTCATCGTCCGGCATAGCTATCTTCACGGCTCCTTAAAAGTTGATCATTCATGGAGTCATGGACCCCAGATGAATTGCGTTGCAGCACACCTCATTGAGCACAACATATCATCAATATCTCAATACGGGTGTAAAAAAGAAAGAAAAAATTCAAAATAATAATGTTGTATTCGTTGAATGACGATGAGAGATAGATCGTATCCTCGACTACTATATATTCTCATATCGAAATGTATTGATCGGTTCGTGCCCTTGATTTGTTAATTATAGAATTGTGTATGATTAGTTTTGGTTCATGATGAGGTTATGATGATGATGATGATGATGAATCTTAGTGGAGGTTTTTTGTTTTTTGGTGGTGCCACCAGTTTGGGACAATTTGTTGGCCGCAGGTGTTTCGATTTAACCATACAAATTTTTAGATTACATAATAATTAATATATGTATGACGGCTATAGAGAGAGCCAAAAGCCAAAATCAAAGCAATGACTTCCTCTAATTAATCAAGTGAATATACAAATTCATTGTGTCTAACAAAATGAACAAGAAAGGTAAATTAAGGATAAGAATGGTATTCCATTTTAGTGGTATCTCCATGTATTACCGTTTCGAGTTATCGAATTGTCTTGATACATATATCATTAATTTGAATCGTTTATATTTTAAATCAGCATGACAAGATCATCTCCGTAAAAATAAAAAATATTAGAGATTGTTTAGTCATTCATATGTATCAAATAAATAAACAGTTTTGGTAAGAATTAAGATATATCTGCTAGAAGACTACGACTAGACTACGACTACATTACCATCCCTGGTTGACAGTTGTATATTTCCAGGTGTCCTCTTTCTGTTCATCTTGTTATCCTATTCTAAAACAACTAATAGAGAAACTTTCTATTTCCTTCTTCGTTTCATCCTCTTCAAGATCCTTCTCTTCCTTAATTCTGCTATCATGGTATCAGATCCGTGAAAACGGCCTGACCTATCTTCTTCATCCTTCCGCTGCTCTTCTCTATCGAAAATCTTCTTGTTCTTTCTTCAAACTACACGTGCACACAAGGTGCCTGATAAAAGTCTTAAATCAGCAAAAAAGCTAGATAAAAGACCTTCTCTTCTCATATCTTCTTGTTCATGCCCTCGTTTCCCTCTTTCCTTCTTGAAATCTTTCCAATCTTGATTCTTCCCTTAAAATGGTTACTGTCTCCCAGTTACAGATCTTGCAATCTCTTATTGCAAGTTTGGTTTCAACAGTTGGAAATTTTTTCACTGTCAAACTTGATGAGATCAATTATCTCACCTGGAATTTTCAAATGGAGCTGTTGTTGAATGTGCATGGGTTGAAGGGCTTTGTGAATGGAATGAATCCATGTCCACTTCCTCTCAATTCAGAATCTGAGTCTGCAAATGTCAACAGATCAGAGGAAATTCAGGTTTGGGATATTCACAATCAAGCTCTAATGCAGCTCATTACTGCCACTCTCTCGAATTCTGCAATGTCTTGTATCATAGGATGCAGAACATCTCATGAGATGTGGGTGAGTCTCAAAGAAAGGTATGCCTCTGTTACAAAAGCATCCATTTTCAGATGAAGACTCAATTACAAAACATAAAAAAAAAAAAAAAAAAGGCCTGAGAATATGACTCAATATCTACCCCGTATCAAGAATGCTAGAGATTTGCTAGAGTCTTGTGGTGTTCAGTTTGTTGATGATAACATTGTGATTTTGGCTTTAAGAGGATTACCTACATAATATAACACTTTCAGATGTGTTGTTAGAGGAAGAGAGAACATAATTTCTCTTAATGAATTCAGGTCTCAGCTTTTTGCTCAAGAGTCTGTGATTGACCAAGCCAATGAGCAACTACCCTTTCTGTCAGCTATGGTAGCAACAAAGAATCGTCCAAATGTGCTTCAAAGACCCTCTACTGAATGTGGTTCCTCCAATCTATCCATTCAAGCCTTGTACACTGGTAATCAAGGTTCTCAGGGCACTCAAGGCTCCCTACCTCACCAGACTAGTGTTTCTGGCCCCCAAGTCTCTAATCAGCAGATTCCCCATCAACAGTTCTCTGATGTTCCATATAATCAGGAAAACCATCAGAAGTTCAGTGGAAATTTTCAACATTTTGGTTATGACAATGGTTACCAAAATGCACCCTATTATAGGTTCAACTACTCCAATAATGGCAGGGGCAGAAAAGGAAAAGGCAATGGTGAAGGTAGAGGCTATCAGCAATACAAATACAACAGACATCAGTTCTCTGGATTCTCTAGTCCTAACTCCTACTCCTCACCAGGAATTCTTGGACAACCAGCACAGGGCAATCAAATGTGGCAACAGCCTCCGAAATGCCAGATTTGTGCCAAGAAAGGTCATACTGCAATTGATTGTTACTACAGGCATCCTGATCAAAGTTCTCAAGACTCTGAACCCTGCCAGATTTGTTGCAGAACTTGCCATAATGTTGTCAATTTCTACCAAAGGGGAAACTTTTCCGATCAAGGTTCACCACCATCACCAACACTTAGTGCTATAACATCCACTACTTCCCTAATAAATCCACAAAAAAATTAGGACTATTGGGTTGCTAACAGTGGTGCTACTGCTCACATGACATCTGACATCTCTCAATTGACCATGGTGACACCCACTCCTTTAGCAGATACCGTCACCACAGCAAGTGGTTCAGGTTTGACAGTTGCACACATTGGGAGTACCTCTCTTATTACTAATACTCTCACTCTTCACTCTTTTAGGATGAATCAAGTTTTACATGTGTCTAAAATCTCTCAGAATTTGCTTTCTGTGAACTCTTTCTGTAAAGACAATAACTGTCGTTTTATTCTTGATGAATCATGTTTTTTGATCCAGGACAGAACCACAAGGAGAGTACTCTACAAAGGACTGAGCAATGAAGGCTTATACCCTATACCATTCAAACTTCCACTATTGGGTCTCCAAACTAGTAACCATCAAGTTAGTTCTGCCTTTCTTTGCAAAAATGTGCATTCTCAAATTTGGCATAACAAACTAGGTCACCCCTCTAATGATGTTTCTTCTTCTAGTCTACGAAAATCTAACATCCTAGTCTTACCAGACCTCCATCAGAACATTTGTGAGCCTTGTCTCCAAGGCAAGTTTACAAAACTACCTTTTCTATTTCCAGCTGCTAATCTGTGATCCCGTTTGAAGTGATTCATTTTGATGTATGGGGGCCAACTCCTGTCAAGTCTATAGAAGGGTTCAAATTCTATGTAAATCTCATTAATGAAGGTACAAGATACACATGGATTTTTCCTATGAAAAACAAGTCAGATTTCTACTCAATCTTTATATACTTTCATGCCTTTATACTCAGTACTTTTTTTGTCTTAGTCAAAATTTTCAATTTGATAATAGTGGTGAATACATCTGCTCAATCTTTCAAAACTTTCTGCTTTCAAAGGGAATTGTACATCAAAGATCATGTCCTCATACCCCTGAACAAAATGGTCTTGTTGAAAGGAAACATAGACATATCCTTGAAACTGCAGTTACCCTTCTACAGTCTTCCTTCTTACCTCCCAAATTTTGGTTTTATGCATGTTCTTCTTCTATCTACCTGATAAATAGAATGCCCTGCATTACCTTTGTAATGACCCGTCCCGAATATCGGGATTGAATATTAATTAATTATGAATTAGAATGACTAATCGGGGATTAGTTGAGTGAAATCGGACGAAACGTGCAAAATGACCGTTTTGCCCCTAGCGTGGGCAAAATGTTGACTTTTAGTTCGGGCGGTCAAATGGACTTTGACCGATGACTGTGACGTAGTTCGGGACGTCACGAGTTCATAGACAGGCGACACGTTCAATTCCGACATTCGTAGAGAAAGTTATGATGTTCGGAAGTTGAGGGGTATTTTGGTAATTTGGTAATTTGGCATGTTAGGGGCCAAATGTTGACTTTTTGATCGGGAGGTCCGATGGACGAGGGCCAAGGACCGTTACGTAGGTCTCGTCGATACGAATTCAATGACAGGCGGCATGCCGAAATCGGAGATTCGACGACGAAATTATGGTCACGGAATCGGGCTCGATTAACCGAACGAACCGGGATTAAAATAATAATATAATAATGAACAGTACCCGGTGACTGAGCACACTTGGATGAGTGACAAGTGTCACTCATCCCCTAAAATCAGGCATGAAACTAGATCCCATGTTTTAGGGAAGACACAATTATGATGTTTAATTAATTAATTAATTCTAATTATTTTTAATTCCACCATTAATCTCCTTTGTTCTTCAAACCGTGTAAAATTTGGGAAGAAAATTGGAGAGTGTTAGCTGCCATCTCTAACTGGTTTTGAGGGCAAAATCGAGTGCTTGTTGAGGCTAACTCAACTGGGTAAAAACGGGAGATTGAGAGTGAGCTGGGAATTGGAATTCGAAAATTGGGTTTTTGGGAGGAAAAATCGAATTGGAAGAATTGAGCCGTGAGGAGTGGAATTGAAGCTTCAATTAGCTTCCTGATGTTGAGACGAGTGGAACCAGATCAAAAACGAGAGGAATTGGTGCCGTTTTGGCTCTGAACGAGCTTGGTGACAGAGGAAGAAAATCGAGGTTGTGTCGTGATCTTGGAGCGATCAAATGGTGTAATTGACGTGGGGATTATGTTCCTGAGGATCCCACGATGCTTCTGGGTTCATCAATTGGAAGAAACCGTTGGAGATTGATGGACTTCCATGGTTGCACAGTGTCGGCTGTTCTTCGAGGAATTGAGTTTGAGTCGTAGAGTTTGAGCCATGAATTGATCCAATTGAGTTGGGGGAAAAGTTTACCTGAGATCAATGAAGCTTCTTGATGAATCAATTTAGGAAAATCATGTGGAATTGAGGGAGTTCGAATGATGAACAGTGGCCGGAGGTCCTTCGATTGTTCATCCTTGATCGTGAGGATTGAGGTAATGTTTCAAGTAATTGATGTTACAGAACCCTAATTGAACTTAGAACGAAACTCACTGAATGTTCAATTGATGAAAACAGTGTGGAATTGACAGAAAACCAAACAGGTCTGATCGCGGGTTAAACGACCCGTTTACCAGACAAACGGGCATGAACGACGACACTGTAGCTGGCGCGTGGGTTTCACGCGCAGCCACTCACGGCGGCGCGTGAGGGCGCGTCCGGCCTAGTTTCAAGGTGAGGTCAACATGACTTTTGATCCTCTCAGTGTAACGAACATTTTGACGTTGATTTCGGTGAAATCGGATATTGTTTCGATAATGTTCCGCGTATCCGAAGTTTTGTTTTACGAGTTAAATACGTATTTAAATTCCGAAAAAATTGGGGAAAATTATATGATGTATTTTGAGATGTTAGTAACCCTCTATAATGATTTTGGGCAGGAGTTGTGATTTCCAGATTTTACGGAAAAACGTGCAGCCCGGAAACGAACCGTTTTGAACGGTGTGTGTGAGTGGACTTTTGGTTTTCTAACCGTGATGCATGCATATATGATTTAAAATGCCTTATTATATGATTTGTTATGATTTGATATGATTTATGTTTCAATCCGGTGATTTCTCGATTTTATGATTATTATATTATTATATTTTGGCACGATTTTCGAGAAATCATGAAATTGGTTAAAAATGATATTGTGGGCGTGAGAACCCAAGTAAATAATGATTTTGACTCGGAATTGGAGTTACATGTGAATTTGATGAATTTGATAATTTTTGGTATCCTCGTGATTTTGTGATTATTTTAATCAGTCTTTCGGGCACGTTTTACGAGGAACGTGCAAATGATGTTTTGGGCTAGGCCCGGATTGAAAATGATGTTTTGACTCGGGTTATGAGTCAGGAAGTTGAAAATGATATTTGGACTCGGATTATGAGTCAGTGATTGATTTCATGGATTTACGTGATCGTGGCAACTCGGGTTTACGGTTGCAAGGATTTACGTGATATTGATATTTTGGGCTTGAGACCCAATGGAATTGTGATTTTGGTTGGAATTGTATTTCCATGTGATGACATGATGATATTGATGATTTTCGGATTTATAAAGTAAATCGGGACTTGGGGCTGAGATCCTGTATTGATATATGATTTGGTTTTCAATGCAACTGTTTTTCACTGGTTTTTGTGATGGTGATATGTTGCGGATATTTAGGGCTTTCGGGAGAAAATATGTTTTTCCCCGGAGTGCACCCTGGAGATAACGCTCGCCTTCGGGATGGAAATGTTTACCCCGAAGAGGTCACGTAGCACGATCTTTGTCTTGCAGCCCAGGGGAGGCTTGACTCAGATCAGGTGTGCTGAATTATATGGATCGGTAAGTGATGTGCTCACTAGATCTGGATTGCCGGCTGGTGATGTGTTCACAGCGGCGGATGCTCGGATTTTGAGCGGTCCTTGAGCCTATTGATATGCACGCGTTGCAGGGATAAACGTGACTCTAAGCAACAGGATATGAAAATAAGTCCCGTGGATTATGGAAAATGATTTTGAGGAAACCGTGGTTTAGCGGTTAAAATGATTTAAAGAAACTGTGGAACTTTTGAGATGTTAAACTGATTTGGTGAACATGAGTTTTTGTGGACCATGGGAAAATATGTTTTGTTTTTATCGGTCCACTGTTCATACTTGAATGATTTCATACTATTACTCATGTTTTACGATATGCATGCAAGTTTGTGAAAACTGGAGGGTAAGAATGCATTTTGATAAATGTTTTTATAAGAGGTCATTTTTGTCCACTCACACCTTTTCTGTTTTGTTAACCCTTCAGGTCGTGGCGCGTTGATCGAGGCTATTCCAGAGGTGGAGGTATGTGCGGGCACAGGCGCAAAAATTCCCTTGTCTGGCAGGTACTGAAGGGTAGTTTCGGACTTTCAGTTGACTTGTCAAACGGGAGCAGGACCGGGTACGGTTTTTGACGTCCAGTTGGGACGGGTCCTGTCAACCTTACACATGATATCTCCTTTTGAGAAACTTTTTGGCTATCCACCAAGCCTACACCACCTTAAAACATTTGGATGTGCAAGTTTTCCCCTTCTTAGACCCTATAATCAACACAAACTTCAACCAAAAACAGTTAAGTGTGACTTTCTTGGTTATGCTGATAAACACAAAGGTTATGTCTACTTTGATCCAGTCTCAACTAGGATTTTTGTGTCCAGGCATGTCCTATTCAATGAGGTAGATTTCCCATATCAATCCTTATTGCCTAAATTGATACCAAGTTCCTCATTTCTGCCTACCTTTGAAACCTATACTGGCTCCACATCCTCTCATTTTGTTCCAAATCCAATTAGACTACCTACTGAGCCTATTGTTGCTCAGTCTACTTCAATACCTGTGGCTTCTGTTCCTCCTGCCCCTAGTCCTGCTCTCACCTCCAACTCATCAGATCAGACATCCAACAGACTAGCCGATACTCCAAACACTATCTTATCAGGCAGTGAGTCTTTGTCTCAGACTTCAGCTCTAGATCCTTCTTTTGCTCTTGATCACACCCCTGATACAGCCACTTCTTTTCAACCAGAATTCCTTGAGGTTGTTCTTCCAATCCAAGAGGTCAACATGCATCATATGCAGACCAGATCCAAGAATGGTACTTCAAAAAAGAAGGCCTTTTACTCCTCCCTAGCAGATGTGGATTTTCTGACTACTGAACCCTCATCCTACAAGCAGGCTGCATCTATTTCTGTTTGGCAGGTGGCAATGGAAGAGGAAATCACTGCCTTACTAGCTCAACACACCTGGATTTTGGTCCCTCTACCTGCTCACAAGAACCTAGTCAGGTGTAAATGGGTGTACAGGATTAAAAGGAACTCAGATGGTACTATTGCTCGATATAAGGCAAGGTTGGTTGCTAAAAGCTTTAGTCAAGAAGCTGGTTTGGATTATGGGGAGACTTTAAGCCCTGTGGTTAAGCCTACAACAGTCAGGTTGGTCTTAGCATTGGCTACTCATTTCCACTAGAAGCTAAGGCAGTTAGATGTAAAAAAATGATTTTTTGCATGGGGACCTTAAAGAAGAGGTGTACATGATGCACCCTCCTGGGTTTGAAGCTGCAGTGCCTCAAGCGTATGTTTGTCTACTCAAGAAGTCTTTGTATGGTCTGAAACAGGCTCCAAGGGCTTGGAATGAGAAATTCACCAGCTTTCTTCCTGGTTTTGGGTTCAGCAGCTCCTGGGCCGACTCATCCTTGTTTGTTAAGCAAACTCCTACTGGTATTGTCATCCTTCTCTTGTATGTGGATGACATTATCCTCACTAGGAGTTCTGATTCATCAACTCACGAAGTCATCAATGCCCTTACTAGTGAATTTGATATGAAAGACTTAGGAGACTTACATTATTTTTTGGGAATTCAGATCAAACACTCTGATTCTGGTCTTTTTCTCTCCCAGTCCAAGCACATTTCTGATCTACTTGTTAAAACTGACATGGTCCAAAGTAGCTTTGTGAACACTCCATTTGCTCCAGGATCCAGATTGAGAAAAAAATGATAGTCCTCTCTATAACAACCCTCAAAACTATAGGAGTATTGTAGGAGCACTTCAGTATCTTACCTTCACTAGGCCCGATATCACGTTCTTTGTCAATCAAGTGTGCCAGTTTATTCATTCGCCCTGTGAAACTCACTTCATGGCTGTCAAGAGAATACTTTGTTTTCTCAAGGGAACAAGTCACTTTGGACTTCTGTATCAACCAGGTTCCCTTGATCTTGAGGCTTTTACTGATGCAAACTGGGCTGGTGATCCTAATGATCGACGATCTACAACTGGAATGGCAGTTTTCCTTGGCTCTAATCTAATTTCCTAGATGTCTAAGAAGTAAAACACTGTCTCCCGATCAAGTACTGAGGCTGAGTACAGGGCCCTGGCCATTACAGCAGCAGAACTGTCTTGGATTCGACAACTCCTATGCACTCTTCACATTCAACTTCTTCGAGCACCACTGATTCTTTGTGACAGTACTTCAGCCACAAGCCTCTCAGCCAATCCAACTTTTCACTCACGGGCTAAACATATTGAGATAGACTACCATTTTGTCTGTGAAAGAGTCATTCGAGGAGATCTTGATGTGCAACACGTCACCTCCTCCGATCAGCTTGTAGACATCTTTACCAAAGCCTTATCTGAGTCCCAGTTCCAAGTTCACTCCTACAATTTGACGTTGGAACCCTCAAATTGAGAGGAGGGGGGGGGGGGGGGGGGGGGTGTTAGAAGACTACGACTAGACTACGACTACATTACCATCCCTGGTTGACAGCTGTATATTGCCAGGTGTCCTCTTTCTGTTAAATAGTTAGTTAGACAGTTAGTTGTTAGAGAACGATTCATCATCTTGTTATCCTATTCTAAAACAACTAATAGAGAGAACGATTCATCATCTTGTTATCCTATTCTAAAACAACTAATAGAGAAGCTTTATATTTCCTTCTTCGTTTCATCTTCTACAAGATCCTTCTCTTCCTTAATTCTGCTATCAATATCCTCATAACGAACCATTTATTTAGTTGATATATATGAATGACTAAAAGATCTTCAATCTTATTTATTTTTCACGAAGATGATAATAACTTAGAGAACAAACAATTATGATTATAATATATATATATATAGAAATAACTAAATAAATTAAAACATTGATACAATAGAGTGAGTCACGAATATTTTCTGTAAATTAAACAAGTAAACGAAGGAAAGGAAAATTGCATCTGGTTTTGGTCAAAGAGAAAGTCAACACACCTCTAATTGAAAACCACATCCATGCAATCACTGTATAATTGAAAAGCACCTTTTGTTTCTAGGTTTCACCGAATCCAATTATTTTCTAATTCGGAATGAAAAGGGCGCTGATTGAGTGATCATTTAATAATTTATTATACTTTTTGCATCTTCTACCATGAACATTTTCCCCCAAACCCTTTTGGGTCTTCTACCATCAGCATTTTCCCCCGAACGTTTAATATATAAATACAAACCGGACACGTTTACATCCTAAACTAAAATATTAAATAATTAAAATATGAGAAGTAGGCTTATGGTTTGGCTTATTTCACTCTCGAAGAGCATTGAGCGTACTAATTTTGTAAAAAAAAAAAAGAGTTATAATATTGTGTTTTTGACAAGTTCATTGATACACTATTATGATATTATAACATATATTAAATGCACAATTTAAGCGTAATATATATGCGTGATATAATAATCTGATGTAGAAAAGATCTATCTATGTTTGACTGGTACAGGGTGGCACATTTTGCGTATGAAACTCAACCTTTGAGGAAGAATGAAATTGATCTTTGCTATATATATCTATGAGTATGAAGGGACCGGAGATATAATTAATGAATGATTCTGGTACGAAGGGTGCATGATTTCAAACCAGCTGTTTCCCTACCAAACAGTAGAGAGTTGAGATGAATTAAAATATCTATTTATTTAGACAGGTGATATTCCACTACCTCCATCGATCTAGAGAGAGAGAGAGAAAGAGAGAGAGCTAATTACGACCAAGATGCAGACCAATTAAGCATACTGTTTTCCCTAATTAATCATTTTGATCACAGAAAAAACGTATCGATCACGAAATGCAATTATTAAACCATATATGAATTAGGGAACGATGCGAAAGCATGCATTAGTTTGTGGCTACATTATGCATGTACCTGAATGATTATTTGGGTGCACGATAATTTTATTATTAGCTTTAATGATGTATATTTTTCATTGAATAAGTGACGTGACATATCATTAATTAAAAATACATTATCGTGCAATGATAAAATTCAGCTACGTACCTCTCGTATTATTATCAGACTACATACCCTCTTGGATGATGATTGTTATGGGTCCAGCTAGACGGGTATTAATTCCCTCACGTAACAACTTTGATAATTCATTAGTAAAGTAGTATTTTTTTTTTTCCTTTCTTATACTGATACTGTCGAGGTTTCCGAAAATAAAATGGAATTATGACGTAGGTTAGGCCCTTTATGCTTTGATTGGTCTATGAAAGATATGGCGGATCATGCCCACGTAACCATTCTTCAAAACCACCAAAGGTTTTACCAAAATGGCCTTTGCCTAATGCCTATACACAATGACAGTTCAGTACTGAATGTAATAAGCAGCTAGCTACGTGGAGTTACAAGTTGATGAGAAATCAAATTACCAAACTACTAATTTACTAACGTGTGGATCATATAAGCACATATAATACATACATGCATACATGTTAATGTTATATATATATATATATATATATATATATAGAGAGAGAGAGAGAGAGAGAGAGAGAGAGAGAGAGAGAGAGAGAGAGATTGATTAGCACCTGGGGATATCTTGCTTGATGAATCCTATATTCACGTACATGAAATCAAGAATAAAAACGTTTATTACAAGGAAATGCTGTTTTCCGATTGAAAATAATCATGAACGTACAACATGAAATAAAAAATGAACTGAATGAATAAAATAAATGAGATAACATTTTATCTATACCTAACTTTCACGTTTTTGTTGATTAGAAACTTCTTTGATCGATCATAGTACTCTTATTAAGTAGATGAGATCTCGGAAAAATGAGCACAACAATCCATCTTACTTAAATATGATCCGTATACATGGATCGATGAATAATCAAAACTAATTCGATCTGTCAAATTTTCATACACAGATACAAATTTACTCTAACCACTAAACTATCGGAAATTCTTTCTGACAAAGTCGTATGCATGCGCAAGATGTTAGTGTCGGGGCCGCGCCTATATATGGATGAAATGAGTGCATATCATCAATAAGTAATTAGTAGCTTGGAATATATAGAGATATATCATAATCGGGTGTGTAGCACACCAACGGTAATCACCTGAGGTTGTCATTAAAAAGATATATATCTTGATTCATAACTTTCCAAAAATTAATAAGAAGATATCGATGGAACATATTAAGTATTTTAGTAATGAGGTATAGGACTACACTAAGCGGTTAGCTAATCTTAATTATTCAACCATGATCATCCATATACTTAGGAAATCTTATCTTTTTATCAGGTGGTGCATATTCTAAACCCACACCTACCACTTCCCACCTCATCTTACTATTTAAAACCACTTCATGATATTTTAAAGTTTCTTGTTGAAATAGAACTGAAAGAGTAATTAGATCATTTATATAATAGAATTGTTTGAGAGAAGTGGTTTCTTTTTTTTCCCCTAAAAAGAAAAATAGCAATTCTCTTACATTATCTAATTACCCTTTCAGTTTCCATTCACTAAGCAACTTTAAAATATCATGAAATTAAATTTAAATTAGTTACTAATATTGCTTAGTAGGACATGCATTAGATCGATAGAGTGTTATAATAAACGAATAGATAAAATGTATTTAGAGAAATTCGTAACTTCTTGATAAGTGTCATACATGTATGTACTTAGGAATGAATGCTTCTTATCCACACTCACACATATCACGTATAGGTATTTAAAAATCTTTCTATCTAACTATTTTGATGCATTTCTAATTAGTAACATAACTTATATTCTCTAATACTTCTATAAGTTCCTGGAACATCCAAACATCATAACCTTCATGAATTGGGATTTAGATTACAAGATTAATTCAGATCGATAACAAGAATGAGATATATAAAGATAATATTTACATCTCATCCTTTAAGTATGTTGATATTATATCGACCGACTCGATTAAGACTTGGAAGATCACTCGGACCAAGTACAGCCCACTATCGAGGCCCATCACGACATGGAAGGCTACTTGGACTAGACCCATTAACAAGGCTCATACCTAAGGCCCATCACCATGACCCATAACCTAAACCTAGATATGGCATATAAATAAGGAGCTCCCTCCCTCATTTGAAGGATTCCACTCTCGCTCTAGAAAGGAGCTCTCCCTTCTCTCTATATTCTTACTCTTCCTTTAAGACTTAGGGCCTCTTATATCATGTATAACCACTTATATCATTAATGAGAATAGAACAACACCGTTGACGTAACCACGTACATCTCGTGTTCGTTGTGTGTGTGCAGTTTTTACGGACTAGTTGGTCCATTTTATGCACGCATCAACTAAGTACATCTTCATATCACCCTTTTTTATTTGTCGAATAATCCATATATATATATACATATCATAATCGGAACCTACAACTTGTAAATTATCATCTCAAGATCATTTATACAAAAAAAAATCAACTAAATTGATATCATTTAGCCTTTATATATGTAAGCTGAATGAATGGTTCATCATAAGGAACTTCCTTATCACTAATACTGTTGAATTGTTTGATACATGTAAATGACTAAAAAAAAAATTTGAAGTTATTGATTTTTTCACAGATATGATCTGGAAATGATTATTTAGAAGTATATCAAAAGGGTAATAAGAGAATATTTTCTTTATAATTAAGTTAAATATATACTTAATTATATATCAAGATCATTCTCAAATCTATCCTAAAATAGAATATCCTTTTATGAAAAAAGAAGAAAGAAAATCTTGCAATTTCCACTTTCATTTTCTATTCAAGTATTGAAATGCCCTTAGTTACAATAAGAATTCACCAGAGGGGGCAACTCAAATGGGATTGAAGGGAAGGTGTTAACTATAGGACTATAGTTATGTAAAGAGGTAGATACATATGGTTGTCAGCAGATGAAATGCTGCCATTTGTAGCAATCATAAGATGGAGCTTCTAATGCCTTGTTCACGCGTGATGATGATATTGGTCAAAAGCTGTGAGACAGAACGCACAATACCATTTTTTCTATTTCCTTCTTACACATGTCACCCCATGAACTCCTTAGCCTCCTCATATTTCTGCGGTAGTGGATTCGTAGTACGTAAAAACTATCGTGGTTAAATGAATATATATATATATACATATTCATTACTTAACATAGGTGGATTCAATTTTTTTTTGTTTAATTTTGTTGGAAGAAAAGATAATTCTAATTTGAGAACAATATTAAGATTACATTAAAAACGAACGGATATTTCCTACATAATATAAAAAAAAAATCTCGTTTGTCTCACTTTTGTGAAAGAAATAAGTTGTAGCAGATTCCAACCGACCAGGAGATAAACGAGTAGGCTGTTTAGAGTGTAGTTTTATTCCTTAATCTTCTAATGTTCATGTAAATCATGTATTTACAGCCGTTAATTAGTTGTTCATTTCTTTTGCTCGATAAAACTATATATTATTTTCTTTGCTTCAAATATCGTACTCTTGTGCCTTGAGACGTTTAAAATATCATACTCTAATATTATGGTCAACTTACATGATTTAAATTATGCATCATTTTTTAGAATTATAGCCCCTCCCACCCAAGGTTAGGTCCTTTAGAATTATAAATTTAATTCAATATAATTTAACTTTTTTTTGGTCAAAACAACTCATTTTAATTAGCCCAATTCAATTTAAGTTTTAAAAAAAGATACATTAGCAGCTTTAAGCATAAATAGGTACTTTTTTTTTTTTTTTGCTAATTGTTGATATTTAATGTTTGATTTAATTAAGTAAAAGTGTTTTTTAATGTATATTATTGTAATGGCAAAATAGAATTTATGGGTTTTCTTGATTAGTTAGCTAGTAGATAAACTCGTAGCCTTCTTATTCTTAATTTTTACTATTGTAGAAATTCATATAATAAATTGTGTTGTTAAACTCTGCATATATGTATGATTATATAAATTTTTAATCATCATCAATAGGCTCCAGAAGTAAGGCTCATACGTCTGCATAAAATTCAAGCGTACCATCAATTTTTTTTTTTTTATAACAAATTAACATAACATTCATGTTAAAAAAATTCAAGGGTCCCCCCAAGGTGGGGACTCGAGGTAGCCATTGTACCAGGCTACCCTTAAGTTGGAATTAAATTTAGCCCATCTAACAAATGAGTTCAGGATCCGTCCCTGCTTGCGTAAGACAGAGGTCATGACATAACCCAATTCATTATCGGCCCCAATATAGCAAAAATTTAACATTATGGGGCTTGATCATTTTTTCTTTCTAAAAATACTTTTAATTGATAATATTTTATTCATTAATAATTACAAATTTACAAGAATCGTTGTATTTCATATTTTAATAAATTTTCAAGAGCATTTCTTTGAGATTTCTCAACAAACATTTGTTTCACGACTTCTTTTGTTTCTATTTATACTTATAAATCATGTATAATCTAAAATTCATATATTCCTTATATTAATTCTAATAAAACAATAACTTTAAAAATAAAAGACGTAAATAAAGTAAAAAAGTAGGAATTATTTGTGCAAATAAAATAATCTTTTAAAAATACATAAAAAAGTTTCGTATAAAGCTATAAGCAAAAGTAAAAGATGATATAAAAATATCTAAAATAAAATTTAATTATTATATACCATATATAATAATAATAAGTTGGAGTGGGGCCCAGGATATTGTGGAAGCTAGCCATGAGAAATCCCTAAAAGCATGAGTCAAATTGGTTTTATTTTTATTTTTTATACAAGGAAAGTGTGGAAGAAAAATATGATATATGTACTGAATATCGATCTTGTCATTTATAATAATCGAATATGATATCTCTTATATGACGTGTTGAAAGTAATTTGATCATCAAGCATATAAAAGAGAAAATATTATTCCAAATGCAATATGAAGACAATGAAAGAAACAATGTTACCTAATTAAAATCGACAATAAAATAAGTATCGTAGTACTTATGTTATTCGTCAAATAAACTAAAAAATTAGAATAAAAATTGACTATACAATAATTTTAATTACATTTTTGTATAAATTTAGTCACTGTTCATTTACTAATTTTTAGGGCCGTCCCTTGGAATATAAGGTACATCCTGCTATTTCTAGGGTTTGACGGTTGTTCGATGGAGCATGAAATTAAGGTGCAGCAAAAGCTAGACCTGAGAAACGGCTAAAAAGTGATAGAAATCAAGCAAGTAATGCATTAAAAAAGGAAGAGGCCGTGGAGAAGCTCACGTGAAACAGAGTGCCCCCGAATTTAGAGTAACCTGCTTTAACGTGTAACGCAACGCAAGCGCGTTACAAATTACAATGCTGATTTGCAAGGTCATGGGTGCATGAGTTTTGTGTGCAATCGCCACCTGTACCCTGCTCAATGCTAATAAAGTAATCATCACAGATTCAGCTCTTCATGCGACAACATGCCTCCCTCAAGCTTTAGCTTTATTCTCCCTATAAATACAAACCATTCTTCTCTTGTAGCAGCATCTGGAATATAATTAACCCTCCTCATTCCTTTTCAGTCTCCATCTGCTACAAATCTCCCAATCTCGGGACACCGGGCCGTTCTAGAGATTAGAGAGAGGCACTTTCGCATTTTTGTAACCAGCTAGCTACCATGACTTCACCATTGGCTTTTACCTTCGGTGTTCTAGGTACAAGAAAATAATTAACATTATTATATACCGTCAATTTTGTATCCTAATTTTGTGGTTTATTGACGAGAAACGTACTAACTCATTTTATTGTCGAATTTAATTAGGTAACATTGTCTCCTTCATTGTTTTTCTAGCTCCCTTGTAAGTTTTTTCTTTCTTCGATCCACACTTTTGAATATTCAAGATAGCGCAATATGAATATAGGTATTTAATCAATTAGCTTGATTTGGTGGATTTGCAGGCCAACATTTTGGAGGGTGTACAAGAAGAAATCGACTGAAGGATTTCAATCAGTTCCTTATGTGTTTGCACTATTCACTGCAACGGTTTGGATATACTATGCATTTCTCAAGTCTAATGAGATCCTTCTCATCACCATCAACTCATTTGGCTGTGTCATCGAGACCATTTACCTTTCATTGTACATTACTTATGCACCAAAGCAAGCTAGGGTAAGTCCTCTCTCTCTCTCTCTCTCTCTCTCTCTCTCTCTCTCTCTCTCTCTCTCTCTCTCTCTCTCTCGGTAATTAACTAAATTATGGAATTTACTAATTGAAATAATTGGGATGCATGCAGGTGTCGACTTTGAGGCTGCTTCTTCTGGTGAATATGGGAGGATTTTGCTTGATTCTTCTTCTGTCTCACTTCATGCCAGAAGGCCCTACCCGGGTTCAAGTTCTTGGATGGATTTGTGTCACTTTTTCCATCAGTGTTTTTGCAGCACCTTTAAGTATCATGGTAATCAATTAATTTCATCATCCCAATCTTATTTATTTATCCTGCTTAATTAATTTCAATTATATGATAAAAATATATATTGATCATATTTGGATTGATTTGCTTATGTTGTGCAGCGAGTGGTTATTCGCACCAAGAGCGTTGAGTTCATGCCATTTTCTCTCTCCTTCTTCCTCACTCTCAGCGCTGTTATGTGGCTCTCTTATGGTCTGCTCCTCGGGGATTTTTATGTTGCGGTAAGTTACATATATTTTATTTTAGTCGTTGAAAATTTTTGAAATCATATGAAGATGTATAAATAAAAAATTGGCAACTATATGGCTTTCTTTTGATAATGATTAAGGCGTGTACGGCTAGCTGTCCTTGATTATGAGCTAACTTTTTCCTTTTTGTGGTTGGTTTTTTAAATTGAAAAAACTGGGTGATTTTGCATATGCTGCCATGCACATAATCACATCAACTTTTGATTTATCGTGGCAAACCTAAAAGCTTGCCGGAGATAACCTTATAATTAGTAAAGGTTAAAGCGAATCCGATAACAATTGTTATTTAACTATAATAATGCATATATTGCTGATTATAAGGAAATGGATATCTATCAAACACTAATTTGTTATACAAACACTATCGATCCTTGAATGGATGACTGTCTTCGGTAAGTTGATGACATATGAAAGCAACTAGCTAGAACGATCTAGCTATTTATCTTGATCAATTTCAAATTCATGTGCATAAAAAAAAATACATTTTTGTATATATTTAGTGTGATTAATTATCGTATGTGACTTAATTAGCCGGCCCCGATACGTTTTTAACATTTTCCATTAAGGCTTTTATATATTGACAAGATCTTTAATTATAATGGACTACAAGATTATTGTGCATAATAGGTGAGCTAATTAATTTTAATATTGCTCGCTCTGTTTTGATTAAAAATGAACTCTGTGATCTTCATTTTGCAGACCCCAAACATAGTTGGTTTCACCTTCGGGATGGTTCAGATGATAATTTATGCCATCTACAGAAAAAGCAAGCCAATCGTGGATGACCAAAAGCTACCAGAACACAAACTCGAGGTTGTGAAACAGATCTCAATTGTGACAACGAATCCCGAGGTAATTGAGGTACAAGTCCAACAACCGCCGACTACTCTGAGCTCGGATGCCAACAGTAATCGCCGTGATCAAGATCGGGAACAAAACAACAATCAATATGCTCATGTACAGACCTGCCACGCTGAGAAAATCATCGCACCCTCCATGCCAACTGGCGGCCAACTGGTTACATGTCAAGTTTGAACATTATGATTGCTTCTTTTGATGCTCCATCTCTGGGTCTTTGATCTCTGCATTATCTTAAAGTAAGATAGAGAATACGGTATACATGCATACATCATTTCGGTGTTTTTATTTTTCCAGATGTTTTAATTTCCTAAATGATCCAAGTGTGTATGCCTAACGAGGATGATGTACCAATTCCCTTCCCCTTGGTACGTATGTAATGGCTGCTAACACCTCCGAAGGCGTAATTGTATCTTCAACCGTGATTATATATGTTTTCCGATCCTTTAATTTCCCTTTATGAATTAGTATTTGCTCTTTCATATATATATATATATATATACACGATTAATTATATATATAACTTGTTCATAATAAAATAAAATATTTTAATAAATGTTAAAATTTATGCGTATTTTAAAATATGACCTTCACTCAATAATGAGAGAATATAAAAAATAATACTAAAATGTGACCATATTGACATTTAAAAAAAATTAAAAAAATAATACTAAAATGTAGCCATATTGACATTTAAAAAAAATTAATTCGATAAATAGAAAAAATCGCACAGCATATATATATATTATATTGCATGGACAATTATATATATCGAGGGATTATTCGAACCAAATTGAATTATGAATGAAAAACGTGCGCAGCTATATAAAAGAGGTAGCACTAGTGGTGTATGTAGCTACGTGTTTGTATTTGAATACAATAATACAGAACAAGTATACTGTTTTGCCACGTGTGCGTGTGTACGCTAGCTAGTAGCTAGCTTCATGCGTTTGGACTACGGAATGAACTTCCATTGACGACAAGTATATAAAATTATGACATTTTTTCCTTGCATTACGTAAGACAAAATAATAAATTATTATTCCAATCATAACAAATTTTATTAAATAATACATGACCAAATCTTACACGTGGATTCACGTACAATATAAATATCTGGGAATACTTGTATGTTTATAGTAATCAAATTCATGTGTAAGTGAAAAATGTGATTATTTAGTGTAGTAGTAAAATTCGTAAATATATATGATAATTAATGGAGTTGTTTTCATCTAATTATGAATTATAAAGTAATACCTTGAGCTGTTATGTGATAACGAAACAAATTTTACATGGTAAATAAAATTATTTATGTGGTAATTATACTCGATCCTTCAGTAAATGGCCGGGGTTTTTGCATAAGTTTTAGTGAGGTCGTCTATATGTTAACTTAACTACCTTAAGGGTAGCTAGGCTCAGTTTTTTTTTTTGTCTATTTATATAATTATATTGAAGGAGGATTAATATATATATATATATATATATATTGAATATCAAGGCTCACCTACTAAAATTGAATCTTATCCGGTTATACCTCCTACATAAAATGTGAAGAGGAATTAAATAACTCATACCTAGCGACAAACTCCTATATATGTTCCATACAATGCATCCTTATCATTTGGGTCGTAATTGGGTTTAGCTAAAACATACTATGTTTTTGGACTATATTTGGATATTAAGTTCATATGATTATATTGAATTTGTTGTTTGGATAGACCGTCTTTATTTCACAAGAATGAAAAAATTGTAATGACTCGTCCTAGGAATTGGGGCGATTTTGTTAATTAATTTGAGAATTGACGTTTTTACCCATGAGTTACGGGATCAAAAGTTGACCTTCTACTTGGACCTTTTGTGAGGACCGTTGCATAGGTCTCAAAGTTCTGAGTTCGTAGACAAGCGACATGTAAGAAATAGAAACTATATGGATAAATTATGGGTCTGGATGTCTTAAGGGTATTTTTGGTAATTTTGATACCAAGGGCATTATGGTAATCTTGCATGGTTAATTGGGTGAGTCAGCAGTAGGTTCAATGAACTGGTGTTAAGGTGACAAGGTCGTTAATATCGATATATATACATGGACTTCTATGATTTCGGGAAAATGGTTATAGACTTTTGATGTGATGAGAATCTTGGAATGAGACTCAAATTGGATTGCATTATTGGTTTAAGATTCTGGAGGAGCCGAAATGGCAGATTCCATTGCTTGATGGGGGTCAGTAGGTTTGATGTGGGTGATGACCCTACGATGACGGATTCTGTTTGGTTTATATATCGAAATATTAATTCTAATATCATTATTATATATACATCCCTTGCCTGAAAAATTCTCTTTTTGTGTATAAAAGACTAGTGCTTAGGGTATTTTAAGTACGTTGAGTAAGGTGTCAAACGGGAGCAGAACCAAGTACAGTTATCAAAATTCTTTTAGAGGGAGTCTTGTAAAAAATAATCACATCAATTTAGTACATTAAACTATCATTTTTTAATTAATTATATATTATGTTTTTATGTACTTTCTGGACTTGCATTGTAAGATGGGTTGTTAATTAGTAATTGGATTCATTTACATGTTAACTACTAGCCTTTAAAAAAAAAAAAAAAGATAGTATCGTGAAAGCAATAAAAAATTAGAGGAGTAAATCTACACATGCACCAGAGTTCAATAATTTAATTACAATAATAAACACCCACACCTGTCAATAATTCAATATTAATGAAGAACCCCAACCCTGATTTCCACGTGCTAACTACTAGTACTTGCTTACACGTCCAAGAGAATCATTTAGAGACTCCGGAAAGTAGAAGCCACTCTTTTATTTACATGTATTAAAATGATAATGATTTTCGCAGGAATTTAATTACTTTTTAACTTTATATTCTTTTTTTATGGAAACTTTAATATTCTGTAGTTAATTAATTATCATATGATTGGCATCTTGTTGGTAACATCCATAATTCTCTAGTACCGACTCAACTGTACATAATGTAAAATTGATACCTTACAATAAATAATTAAAATATAAGAGACGGATCAAATTCGGTATTTATAAATAATACATACTATATGAAAATTTGTGACTCCAAGAGTACATGAAAAAACTAAAGAGGCTCTATTCGATTAAAATATTTAAATATTTTTAAAGATATTTTTTAAATTAAAATTTTTAAAGGAATTTTAAAAATCCTATAAACTAATATGGACATTTGGGTATTATTCAAACACTTTTTATAAATTATATTATAGACTTTCTCTTTATTTGAATAATACTCTTTATTTGAACAATTTTGTTGGACATATATTAACAAATTTTGTTGGACATCATGATTTCTCGATTTTATTTTCTCTTCTTGCAATAGTTTCTTTCATCTGAAAATTAATTAATGGCTCAACTTATTCCATCATCATCATCTTAAGTTACACATTCAGCAGGGGCTAGTATCACACACTTACACTTATTACATTTTTCCTATTGGAATTGATCACACCTTAGAATATTTGATCTATTGGATGCTTTTGAATGTGTTTGAGGCTTTGAAATCGTTTCAACTTGGTTCTATAATTTTCTTCATTTTTTGAAAAATCTAAGATTACTAAGAAGTTTTCGTCATTAAAATGTAAATAAAACTTTTGGTGACGAAAAATCTGAAGAATGCCGCGGCAAAAGAAGCAAAAGTAATGGTTTCTGAAAAAATTCTACATAATTATGTAGAAAAAATTGGCACAAAAATAAAGACTTGTTGGCTACCTTTTGACGTATATTTTTCAAATTAATTTTTACTATGGGATGCATCATTCCTATAAAGGATCACGAGTTATTTGTATAAAATATTCTGAGAAAAATAGGATATTCTTGAAAAAAATGTCTTATGAAGTTCTTAAGTAAATCCCTCCACTTGAGGTTAGGCATTTTTATATTATCATATATCTCACCAAATTCACAGCTTAAAAAAGTCCTCAAAAAACAGTACCTAATTCAATGCCTCGAGATTTGTTTTGACATATTTAATAACATTAAAAGTCTTAATTTAATATACATGTATTTTTAGTCTTTAAAAATATTTAAATGTCCTAATTAAATACACCCGTTAAGATTCGCACACCCATAGAGAATGGGAAGGCACTTTGGGATTAACTATCATATTGTTATATGTTAATTGGGTTACGTATAAAGGTTTCTAAAGAGTTACAAATTACAAGATTAAACCAAATTTTATATAGATAATAAATTAATTCAATATCCAAACAGATAATAAAACATAATTTTCTCAATACTACGCAACCAACTTAATATACAAGTAAACTAAAACAGGTAATTAAGAAAACAATTATTAAATCTAAACAAAATTTGCAAACACATAATCTTTTGAATTTTTTGTGGCAAAAGTTCTTATGTATTAGCTCAATTTTTACAGATCAAAATGAAAATAATTTAGAATTAAGTTTATGGATATATTGACCGGCCACTTTTTTGGATGTGATTTCATTTGAAAAGTAAGATATCATTTAGTGGGATATTTCTGTTTTTTGGTTTTAGCAATACTTCCAGAATCCAGTATCTGGGAAAAATCGTCTCAAGGACCATATATAATCCCTCTTTTAATTTAACTATTGGGCAGATTACGGGTATCGATGACCACTTAATGGCTAATATTATTTTAAAATAAAAACCAGTGCACGTTTTCATGTTTAGCGAGTTAGGTTACCTAAATTATGTTATTGCGATTCTAGGTGTTCACTTTGTGCACTGCTTTCTCATATCTCTGTTGAGTTTTCACGGATTTTTCTTAATATATATTGATTAAATCTGCTAAGTCCAAATTCAGCTCTAGCTAGTAAATGGAAATATATTAGCTAAATTAATAGAGAAAAATAACAAATTAAACAAGCTTCCCTCGAATATCCATTTGACAGCTTGATTATGCGTTGATAATTATTGTATTATTAGTTTTTAATATATATTTTTTTGGCAAGGAAACCAATAAAAGCAAACGAAGGGAACTAACTCAAGACAGCCCGGGGCTGCCCCACACCCACCGAATCCCGCTCAAGTATAGGAAAAACACCACTAGGGGGAACATGGAGAACCTCCCTACCCAGAGGTCGCAAAGAGCCCAAATCAGCCAACCTATCTGCAACGTGGTTCCTTTCACGATAAATATGAGAAATGGAGCAGACCCACTCATGCCCCAGGTAACTTTGGCACCCACGAATCAAGGAACCACAATGATGCAACTTGTTAGAACCTCCTTGGACAAGCCGGATCGCAATTTCGGAGTCAGATTTAAACTCCACCTTTCGAAAGCCAAGGTCCCAAACAAGCTTCAACCCAAAGAAAATGCCCCACAATTCCGCCTCCAACACCGACCCCACACCAAGGTTACCAACGAACCCAGCCACCCAAACTCCCGAAGCATCCCTCACAACACCCACTGCTGCAATTTGCCCTGTCCCAGCATCTCGACAACCATTCGAATTACACTTTACAAACTCAGGCCCTAGCGGAACCCAAGCCAAGTCCACCACCTGACGTGGATGCTTCATTGAGAAACGAGCATTGGCCTTAGTTCACTCCTCCACCGCCAGCAGCACCGTAGTCTTAGGATAATGTGGGAAAACAAACTGGGGGTCAAATACGGTTTTATTGCGCCAGACCCATAGGAACCAACAAGTGAAAGCAAAGATAGTCGACCAACTCAGCTGATAAACACTCTGGGTCTCACACTTGAGATTCCCTAGGACCCACGATTCAAAGTTCAATGTCCATAACACCTCCACTGAGGAAGGCCTAGGGGAAAATTCCCACACCACTTGCGCAACATGGCACTGATGGCCAATGTGCTCCGCACATTCAGGGACATTAGAGCAAACCTCGCAAACATCGGAGGGCACCATCTAACGGGCATACCGTTGAGCATTCGACAGAATCCGATCTTGAATAAACAACCAAAGGAAGAACAACCAACAACCTCTCACAATCCCACGCAGAGGAAAAACAACCAACATCCAGAGGAAGAACAACTAACAACCTCTCACAATGCAGATGAAGAACAACCAACAACCTCTCACAATCCCACCCATTACTAGTGACAAAGTCCGCCACAACACTCTAAGGGTTTTACAGAACACTAGGAGAAGCCCAAAGGCGAAAGGGGACCATCATCACACCAAAACAGGGTGGTTCGGCCATCACCTAAACGACTATGCAAACCCTCCCGCATCACACCAGCACCAATCCAAATAGCGCGCCAAGTGGAGGAACACCCAACCAACTTAGAGCCATGCTCCACCAAAAGTTTATCAATAGAGTCGTGGAGGTATTTACCAGCGAGTGCATGGACCCACATACTCGTAGGGTTGCGCAGCATTCTCCAACTCACCAAGATTCGAGGTCAATGGGGTCCCACACACGGAGCTCAATCTCTGAGCCAAACGCCGACACACATTAGGGAAAACATACAGCTTAGATTTCTCAAAACTAATAGCCTGCCCTAAAGCCCGAAAAAACCTATCAAGACAGCCCTTGATCACCCTGGCCTGGTCCAAACGAGCCTCAGCAAACAATAGTAAGTCATCAGAAAAACACATGTGCGAAACAACAAGCCCCGATCGCGAAACGGTAACCCCCTTCCAATCATTGTTACCCACAGCCTGAGAGATAAGATGGGCTAGCTTCTCAAGCCACAAGACAAACAGGTAGGGAGACAGATGATCCCCTACCGTAAATCCCTTTCATGAGAGAACCTTGGGGAGATCTCCCCTATTAATGATAACTTGGGAAGAAACCGACCGCACACAACCCATAAATTTTTGGTTTCAGATCACATTAAGAATCGCAGGGGAAGAAGCAGGGGATTGTTGTTTTCTCAAAGAACACATGTGATGGTTTTCCAGTGAGGTGAGTATCTTCTCTCTTACACTCTTAGCTGCGAACGGTTGGTTAGGATAAATTTAGGTTCTTGTGATGTAGATTTAGGTATTAATTGATTATTTAGGCTTAGACTTGAGAAAATGGAAGGATCGATCACAATGAAGAAACAATTATGCAGAGAATGCAAAATGCACACCAGGTGCTTGTAAAAATGCACCAGTGAGTTTTCTGAGTGATCTTGGTGTTGTCACCATCTAGAGAGAAACACACATACTTCTCATTAGTTTCTTAGTTTATTAAAATTGTATTCTCACTCTTTTTACACACACAATCCGTTAGGATCCACATGGCATCATCCTACACGGTTTTCTCTAGTTTCTTGCTCACTAAGTCACTCACCCTTCACTCAATTCTGTTTTAACAACCTGCCTAGCTGGCACTCACACACTCCCTAGAGTCTAGGACATATGTCATTGATTGAAGTCGGGCTTTAGATTAGGTGCATTGCACCCTGATCATCACTGTTGCAGTAGCAGCTTACACACCAACACTCCCTCCTAAGCTGCTAAATGATTTAACCCCAAGCAATGATCCTAGATAGTTAAACCTGACCTTAGGAAGTGCCTTGGTGAAGATGTCAGCCAGTTGTTCCCCAGACTTACAGTAGTGCAACAAAATGTCACCATTATGGATTGCTTCTCTAATGTAATGGAACTTCCTGTTGATTTGTTTAGTTCTCTGATGGAAAACAGGGTTTTTAACCATAGCTATTCCTGACATATTGTCACACATTAGGGCTATAGGGCATAGATGTTCTTCTCCAAAATCCTATAAAACAAATCTCAGCCAAATAGCTTGAGTTGTGGCTTCTACAGCAAATACATATTCTGCTTCTGCAGTAGATAGAGCTACACTGCTCTATTTGACAGAAGCCCAAGAAAATATGCCACTGCCAAATGTGAATGCATACCCTGAGGTACTCTTGCTGTCCTCCTCTGAACCTCCCCAATCACTATAACAGAAACCAATTAGAGTTGCAGCTTGACCTTCTATGTATTCCAGCCCATAATTCAGTGTCCATTGTATGTATCTCAGTACTCTTTTGGCTGTACCAAGATGTTTCTTGGTAGGGTTATACATGAATCTAGATCGTAGGCTAGATGCGTACATTATATCAGGTCTTGTTGTAGTTAAATACAACAGACTACCTACCAATTTCCTGTAAAACTGTTCATCAGCAGGCTCACTGACATCTTCTTTCTACAACCTTTCATTAGCTACTAGGGGAATACTTACAGGTTTGCACCCTTTCAAACCAAAATTTTCCAGTAATGTAAAGGCATATTTCCTCTGATGGATATAGATCCCAAACTTAGATTGCAGAATTCTCATACCCAAGAAATGATGCAACATACCCAGATCTGTCATTTCATATATCCCCATCATTTCCTCCTCGAAATCCTGCATCATAGGCTCACTATCACCTGTATAGATGATGTCATCTACATAGATAGACACTATTAAAGTTCCTTCATCTTGCTTGACCTTTAGGTACAATGTAGCCTCACTTGAACTTCTTTGAAATCCACAAGCTAACAGATAGGAATTGATCTCACCATACCAGACCCTTGGAGCTTGTTTTAATCCGTAAAGTGCCTTTTCCAACTTGTAAACCTTGTCCTCCTGTCCTTGTCTCTCAAAACCTTCAGGATGATCAACATAAACCTGTTCCTCAAGCACCCCATTTATAAAAGCTACTTCACATCAAGCTGAAACAGCTTCCACTTCTTTTGTGTAGCTAGGACAATTAGGGTTCTAATAGTATCTAACCTTGCAACAGATGCAAAAGTCTCATTGAAGTCAATCTCTGGTTTCTGGGCACATCCCTTAGCAACCAACCTAGCTTTGAACTTATAAATTGAACCATCTAGGTTCAATATGGTTTTATAAACCCATTTGACACCAATCACTAGTTTGTTTGTTGGTCTTTCCACCAGTTTCCAAGTGTCATTCTTTTCAATCATCTCCATTTCTGCTTTCATTGCTTTCAGCCATGCCAAGTCCTTGACTGCATCTTGATATCCTTCAGGTTCAACAATTGCTACATGGCACCGTGCATATATCTCATTCAAAATCCTCAGCTTGACATGAGTGTTACTAGTCTCTGTATCATTCTCATCACCCTGGTTGTTTTGAGTGTCCTGTCCCTGACCTGCTCCTGCTTGATCAGTGACTGGCAGAACAGCAGCAGTGTCTTCTTTAGAGTTGAGTGGTACACTGAACTCCATGCTTTTTTTCCAGTCCCATGTGGCTTTCTCCTTAAAAGTCACTATCCAACAAATCACCATCTTCCTTGTTTCTAGGCAGTAAACCCTATAGCCTTTCTCACATGCCATATCCCATGAAGACTCCTTTTGAGGCTGATGAATCTAGCTTCTGCCTGAGCTGATTAAAGATGTGAAAATAACAAATTGAACTAAAGATTCTTAGATGATTCACACTAGGTTTCCTTCCACTATACACCTCAAATGGTGTTTTCTTCTTGATAGCTTTAGCAGGGCACCTGTTGAGCAAATAAACAGCTGTGTTTACAGCTTCTACCCAGAATTCATAGGGCATTTGCTTGTCATGAAGCATTACTTTGGATATTTCAACAATTGTTCTATTCTTCCTTTCTGCCACACCATTTTGCTGTGGATTGTATGAGACAGTGAACTGTCTTTGTATTCCCATCTCTTCATAGAAATCCAAGAACTCTCGAGACATGTACTCACCCCCTCTATCACTTCTTATCTTCTTAATCTTGCAATCAGTCTGGAGTTCAACCATGGATTTGAAATTTTTAAATGTGTTGAAAACCCCTGATTTATGTCTGAGAAAATAAACCCAACACATCCTTGAGTAGTCATCTATGAAAGTCAGGAAATACTTGTTTCCACTTTGAGTCTCAGTCTGCATAGGTCCACATACATCAGTGTGCACTAACTCAAGTAACCTGGTTGACCTCCAGGCCCCACTTGACAGGACCCACCCCGATTATCACCTCGATAACCAGGACGAACCCTGCTCCCGTCTGACAACCAAACTTAAAAGACCAAAATAACCACAAAACATACATTTTCATACCAGGGAGAAGTTACAATACAACTATTCAACAGTAGCACAGAGCATAGTTAACATTACAAGATAAGATTAAAATCCTACTGTGAGCTGACTACACGTGCAACGGGAAAACTATATGCCTCTGCCTCTGCCTCAACGTTAACGCTAGCACCACGACCTAGAGGGTGTTAAAAACATTAAAAGCGTGAGTGGACTAAAAATAAGAGTTATAAAACAGTTTGCATAATAAACCAGGTTTCACCCTCCGTTTTAAAACATGCATGCATAACCAAGTATTTGGAAAGAACAATATGTACGATATGAAAATAAGTGTGGAAATCACCAGAAATCAAAATCAAAGTTCTGGCACTCGGCCCAAAATCCATAAGATCCAAATCATCTGGGTCACAGTCCAAACATTTGAAAACCATTGAAAAACATCAATCAGTCAAGTTGCTGGATCTCAAGTGCGCTCGAGTCTTTAAACTCAAAACTATGCACATAATCAGGCCTTCACAGGATATCAACGAGTCTTTAAACTCAAAACACAATCAACAGGCCTCGGGGGATATCACAATAACCGAGTCTTTAAACTCAAAACATATACCGAGTCTTTAAACTCAAAACATCTCAATCCAAGGCCCTCCATCGTCATCAATCAACCGAGTCTTTAAACTCAAAACCAGATCCAGCCATTTTCCTTTTTCCGGGTTTTTAAACCCAAAACCATTTTTCAAGCATAGGAAAATCCATTGAAATCCGAAAGCCAAAACCAAACTTGAAATCTTTGAAATCAAAAACCGAAATCATATTTGATCGAAATGGGACTCATGCCCGAATTTCACTTCCAAGTCTCAAATGATATCCACAAATCGTTAGCAAAATAGAATACGTATAAACATAAATCATCCATCCGAAATCATCATTGAAAATATAACAGAAATCATATTCTCGAAGTACATGTAAATCCGATAACTTATATAGAAAAGCGTGCAATTAAGTAAAGCAAGAGTATTATAATCATAAGCATAAAATCATATATGAAAACATAAAATAAGTAAGTAAAAACAGTTATGCATGCTCGGTTAGAAAAAAAAAGTCCACTCACTAAGTCCGAATGCGTCAATCGCGTCCCATACGCTCCTCGGATATCTCGGGAATGTTCTGGCCTGTCACATAGTATAATTTCGGGTCACAATACTTCATTTAAGTTCACACTAATTTCCCCAATTTTTTGGGATTTTTAAACATAATTAAATTAAACCCTAAACCTTCGGACACTCAAAACTACCCCAAGACGGTGTCCGATCGACTCGAAACTTGTCCCAAAATGTTAGTTGCATCGATTAGAGTGAAAACCATGTTGAACACTTACCCAAAAGAGACCCCACGCGCCCTCACGCGCCGCCCAAAGGGGAGCCACATGCGGCACTGTTCATCATCGTCTTCCGCCCGCCAGCTCGGTTCAGACCGGTCCAAATCGACTCGGTCCAATTGAGCCGACGATGCCGATTTTCACCCATTTCCAGTCCAATCGCGATCCTCTCTTCACCATTAGCTTCGTCCTTAAATTTATGTTTGATCTAACTAATTAAACTGCATAAATGAATCCTATTTCATACCTTTCAAAGTCGAACCAAAACTCTGAATTTTCCAGCCCTCTGTTCTCGGCCACCACGAGTCTCTCCGGTCACGATTTCAAGTCTCTAAGTCCAATAGAAACCTTTAGAAGCTAAACCAAACACCTAAACGAAGTATTCATCGATTAAAACCTAAACGGCTTATTCTGTACAGAACAGAGGAACAGAGTTTTTGAAATTGCTTACCTACTCTTCCTTTCTCCCCCGTGGGCACCACCACACTCCTCACGTCGTCAGAGGTAGTCTGCACTCACTGGTAACCACCATAGATAGCTTCACAACAGTATTGGACCTTCACGATTGCTCACGATTTTTTCTCTGTTTTCTGGGGTGTTCTCACCTCTCACAGCCCCTCTTCACTTAGTCTTTCCCTTAGACACAATCACACAAGTCACACGTCTTTGATCTCTCACACACTACCTATGAGCTCACACCCAACTCACTCAAATGAAAAATTGTCGATGCTTTCTGTCTCTGTTTTCCCTTTGATCGATTAAACCAGTTTAAAATGACTTAACCGTGAGAATTGGCTAGAAGCCACTGGAGGGTGGACAGATGTCCTTAACCCTGTGGTTCTCAGCTTAAAAATATCCAATCCATCCTGCCCAGGTGTCCCCATCTGATTGCCCACAATCTTAAAGTTTCCAAAATACCATTTTTCCCTTCTATGTCCAAATTACCATTTTACCCCTCACATAGTTAAACCCGTAACTAAACCGTCCGACGTCCGATGACGGCGTGTCGTGTCAGGACCCGTCCCAAATATGGCCTCGATACCCGGGACGAAACCTGCTCCCGTCTGACAATCACACTTACAGTATCAAACAAAACAAACAATCGTCATACAACTGTAAGCATAACTCTCAGACGAAGGAGTAAAATATACACAACAGTCAGTCAGAGCATAGTTCTACAAAATGGGCACAAAAGTCCTACAATGCTAGTCTCGCAACGGAAGAACGTCGGAAGCTCTATGCCTCGATATCTGCCTCAACGTTCACCCCAGCGCTATCATCACGACCTAGAGGGAAAAAGTAAACCAAAAGATGTGAGTGGACTAGAATAACCAAAAGTTTTAAAATCAGTTTATCACTAATTCAAGGTTAAGGAAAAATAAGAATCAGTGTTCCCTCCGTTTTTAAAACAGGCATGCCCAACGAAGTACTAGAAAATCATAATATGAAACATCATAAGAAACAGAAACACTATAAAATCTCATAAGAAACAGATACACTATAAAACGGATATAGAAATCATAGCTTCAGCATCAAATCATCATTTCCGATCAAACCTGCTGGACCTATCCGAGTCTTTAAACTCAATCAGGCCTTAAATGAAATCCGAGTCTTTAAACTCCCGAGTCTTTAAACTCAAAGGCCTATGGGGGTAATATCAACATATCCGAGTCTTTAAACTCCCGAGTCTTTAAACTCAATCAGGGCCCGTCCCCCGTCAATATCAATCCGGGTCTTTAAACCCAATATTAAGATCCAGCAAATCCAATCCATATTCAGTGTAAAACCAATTCAACATCCATCGCCAAATTCGAATTCGAAATCCCCGGTTCGAAGCCCTCCCGGCATTTAGAACCGTCGTTCCGAACCCAAATCCGGAAATCTACTTTTTAATCAAAACCCACATTTACTCACAAATTATGTTTCACAATCCATTTACCATCATCAAAAAACATTTATAGGTTGAAATCGCAAATATGGCATCAAAATCCGAAAACCAGCTTTTTCTCGAAAAACTTGCAAAATCTCGGAAATGCCTCGAAAAACGTGCAAACTCATCAATCACATATAAGCATCATTCAAAAGCATAAACCATATTTAAGAACATAAAACGTCAATAAAACAATTAGGCATGCTCAAAAGAAAGAAAGAGTCCACTCACAAATCAGAACAAGTCAGTCGCGCTCCGTGCGCTCCTCGACCGTCTCGGGTGCCTCCCGTCCTGTCAAAATGCACCAAATAGGGTCACAAATACATCAAGGATCCTAATCCTAATTTCCCCAATTTTTCGGGAATTAAATAATATTTTAATCCTAAACCCTCAACCGTCTGGATTCCCAAACAACTCTGTAACATCGTCCGATTCACCCGAAAACCACACCAATAAACTCCTTAGGACAAATAGAACCAAACTCATGTTGGATGCTTGGCCGGATTCTTCTCTACGCGCCTCCACGCGCCGCCCAAAGTGGCTGCGCGTGGGCCTCACGCGCCTGCTACAGTGCATCCCCAACCTCGATCGAACCCGGTTCGCACCAGGGCTGCAATCCTGGACCGGCGAGAGCCAATCTCCGTCGTCCGGCCACCATTTCATCTCCTCTCTTCTCCTGCAGCTTCATCCAGACACCAGGAATCCATCCCCCTCACTCTCCTGGTTCGGTTCACCCCTCAGCTTCACGACTGAAGCTCGAAAGAAAACACAGACGGCCCCTGTTTTCCTTCCCGACCGTCCTATGCTTCCCCCCTCACGGTGGCGATTCTAGACTCCTCCCACAATCTCACTGAGTCACACACAACTCACAGGAACCCTCGACTCACTCTCTAAACCCACGATTTCCCGTTTGAAATTCACGGCCAAACAGAGTACAGAGTACTCACCGTCGACTGAGCTCCGCCGTGTACGCCCCCGTCACGGCGACCGTCCTACACCACTCCTAGAACCTCCCTGAACATCACTGCACTCACCAAGCCCCTCGATTCTCATCCTACCCTCACGACTTTTGAATTGAAAAATCACGGGAAAACAGAGTAAAGAGGCTTACCCTTCGATTCTGTCTCCGCCGTGCGCACCGCCGCGTCTCCCGTTTCTCGTTGGACTCCCTGCAGCCTCTTGGACTTCCCACGATCGTGGTTTGAGCCACCACACGGCGTAGCCACCACCACGAACTCACGGCCTACCTGTTTACTCAAACCTTCGCCGCACCACCACCGTGCCGCCGTGCACGATTTCACCACCAAAACCCGATCACCAATACAAACACTACTCCCTGTCACTCTCACCAATCACTCTTCACCCACCCTTGCACCAAAATCGATCAATCTCCTTCAATTTCTCACCCTCTGTTTCTCTGTGTTTTTCGAAGGATTGCACGATTCCAATTGAGCAAAGTGTGGCCGTGCACACTTTAGAACCATTTAGAACAATCCAGTCTCCCCACGTGTCCACAATCCTATGGACAAAGCATAAATATCCTACCCCACTCAGCCACTTGTCCTCATCCAATTGGCTGAAAGAAAAAGGCCAAAATACCCCTTGTATAAATAATTACCGTTTTGCCCTCGAACGTTCTAGACCCGTATCTTTTCCGTCCGACGTCCGATGACAGCGTGCCGCCTGTCGTTGAACTCAGGACGTCGAGACCTATCTAACGGTCCTCGGTCTACGAGAAAATCACAAGTCCTCCAAAAAGTCAACATTTTCCTCGTTTACTCAAAATTACGGTAACGCCCCCAATCTTCCGAACGTCCTAACTTTTCCTCCGGTTGTCCGAATCGAACCTGCCACTTGTCTACGGACTCGTGACGTCCTAAACTACGTCACGGTCAAGGGTCAACACTCATGCAATCGGTAATTCAAAAAGTCAACTTTTTGTCTACTATTCACAAGGGCAAAATCGTCCTTTATATACAAAACTTTATAAAATTACATTTTTACCCTTCCCGAAGGTACGGGTTGTTACAATCTACCCCCCTAAAAAGAATTTCGTCCCCGAAATTCAGTGAAATAAGTAAGGGTACTGTTCCCGCATCAATGCCTCAGGTTCCCACGTAGCTTCTTCCACTTGATGATTTCTCCACAATACTTTAACTAAGAGAACCGTCTTCCGTCGTAAGACCTTATCCTTCCGATCCAAAATCGCGACAGGTTTTTCTTCAAAACTCAAGTCTTCCCTCAGTTCAACTGGTTGTGCTTCCAGAACATGCGAATCATCTCGAATATACTTCCGAAGCATAGAAACATGGAAGACATTATGTACCTTTTCCAAGTCTGCTGGTAAAGCCAATCGATATGCAACAGGACCAATCCGTTCTATGATCTCATAAGGTCCAATGTAACGAGGACTCAACTTCCCTCGTCTGCCGAACCGCACAATTCCTTTCCAAGGAGACAACTTCAGAAAAACCCAGTCTCCTACGGCAAACTCCAAATCGCCGATCCTACGGTCGGCGTAACTCTTCTGTCGGTCCTGAGCTGCCTTCAATCGATCCCTGATCAGTGCCACTTTTTTCCTGTGTAAGGTCCACCAATTCAGAAGTAGTCAATCGCCTCTCACCAACCTCAGTCCAACACAATGGAGTCCGACACTGTCGTCCGTATAACGCCTCATAAGGAGCCATCCCAATGCTCTTCTGATAACTGTTGTTGTAGGCGAACTCCATCAAAGGTAAATGAGACTCCCACGTACCCTGGAACTGTAAGACACAAGCTCGCATCATATCCTCGAGAATCTGAATAGTTCGCTCAGACTGTCCATCGGTCTGAGGATGAAATGCAGTACTGAAATGCAGTTTAGTCCCAAAAGCTTCCTGTAAGCTCTGCCAAAATCGGGAAGTGAATCTCGGATCTCTGTCAGATACTATCGACTCCGGAGTCCCATGCAGCCGAATAATCTCATTTATGAACAACTGTGCAAACTGCGTCAACCTGAAGGTCTCCCGTACTGGCAAGAAATGAGCAGACTTCGTAAGTCGATCCACAATAACCCACACACCATCGTGTCCCTTCGGTGTTCTCGGAAGCTTGAACACAAAATCCATCGTCAGGTGATCCCATTTCCACTCGGAGATCGGCAAGGGTTGCATTGCTCCATAAGGTCTCTGCCGCTCGGCTTTTACCTGCTGACAAATCAAGCATCTACTGACATATTCTGCAATCTCACGTTTCATTCCCGACCACCAGTAATGCTCTCGAAGTGTACGATACATCTTGGTCCCACCAAGATGCATTGCATAAGCTGAACAGTGAGCCTCATCCAGTATCACTTTCTTCAATGCTTCATCCTCAGGTACGCACAACCGTCCACCCTTAACCAAGGCTCCATCCTCACGGATCTCAAAGTCCTGTCTCTCTCCAGCCTCGACCTCAATCCGAATAATGCCCAGAATAGGGTCCTCAAACTGAGCATCAATAACCTGATCAATCAAAACAGGTCGCACCTGGAAACTCGCTAGGAGTACTCCGTGATCATCCACAGTCAACTCTACTCCCAACCTGCGGAGCTCAACCAACAACGGTAACCGTACTGTCCTCAAATGTGACAAAGAACTAGCTGACTTCCTGCTCAAAGCATCGGCTACCACATTAGCCTTCCCTGGGTGATACTCAATCGTGCAGTCGTAGTCCTTAAGCAACTCCAACCATCGGCGCTGTCTCATATTCAATTCCTTTTGAGTGAACAAATACTTCAAGCTCTTGTGGTCCGTGAAGATCCTGCACCTCTCGCCGTACAAGTAATGCCGCCAAATCTTCAGTGCATGAACCACCGCTGCCAGTTCCAAATCATGTGTAGGGTAGTTCATCTCATGGGGTTTCAATTGCCGGGAAACATAAGCAATCACTCTCCCATGTTGCATCAAGACACAACCCAAGCCTTGCAAAGAAGCGTCACTGTACACCTCAAACTCCCCACTATCGTCTGGAAGGGCTAACACAAGAGCAGATGTCAACCGTCCTTTAAGCTCCTGGAAACTCTGTTCACAGTTCTCGTCCCACTCGAATCGAATTCTCTTCCGAGTCAACCTCGTCAACGGTGCTGCTAGAATAGAAAAGCCCTCAATAAAGCGCCGGTAGTAACTTGCCAAACCCAGAAAACTCCGGATCTCCGTCACCGTCTTGGGCTGTTCCCACTTCGCTACCGCCTCAACCTTCTGAAGATCCACGCTGATGCCCTCGGCCGAAATCACATGGCCAAGAAATCCAACACTGGTCAACCAAAACTGACACTTACTCAGTTTCGCATACAACTGATGCCCACTCAGAGTTTTAAGCACAAGTCTCAGATGTTTCTCATGTGCCTTCGCACTCTTCGAATACACCAAAATGTCATCAATGAAGACAATCACAAAATGATCCAAGTATGGCTGGAACACTCGGTTCATAAGATCCATAAAAGCTGCTGGGGCATTAGTCAAACCAAAAGGCATCACAACGAACTCATAATGACCGTACCTAGTCCGAAAGGCTGTCTTCGGTACATCCTCCTCCTTAACCCTTAGCTGATGGTAACCGAAGCGAAGATCAATCTTCGAAAAATACTGTGCTCCCTTTAGTTGGTCAAACAAATCGTCAATCCGGGGTAGGGGATACTTATTCCGAATAGTTACCTTATTCAGTTGTCTGTAATCCACACACAATCTCAATTCTCCGTCCTTTTTCTTGACAAACAATACAGGTGCTCCCCAAGGTGACATACTCGGTCGAATGAACCCTATATCGACCAACTCTTGCAACTGGGCCTTAAGTTCCCTCAATTCTGCAGGTGCCATGCGATAAGCAGTCTAGGAGATAGGCTGTGTACCTGGAAGAAGATCAATCGTGAACTCGATCTCGCGATGAGGTGGTAATCCTGGCAACTCCTCGGGAAAAACATCGGGAAACTCCCGCACCACTGGTATGTCCTCCGCCCTCACTGGCGTAGCACGTGTATCCACCACATGAGCTATGTAACCTTGGCATCCCTTACGCAACAACTTGCTAGCCTCAAGTGCCGAAATAACTCCAGTAGGAAGTGCACGCTGATCCCCCTGAAACGTAGTCTCTGATAACCCGGGACTCCGAAAAGTCACTCTCCTATCGAAACATTCGATAGAAGCATGATGTCTCGTTAACCAGTCCATACCCAAGATAACATCAAAGTCCTGCAGATCCAAGAGTAACAAATCTGCTAGTAACTCAACCTCACCTACCATCACCGGACACTCTCTCAAAACCTGAGTCACTACCAACACCTCTCCAGTAGGTGTACTTACCCCTAAAGCACAATCCAAAGTAGACACCTCCCTCTCCGTCACCAAACTACAAATCCGAGCTACAAATGAATGGGTAGCCCCGGGATCTATCAAAGCAAAAACAGTGTGACCAAGTATGGTGAGTGTACCTGTCACCACTCCCGGTGCTGACCTAGCCTCCTGCTGAGTCATAGAAAAAACTCGCGCCTGAGGTCCCGATGACCTACCGCGCCCCCTGGAACTGCTCGTGGCACCACCGCCACCCCTAGGGCCTGCTGCCCCTGACACTGAAGCAGTACTCCGCCCGGGTTCCGCTGCACCTCTGCCTGCTCCTCCCTCCGAATCTAACAATGGGCACTCCCTCTGGAAGTGTCCTCGCTCTCCGCAATAGAAGCAAGTATCCCTACCGGGTCCACCTATATGCCTCCCCGTAGAAGCCACTGAAGTCGCACTCGCCAGAAGAGTCGGCTGTGCCCTAGCTCCTCGAAATCCTGAGCCCTGAAAACTCCCTGGTCGGCCATACCGGGCTCCACCAGCCGATGACGATCCACCAAAATTACCCCGCTTCGGGGGCCTCTGACTCGATGCTCCTAGAAATGAATGCTCTCGGCGTCGAACACTGCCCGAATACTGTGATCTAGCAGGTAAACTGGCCTCAACCCTGACAGCAGCATCAGATAACTCCCGAAATGTAGCAAAAGAGCCAGCTGTCACTATGGCCCTGATCTCTCCCCGAAGGCCCAACTCAAACCGGTGGCATTTCTCCGCCTCGGTCGCCACAAATGCAGGAGCGAAACGAGATAGCATCTGGAATCTCTGCTCATACTCAGCAACTGTCAAGTTCCCTTGCTTTAACTGAAGAAATTCTACCTCCTTCGCATCCCGGAAAGAACGGGGATAGTACTGATCGAGAAACCGCTCCTGGAAAGTCTCCCATGTCACGATATGTGCATCCCAGCCGGACAGTTCCAACGTGTACCACCACTCATATGCGGCTCCATCCAGTAAGAAAGTAGCTAACAAAACCCGATCCTCTGGAGGACAGTGCATCACCCCAAAAATACGCTCAAGCCGGGTGATCCATCGGTGAGCTTCCTCTGGATCGGCCCCACCGCTGAACGTAGTAGCCCCAAGCCTCTGGGCTCTCTCAATCGAAACGCTCTCAGTCCCTCTCGCCGCTTCATCTTCAGGTCGTGGAGGGGGTTCACGTCTCGGAGGCATGATCGATCGTACGCTGAAAGAGGCATAGAGTTAGTAAAACAATCCTAGACCCATACCCAACACAAACCGACAAACCTATGCTCTGATACCAATTGTCAGGACCCGTCCCAAATATGGCCTCGATACCCGGGATGAACCCTGCTCCCGTCTGACAATCACACTTACAATATCAAACAAAATAAACAACCGTCATACAACTGTAAGCATAACTCTTAGACGAAGGAGTAAAATATACACAACAGTCAGTCAGAGCATAGTTCTACAAAATGGGCACAAAAGTCCTACAATGCTAGTCTCGCAACGGAAGAACGTCGGAAGCTCTATGCCTCGATATCTGCCTCAACGTTCACCCCAGCGCTATCACCACAACCTGGAGGGAAAAAGTAAACCAAAAGATGTGAGTGGACTAGAATAACCAAAAGTTTTAAAATCAGTTTATCACTAATTCAAGGTGAAGGAAAAATAAGAATCAGTGTTCCCTCCGTTTTTAAAACAGGCATCCCCAACGAAGTACTAGAAAATCATAATATGAAACATCATAAGAAACAGAAACACTATAAAATCTCATAAGAAACAGATACACTATAAAACGGATATAGAAATCATAGCTTCAGCATCAAATCATCATTTCCGATCAAACCTGCTGGACCTATCCGAGTCTTTAAACTCAATCAGGCCTTAAATGAAATCCGAGTCTTTAAACTCCCGAGTCTTTAAACTCAAAGGCCTATGGGGGTAATATTAACATATCCGAGTCTTTAAACTCCCGAGTCTTTAAACTCAATCAGGGCCCGTCCCCCGTCAATATCAATCCGGGTCTTTAAACCCAATATTAAGATCCAGAAAATCCAATCCATATCCAGTGTAAAACCAATTCAACATCCATCGCCAAATTCGAATTCGAAATCCCCGATTCGAAGCCCTCCCGGCGTTCAGAGCCGTCGTTCCGAACCCAAATCCGAAAATCTACTTTTTAATCAAAACCCACATTTACTCACAAATTATGTTTCACAATCCATTTACCATCATCAGAAAACATTTATAGGTTGAAATCGCAAATATGGCATCAAAATCCGAAAACCAGCCTTTTCTCGAAAAACGTGCAAAATCTCGGAAATGCCTCGAAAAACGTGCAAACTCATCAATCACATATAAGCATCATTCAAAAGCATAAAACATATTTAAGATCATAAAACGTCAATAAAACAATTAGGCATGCTCGAAAGAAAGAAAGAGTCCACTCACAAATCAGAACAAGTCAGTCGCGCTCCGTGCGCTCCTCGACCGTCTCGGGTGCCTCTCGTCCTGTCAAAATGCACCAAATAGGGTTACAAATACATCAAGGATCCTAATCCTAATTTCCCCAATTTTTCGGGAATTAAATAATATTTTAATCCTAAACCCTCAACCGTCTGGATTCCCAAACAACTCTGTAACATCGTCCGATTCACCCGAAAACCACACCAATAAACTCCTTAGGACAAATAGAACCAAACTCATGTTGGATGCTTGGCCGGATTCTTCTCCACGCGCCTCCACGCGCCGCCCAAAGTGGCTGCGCGTGGGCCTCACGCGCCTGCTACAGTGCATCCCCAACCTCGATCGAACCCGGTTCGCACCAGGGCTGCAATCCCGGACCGGCGAGAGCCAATCTCCGCCGTCCGGCCACCATTTCATCTCCTCTCTTCTCCTACAGCTTCGTCCAGACACCAGGAATCCATCCCCCTCACTCTCCTGGTTCGGTTCACCCCTCAGCTTCACGACTGAAGCTCGAAAGAAAACACAGACGACCCCTGTTTTCCTTCCCGGCCGTCCTATGCTTCCCCCCTCACGGTGACGATTCTAGACTCCTCCCACAACCTCACTGAGTCACACACAACTCACAGGAACCCTCGACTCACTCTCTAAACCCACGATTTCCCGTTTGAAATTCACGGCCAAACAGAGTACAGAGTACTCACCGTCGACTGAGCTCCGCCGTGTACGCCCCCGTCACAGCGACCGTCCTACACCACTCCTAGAACCTCCCTGAACATCACTGCACTCACCAAGCCCCTCGATTCTCATCCTACCCTCACGACTTTTGAATTGAAAAATCACGGGAAAACAGAGTAAAGAGGCTTACCCTTCGATTCTGTCTCCGCCGTGCGCACCGCCGCGTCTCCCGTTTCTCGTTGGACTCCCTGCAGCCTCCTGGACTTCCCACGGTCGTGGTTTGAGCCACCACATGGCGTAGCCACCACCACGAACTCACGGCCTCCCTGTTTCCTCAAACCTTCGCCGCACCACCACCGTGCCACCGTGCACGATTTCACCACCAAAACCCGATCACCAATACAAACACTACTCCCTGTCACTCTCACCAATCACTCTTCACTCACCCTTGCACCAAAATCGATCAATCTCCTTCAATTTCTCACCCTCTGTTTCTCTGTGTTTTTCGAAGGATTGCACGGTTCCAATTGAGCAAAGTGTGGCCGTGCACACTTTAGAACCATTTAGAACAATCCAGTGCCCCCATGTGTCCACAATCCTATGGACAAAGCATAAATATCCTACCCCACTCAGCCACTTGTCCTCATCCAATTGGCTGAAATAAAAAGACCAAAATACCCCTTGTATAAATAATTACCGTTTTGCCCTCGAACGTTCTAGACCCGTATCTTTTCCGTCCGACGTCCGATGACAGCGTGCCGCCTGTCGTTGAACTCAGGACGTCGAGACCTATCTAACGGTCCTCGGTCTACGAGAAAATCACAAGTCCTCCAAAAAGTCAACATTTTCCTCGTTTACTCAAAATTACGGTAACGCCCCCAATCTTCCGAACGTCCTAACTTTTCCTCCGGTTGTCCGAATCGAACCTGCCACCTGTCTACGGACTCGTGACGTCCTAAACTACGTCACGGTCAAGGGTCAATACTCATCCAATCGGTAATTCAAAAAGTCAACTTTTCATCTACTATTCACAAGGGCAAAACCGTCCTTTATATACAAAACTTTATAAAATTACATTTTTACCCTTCCCGAAGGTACGGGTTGTTACATGTCGCCTGTTATTGTACTCAGGAAATCGAGACCTACCTAACGGTCCTCGAATTGCGTGAAGAATACTTATCGTGTAAAAAGTCAACAAATTCCCCCTTTTTAACCAAATTACCAAAATACCCTCGACCTTCCGAACATCATAACTTCTTCCTCGATTGTCGAAATCGAACGTGCCACCTGTCTACGGATTCGTGACGTCCCGAGCTACGTCACAGTCATCGGCTAACATCCGTTCGACCTGCCAAAAAAAAAAGTCAACGTTTGACCACACTATTCACAAGGGTAAATTCATCATTTTTATACAAATCTTTTTCGAATTTACATTTTTGCCCTTTTTGAAGTTCCGGGCCGTTACACCACTCTTGTCAAAACTTTCAACATGCTGTTTTCCTAGTATGCAACCTTCACAACAGTCCTCCTTCTTAGATACACTAGGCAAGCTAATTACCATATCATCTTTGACTAAAGCAGTCAAACTTGCATGGTTTAGATGCCCAAACCTCCTGTGCCATAGCCATGTATCACCTTCCTCAACAGCAAGCTTTGGCACTGGTATAATTTGCTAGAAAGACAGTGGAAAGCATATGTTTCTTGTCATTGCAACACATGCTATCTCTTGACCCTGATCATAAATAGTGGCCTTCTTTCCTTCAAACACAAGATTGTAGCAGTGTTCCACCATCTGTCCCACACTTAACAAGTTCTCATCCAAACCAGGTACCAACCTTACCTCTTTAATCATCTTATCACCATTTTGAGTCTTGATAACCAAAGCACCCTTACCCTTGGCCTCTACTAACTCCCCTGTGCCCATCTTAACTCTGCACTTCAGGGTCCTATCCAGGTTTATCAAAACAGACTCATCTGAAGTCATGTGGTTACTGCAGCCACTGTCAAGATACCAGGTGTCTGCATTCTTTGTGGTTGTGACAGAATGACAGGCATAGAACAGTGTCCCATCTTCCTATGCATGCTGTGAAAGATTCACACTCTCCATGCTCTTGTAATCCTTGGCATAATGTCCCATTTTATTGTACTTGAAGCATTTCCTGGTTTTAAACGAGCAATTCCCAAAATGCATCCTATTGCAGACACTGCAAGTAGGTTTAGACTCACTCCCATTTCTGTTTTCTTCTCTTGGCAGTCCACCATGTCCATTTCTAGCTTGTTGGTCAGATTTTCTGATCCAAGGTTTAGTTCCACCTTTGGAAAAACGTTTAGGCTTGTTTGAACTGGAGGAAGCTCCTATATGCATGCTAGAGAAGGCTTTCTCCACTGTGTTTTCAGAGTAGAGTTCTAGCCTTTGATCATAAGCTTTGATAGAAGCAATTAGCTCTTGTATATTAACCTCATCTAGATCTTTAGTTTCTTCTAGAATTGATACAATTGGATCATAGGGTTTGGTTAAACTAATGAGGATTTTCTGTCCCATCCTAGCTTCTTTTATCTCTTCTCCATAAGTCCTCATTTGATCCACAGTCATGTATAATCTAGATAGATATGCACTTAGTGATTCATCATCTTTCATTCTCATATATTCAAAGTCTCTCCTTGAGCCTTGAAGTTTAACTGATCTAACCTTTTGATCTCCACGAAATTCCCTCTTTAGTAGATCCCAAGCAGCCTTGTAACTTTCTTTATTTGTAATCCTAGAGAAAATGGAGTCAACAACTGAGTTTTGGATAAAACCTAGTTCCCTGGCATCTCTGATCAGATCAGCTCGAGTAGGAACCACCATTGCTCCCTCAGCACCTTCTAGATCTGTGTTGAAGCCCATGTTGAATAGCTCCCAAAAATCTTGAGCTCGAAGCAAGGTTCTCATCGTGATGCTCCAAAACTCGTAGTTGTTACCATAAAAGATAGGAGCCTATAGCTCATTTGTTCTAGCACCAACCATTGCAGTTTCAGAAGCAATTTGAATTCAGCAGCATAGTCTTCGATCACACCCCAGCACTCTGCTCATAAACCAGAATGCTCTGATACCATGTTGGTTTCAGATCACTTCAAGAATCGCAGGGGAAGAAGCAATGGATTGCTGTTTGCTCAAAGAACACCTACGATGGTTTTCCAGTGAGGTGAGTATCTTCTCTCTTACACTCTTAGCTGCAAGCGGTTGGTTAGGATAGATTTAGGTTCTTGTGATGTAGATTTAGGTATTGATTGATTATTTATGCTTAGACTTGAGAAAATGGAAGGATCGATCACAATGAAGAAACAGTTATGCAGAGAATGCAAAATGCACACCAGGTGCTTGTAAAAATGCACCAGTGAGTTTTCTGAGTGACCTTGGTGCTCTCACCATCTAGAGAGAGACACACATACTTCTCATTAGTTTCTTAGTTGATTAGAATTGTATTCTCACTCTTTTTACACACACAATCCGTTATGATCCACATGGCATCATCCTGCACGGTTTTCTCTAGTTTCTTGCTCACTAAGTCACTCACCCTTCACTCAATTCTGTTATAACAACTTGCTTAGCTGGCACTCAAACACTCCCTAGAGTCTAGGAAAGATGTCATTGATTGAAGTAGGGCTTTAGATCAGGTGCATTGCACCCTGATCATCACTGCTGCAGTAGCAGCTTACACACCAACATAATCAAGGCCACCATCTGCCTAGGGCGGCGGGCATCATTTAGCACAAACTCAAAAAATACCCAGTTAATTCGATCATAAGCCTTCGAGAGGCCAATCTTTCACACCAAGAACCCTTTCTTCCCTTTAGTTTTGCTAAATTTATGGAGGATCTCTTGGGCCAGAATAATATTATCCGTTATTTGGCAACCAGTGATAAAATTGCCTTGATTAGGGCTAACAAGTGTCTGAAGTGCCGACCGAAGTCTACTCACCACTTAATGGCTAATATTATTTTAAAATAAAAACTAGTGCAATTTTTCATGTTTAGCGAGTTAGGTTACCTAAATTATGTTATTGCGATTCTAGGTGTTCACTTTGTGCATTGCTTTCTCATATCTCTGTTGAGTTTTCACGGATTTTTCTTAATATATATTGATTAAATCTGCTAAGTCCAAATTAATCTCTAGCCAGTGAATGAAAATATATTAGCTAAATTAATAGAGAAAAATAACAAATTAAACAAGCTCCCCTCGAATATCCATTTGACAGCTTGATTATGCATTGATAATTATTGTATTATTAGTTTTTAATATATTTTGTGTTTAAGATATAGATAACAAGAAGAATAGGTAAGAAGGAAAAATAAATAAAATTGAGTAAAAAAAAAGTAGAATAGAAACCCTAATTAAAAGAGACCGCCAGTACGTACAATGACCCTTCTCTTGGTATGGTATATATTGTAACCTAAAAACCTTATAATAAAAAATTGTATCCATATTTAAAATAAAATTCTATATAAAAAAGAGAACTAAAAAGAAAATCCTAAAAAAAGGAAGTACAAGATGTTTGGAGGAGTCGCAGAGAGAGGCAGTAAGGCTAACGCAGGATTAGCTAGCAGAGTCTGAGACAGCCAAGTATCACTATGTGCCATTAATACAATATATATATATATAGCCGAGATGAATGATGAAACGAATGTGAATTAGAATATAGCTTCAAGAGAAGAAATTTGTTCTCTTGAGTGTGATAATTAGAGAAGAAGAAATGAGTAAAATATAAAGCAAAAGTCTCTGGTTTTCTGCGCTACACTTCACTACTCCTAAACAACATACAAACACAAGCTTAAATAGACTAGTAATTAATGCTACCTAGAGAAACCAAAAAAACACAAAGAGACAATCAAAAGACATGTAGAAACTACCATAAGATAGCACATAAACTTAATTAACTTCAACCACCACTTAAGTAGATAATTCTGGATTAATCTATTCATAAGACATTGTAGAGAAGTCTAGATTATTCATAACAACCCCCCTTAAGCTAGAATTATCTTACTCTAATAAAAATCCTCAATTGAAAAGTAGATCCTTCTCCAATGGCTTTGTAAACAAGTTTGCTAGTTGACCCTCAAACTTGCAGTACTGAACTCCAAGTTCTTTATCCTTGATAAGCTCATGATTGAAATGGAACTTGATCTTGATGTGCTTACTCTTGTTGTGAAAAATTGGATTTTTGGCTAGGCATATGGTTTATTTGTTGTCACAAAACAGCATTGTAGGACCTTCTTGAACTTGAACCATTTCTTCAAGGATAGACCTCAACCACCTCGCATGACAACCTGTTGAAGCAAGAGCAACATATTCATATTTTGTTGGTGAGAGTGCCACGATTGACTGCTTTCTGGAAGACCGTGAAACAACACTTGAACCAATGCTGAAAATATAACCGGAAGTGTTTTTGTCATCATTCACATCTCCACCAAAATCACTTCCATTGTAGTCTAAAAAATTCTAATTTTCAGCACCATAATAATGTAGCACATAATTGACAGTTTCATCCACATATTGTAGAATTCTTTTCCCAAGCTCCCAATGAACATCTCTTGGTGACTTCATGAAACGACTAAGAACGCTGACTGAATATGCAATGTCTGGTCTTGTTGTTGTTAAAAACATGAGGCCACCTACAAGGCTTCGAAAGGGAGTTTGATCCACCTTATTCACTCCATCTTTCTTTCCCACTTTAGTCCCAACTTCAATTGGTGTACCAATTGATTTGGCATCTTCATACCTGGATCTCTTTAGTAGCTCTTTAGCATATTTCTTTTGAGAAATACAAATTCCATCCGCATCTTGTTTTACTTCAATTCCAAAGAAATGAAGCAATCCAAAGTCTATCATCTAAAATCTTTGTGACATATTTATCTTGAAATTGTCATACATTTTAGCACTACTTCTAGTGAATATTAAATCATCCATATATAAACAAACAATCAAAATCTCACCTTGAGAGCCTTTCTTGGTGTGAGAGTGTGTTCATATAGGCATTTGTGAAACCCATACTCTTGGAAGAATGCATCAATCCGAGTATACCAAGCTCTTGGAGCTTGCTTTAGTCCGTATAAGGTTTTCTTCAATCTACACCCTTTTGTTTCTTGATTTTCATGCACATAACCAGAAGGTTCGGTAACATAAACTTCTTTTTCCAAAATCCCTTGCAATAATACTGATTTCACATCCATTTGAAAGACTTTCAAATGATTTTGGGCAACAAGAGCTAACAACATTTGAATTGAATCGAAGCGTGCCACCAGAGCAAAGACTTTATTGTAGTCAATTCCATGATTTTGCTTGCAGAATTTAGCTACTAAGCGAGCTTTGTACTTCTCAATTTTTCCTTTAGCATTCAATTTAGTATTGTACACCCATTTCACTCCAATGAGTTTCTTTCCTTTGGGAAGATCAACCAATTCCCATGTTTTGTTCTTCTTGATGGAATCAATCTCTTGATCCATTGCCTTTGCCCATTTCTCATCCTTTGAAGCTTCAAAGGTAATTTGGCCTGCATCTACAAATAGAGTAAAGGTTGTCCTACCATTAGTAACCATAACATAATCAATAGTTGGATACCTTGTAGATGGTGCTTAGTTGACCTCCTTAGCTCTCTTTGAATTACTTATTTCTCACTATTTGATGATGATGGGACTGGTGATGAAGGCTCTGGTGGTGCTAATGATTTTGGTGAAAAAGATGACATATCTGAATCTTCAGACCAACTTTCTAGAAAAATGGAATTCTGTTTTTCAACTTCACTCCAATCTCATGCTTCTTCTTCATTGAACTTTACATCACGACTAACAATAATGACAGTACCCACCCTGATCCCCCCTGGGGACCACCGGGGGCAAGGCCTACTCCCGTCTGACATGTAACTAAAAATACCACAACTACCATTACTAGGATTATATTACCACAAATACCCTTACTAGGGTTCTGAAATACACACCGGCATTTAATACAATAGTATTGTAAGACAAGGGACGAGAGCACTGTGTTCGTACTAATAAAATAATTAAAAACACCTACCTCGCAGAGTGAACAGAACGCAATGGTACTATTTATGCCTCGGTCTCGGAGTCGGTCCCTGTCTCAGTATTACCGCCTAGAGGGTCAAGAAAATAGTCAAAGTGTGAGTGGACCAAAAATCAATGAGTTATAAAATCATTTAAGCAATAATAACATTTAGACCCTCCGTTTGTAAACATGCATGCATATAGTTCAAAACAATGGAGTAGGAATAAATTATGAATATAGCGACCTGTACACAAGTACCCAAACAACACAATATATATAACCCATCCTCGACATCCCAGATGTCCGACCAATACTAGTCACGATTTCTCTATAGTATGCGTACTATTCGAGGTCTCATCTCCGAGTACTCCCCGACACGAACTCCACAACGTCCGAGTTGATATCTACATGGGGTACCTATCTCAGATCCTATCATGTCCAAGACGATATCATAACTCGCACTCTTGAGCCTGAGCTCCTCCTCGGAATCACCCATCCCAAGCAATGAATCGTGACAACTTCAGGATCCTCGACATTTGGAAGAGACTAAATCGCATATACATGATGGTATATATAAGTGAAACATGCAATTCAATAATATCAAATTTGAAATCCGACTATTGACAGGACCCGCCCCGATCCCACATGGACCACAAGGGGACGTGCCCTGCTCCCGTCTGACACCCATAATTCATACCAATTTTAACCTCAAAACATCAAATGCATAAACAACCAAATTAAAGTTATACATCAAATCCGAATTAAACAGATGTCAGACAAGGGATGAAATCCAAAATTACAAGTTGCGAGCACGACTCTAAAATAAACCTGCGGGTAAACCACCCAACAGGGGTTCAAGTACGCAGAAGTAGATCTATGCCTCAGCCTCACGATCCTCCTCTACCTCAGTAGCACAACCTGGAGGGGTTACCAAAACATTAAGGGTGAGTGGACCGAAACTCAAGTTATAAAATCGTTTAGTAAGTAAAAATATACTTTACCCCTCTGTTTTCCAAACATGCATGCATCAGAATTTTAAACCATCAATCATATAATATGAACCATAAGGCATATAATTAAAACCATAAACATAATTTTAGCCACTGCACTATACACTCCAATCCCGACATCCCCGATGTCTGACGTCCCTGACGTCTAATAAGGTCACAATCACAAGGCTACGCGTGCCACTCGGGTCTCAATTCCGAGTTCAATCCCCGAACCCCTTCGGGTACAGCATCCCCGATGCTTAGCGTCATAGACGCTGGACGTTCTAGACGTCCGTGACCACTCCGGGGTACCTCATCTAGAGGAGACAGTATCACATGAATGGATCTATACAGTGCAGTACCAAATACATTTTATTGATATCCACATGCAAATCATATATATATACATAGATAAATCCAACCCAATCTTTTAAGTTTCATCAGATGGGTCTTAAGCCCAAATACCGTGAAACGTGCCATAACCATAATTTCCATATCATCAAAACCGTTATTTGTTTTTAGCATGTGAATATATATAAGAAAACCAGAAAACATTTATGCACACAAGGGTTTAAGGAAAACGGCCCACTCACAGTACAATCCTGTTGAAAACCGAACGTATACCCTCGTTCTGGTACAACTGTACAATCCCTGTCATGTCCAAAGTATACGTGAAGGTCAATACAAACCCCTAACATTTAACCATGAAACCCTAGACTGAAACTGGCTCGAAAAAGCCGCCCGAACGCGCTTCCCAAGGCAATAAACCTCTTTTTGACCAATATAATGATCTCCGATCAACCCGAAACCACCGCCATTGGATCCGGATCGTCGAAACCTAAAGAATGGTGGTGGTCCCACCAAAAGTACTATTCACACGCGTCCCCACGCGCCTGGTCAACCCTCTGGTCAACAGTGCTACAGTACTGCTGACGTCACTGCTGACGTCATCACTGACAGTGTCAGAGGACACATGTCAGCAGTCCATTGGTCTCGGGTCTGGCTGATTTCTGACTGGTCTGACTGATTTCTGACATGATGACGTCATCATGACGTCACTGCTGACGTCAGCATGATGACGTCTTCTGCTACAGTAACCGGTCTGAGAACCGGGTCACCGTAGACCCACGGTTCAACCCGATCAGTTCTCCTCAACCCGATCACCATTTCTGGTGAAATTTGTTCCTATGGACTCGTCTCTACCTCATCCATAGTTCAGTGCAAATAAAACTAGATTTTAGGTCGAAGAAACTACCTGAAAATCGACGGGAAGGTTGGCTGCCGGTTCTGGTTATCTTCTCCGGCGAGTCGTCGAGTTTCCAGCCACGGTCCTTGGTTCAAACTGGTCGTCTAGGTCCCCTAAGTGTGTCTTAAAAGCAACCAAACAAATTCGACATAAAAAACGGACGTTTCGAAGCAGGGAAGAAAATCGGGTCTCTCGGGTTTTTCGACTTACCGCCGCCGTGTCGCCGTCGTACGTCGTCCAGTCCAGTTCTGGGTCGTCCTGTCGTCAAAGTGAACCCAACCGTACGTTGGTTCGAATCCAGGTGTGAAGGTTTGGATGGTTGGATGGTTTGGGTTGTTCGGGTTTCTTCTCGGGTCTGGTAGAATTCCGGCCGTGTAGGGTGGCTGTGGGGTGGTGGCCGGTGTCTGGGGGTGGCTGTTGGCTGCATGGTGTTGCCAGGTGTGTGAAGTTGAGTGGTGAGGTGCTGGTGAGTTTGTTCCAAGAGGTAACCGTGTTAAACGATTTGAGAGAATGAAAATGTAAGTGTATGGTCTCATGGGTTTAAAATAGAATATGCATATGAAATCAAGGGCCAGGATTAAATCTGACTTTAGGACTAATGGTGAGGATTTGAGGAAATAAAATAATAAATTAATCTATTGGCCAACAAAGATCCTTGTTTTAGGGAATGTAGGGGATGAGTGACACTTGTCACTCATCCAAGGGTCCAGATTGATTTGATTAAAGTAATCAGATCCTATTATTATAATATTATTTTAATCCGGTTCTCGGTTAGTTCGGTTAATTGCGTTTACTTCCGTGGCCATAACTTCCTCGTACGAAGTCCGATTTTGGTGTGCCGCCTGTCTACGGACTCAGGATGTCGAGACCTACCTAATGGTCCTTGAGTCATGTGAAAATTAGTTGCCAAACAAAAAGTCAACATTTTCACCCCCGAACGTCCAAATTACGGTAATGCCCCTGGACTTCCGATAGCCATAACTTTTTCCCTGATCGTCCGAATTGGACGTGCCACCTGGCTATGGACTCGTGACGTCCCGAACTACGTCACGGTCATTGGTCAAAGTCCATTGGACCCACCAATCAAAAATTCAACAATTGGCCATACCATTCACAAGGGTAAAAACGTCAATTCATACATTAAATTACAATATTAAGATCCTCGAATTTCCGGGGTGTTACAACCTTCCCCCCTTAAGAAATTTCGTCCCGAAATTTCAAAGAAACAAATGAGGAAATTTTTCTCGCATCTGAGCCTCAGGCTCCCATGTGGCTTCTTCCACATTCTGGTTTCTCTAGAGAATCTTCATGAGAGGAATTGTCTTCCGACGTAGTACCTTGTCCTTCCGATCCATGATCTGTACTGGTTGTTCTTCGAAGCTCAAATCCTCCCGTAGTTCGACAGGTTGTTCCCCTAGTACATGCGAAGCATCATATACGTACTTCGGTAGCATTGATATGTGGAAAACATCGTGAACTCTAGATAGTTATGGAGGTAGTACCAATCTGTATGCAACTCTCCCAATCCTTTCCACGATCTCATAAGGTCCGATAAAACGCGGACTCAGCTTCCCCCGTCCACCAAAACGGATAATCCCTTTCCACGGAGAAAACTTCAGGAAGACGAAATCTCCCACCTCAAATTCCAAGCCTCGAATCCGTCGATCAGCATAACTCTTTTGGCGATCCTGCGATAACTCGAACAGTTTCCAAGGTTAAGTCCATCAATTCCGGCCCTACAGCCGCTCGCTCTCCTATCTCCATCCAGCAGATAGGTGTCCTGCACTGTCGACCATACAGTGCCTCATAGGGTGCCATCCCGATGCTTGACTGATAGCTGTTGTTGTAAGCGAATTCCATCAATGGCAAATGAGTATCCCATGAGTCCTGAAACTGTAGCACACAGGACCTCATCATGTCCTCCAGGGTCTGAATGGTCCGTTCAGACTGTCCATCGGTCTGTGGATGGAACGCAGTACTGAAACGTAAGGTTGTTCCCAAAGTAGCTTGTAAACTCCGCCAGAACCTGGAAGTGAAACGCGGATCACGATCGGACACGATCGATTCTGGCGTACCATGTAATCGTATGATTTCCTTCACAAACAACTGAGCCAGTTGGTTAGGTTTATAAGTCTCCTGAACTGGCAGAAAATGGGCTGACTTGGTTAGCCGGTCCACGATCACCCATACTCCGTCAACTCCACTCCGAGTCCTTGGTAACTTAAAGACGAAGTCCATGGTGATGTGATCCCACTTCCACTCGGGAATCGGAAGTGGCTGCATAGCCCCATAAGGTCTCTGCCGTTCCGCCTTAACCTGCCGACAGGTTAAGCATTTGCTTACGAACTCCGCAATGTCGTTCTTCATTCCTGGCCACCAATAATGGTTCCGGAGGGTACAGTACATCTTGGTACCTCCCGGATGCATAGCATAGGCCGAACTATGAGCCTCCTCAAGAATCTCGGCCCGTAACTCTGCCACTGCAGGTACACACAAACAGCCCAACTTCACAAGTGCTCCATCATCCCGGATGGTAAAATCCTATCTCCCATCCGCATCGACCTCAATTCTGTAGATACAGAGTATCGGATCCTGAAGTGGTGCTTCGATGATCCGATCAATCAGCACTGGTCGTACATGAAAGCTGGCCAACAACGCTCCATGCTCATCCGTACCCAAAATAACTCCCGCCTTCCGGAGTTCCACCAGCAAAGGAAGATACACCATCCCCAGGTGTGCAACTGATCCCGCTGATTTTCTGCTGAGTGCATCCGCCACCATATTGGCCGTACCCGGATGTTACTCGATCGTACAATCATAATCCTTTAGCAGCTCCAACCATCTCCGTTGTCTGATGTTAAGCTCCTTCTGAGTGAATAAATACTTAAGACTCTGGTGGTCGGTGTATATCTGGCACGTTGCGCCGAATAGGTAATGTCTCTAGATTTTTAAAGCATGAACCACCGCTGCCAACTCCAAATCATTGGTAGGGTAGTTCAACTCATGAGTCTTCAGCTGCCGGGATGCGTAGGCGATAACCTTGCCAGTCTGCATCAACACGCAGCCCAAACCTTGTAGTGATACATCACTGAAGACCACAAACTCTCCACTGTCATCCGGCAATGCAAGGACAGGTGCAGTGGTCAATCGATCCTTCAACTCCTGAAAACTCCGATCGCACTCCTCGTCCCAAATAAACTTCACTCCCTTCCGAGTCAAAGGAGTCAATGGTGCAGCAATTTTGGATAAACCCTCCACGAATCTTTGGTAGTAACCTGCTAATCCGACAAAACTCCGCACCTCAGTCACTATTGTCGGTCTAGCCCAGTTAGTCACCGCTTCTGTTTTCTGGGGATCCACGCAAATCCCATCCGTCGATATCACGTGTCCCAGAAAACCAATACTACTCAGCCAAAACTGACACTTGCTCAGCTTGGCGTACAACTGTTTCTGTCTCAGCATCTCCAAGACCAACCGTAGATGTTCCTCATGTGCACGGGCACTCCTCGAGTACACCAGAATATCATCGATGAACACAATCACGAATTTATCCAAGTAGGTTCGAAAAACCCGGTTCATCAGATCCATGAATGCTGCTGGAGCATTCGTCAAGCCAAAAGGCGTAACAAGGAACTCGTAGTGTCCGTAACGAGTTCGAAAAGCAGTTTTCGGAATATCCTCCTCCGAAATCCTCAGTTGGTGATACCCAGACCGCAAATCAATCTTCGAGAAGCACTGAGCTCCCCGCAACTGGTCAAAAAGGTCATCGATCCTGGGTAGAGGATACTGGTTCCTCAGTGTCACCTTGTTGAGTTGTCGATAGTCAATACACAAACAGAGACTTCCCTCCTTCTTCTTCAAGAACAATACCGGTGCTCCCCACGGTGAAGTACTCGGTCGGACATATCCCAAATCCACCAACTCCTACAATTGAGTCTTGAGTTCTCGTAACTCGGCCGGCGCCATCTGGTATGGTGCCTGGGATATAGGTCGGGTACCAGGGAGTAGTTCAATAGTAAACTTGATCTCCCGCAATGGCGGTAATCCAGGTAAGTCTTCCGGGAATACATCTGGAAACTCACGTACCACCGGTATCTCATCGATACCCGGAGTATTGACCTGCTCCGACATGACATGCGCCAGATAACCTTGGCATCCCTTCCGTAGAAGTTTGGTAGCAGTAAGTGAAGAAATCACTTCAGGAGGCGAACCATCACGTTCCCCCTGAAAGATAACCTCCGGCAAACCCGGGCTCCGAAGAATCACTTGCTTGCTACAACAATCGATGAACGATCCATGCTCCGATAGCCAATCTATCCCTAGGATTGTATCGAAGTCGTGGATATCCAGAATAATTAAGTCTGCTGGTAAATCCACATCCTCAATTCTTACCGGGCACCTCCGAATCACCTGATTCACAAGGTACACGATGCCCATCGGGGTGCCAACACCCATCTCACAATCTAAGGCTGATACCACACAATCAGGCATACCAGCACAACTCTTCGAAATAAAAGAATGTGTAGTCCCCGCATCCATCAATACATGTACAAGAAGGTTTAAGATATGTAGTGTACCTGTAACCACGCCTGGGGCAGTCCTCGCCTGCTGCTGGGTCATTGCAAACACTTGGGCCCTTGGCCCTCCGTTCCGTCCGCGCCCGCGCGCGCCACGCCCAGCACCACGGTCACCTCCCTGACCGCGACCTCCATTAGTGTGGGAAGCCTGCTCTGCACCACACTAGAGCCCCCAGCGTTGTTGTTCTTGGGCAACTGCGGGCAATCACAGGCATAGTGGCCCTCCTCAGCGCAAGCAAAACAGGTTACTGGCCTTGGCCTGTCCGAATGCCCACCAGAAGCAAGGCTCCATGATGAACGCTGCCAAGAGTTGTATCCTGATCCTCTGCCCTGAGAGCCTCCGCGTCGACCTGACCAGCCACGACCCTTGAAGGATGAGGGTGCTCCCCTGTAGCCTCCTCCCTTGTTGTTCTTTTGGCCTGATGGCCCACGATGTGGGCGATCCTGACGTCGCCCCTCGCCTGAAGGCTATCGTGTCTGGTGTGCCGCCAGACTGGCCTCGACACGCACCGCAGCGTCGACCATATCTCTCAGTGAAGCATGAGTAGCAGCAGTCACACTTGCCCGGATCTCCCCTCGGAGTCCAAGCTCAAACCTTTGGCACTTGTCCTCCTCTGTGCTCACGAATGCTGCAGCAAACTGGGAAAGTTTCCCAAAAGTCTGCTCGTAGTCCGCAACGGACATATCCCCCTACTCCAGCCGCAGGAACTCAGCCTCCCGTGCCGCGCGAAAACTATCGCGAGTAGTACTGGTCCAAAAATCGGGAACGGAAAACTTCCCAAGTAGTGGTATGGACAGACCACCCAGACATTTTAAGGCCGTGCCAGCACTGGTAGGCTCCTCCTTCCAGCAAGAAGGCCGCCAAAGTTACCCGTTCGCCCGGAGGGCAGTGCATCACCGTGAAGATCCTTTCCCATTTGGTGATCCAATCATGGGCATCTTCGGGGTTTGATCCCCCGCTGAAAGGTGTGGCTCCCAAACGCTGAGCCCGCTCAATGCTTGCGCATTCCATTTCCCTTTCCAGATCCTCGTCAGTTCGTGTATGAGGAATCCTCATTGGAGGCATAACCAACTGTCAAGAGGCATAGATCAGTTAACATTATCCTTAAACTCGAAAAATAACTAGTACTAATCGCTAGTCTAGTATGCTGACCACAACCTAGTGCTCTGATACCAAGCTGATAGGACCCGCCCCGATCCCACAGGGACCACAAGGGGACGTGCCCTGCTCCCGTCTGACACCCATAATTCATACCAATTTTAACCTCAAAACATCAAATGCATAAACAACCAAATTAAAGTTATACATCAAATCCGAATTAAACAGATGTCAGACAAGGGATGAAATCCAAAATTACAAGTTACGAGCACGACTCTAAAATAAACCTGCGGGTAAACCACCCAACAGGGGTTCAGGTACGCAGAAGTAGATCTATGCCTCAGCCTCAGGATCCTCCTCTACCTCCGTAGCACAACCTGGAGGGGTTACCAAAACATTAAGGGTGAGTGGACCGAAACTCAAGTTATAAAATCCTTTAGTAAGTAAAAATATACTTTACCCCTCCGTTTTCCAAACATGCATGCATCAGAATTTTAAACCATCAATCATATAATATGAACCATAAGGCATATAATTAAAACCATAAACATAATTTTAGCCACTGCACTATACACTCCAATCCCGATATCCCCGATGTCTGACGTCCCTGACGTCTAATAAGGTCACAATCACAAGGCTACGCGTGCCACTCGGGTCTCAATTCCGAGTTCAATCCCCGAACCCCTTCGGGTACAGCATCCCCGATGCTTAGCATCATAGACGCTGGACGTTCTAGACGTCCGTGACCACTCCGGGGTACCTCATCCGGAGGAGACAGTATCACATGAATGGATCTATACAGTGCAGTACCAAATACATTTTATTGATATCCACATGCAAATCAAATATATATACATAGATAAATCCAACCCAATCTTTTAAGTTTCATCAGACGGGTCTCAAGCCCAAATACTGTGAAACGTGCCATAACCATAATTTCCATATCATCAAAACCGTTATTTGTTTTTAGCATGTGAATATATATATAAGAAAACCAGAAAACATTTATGCTTGCAAAGGTTTAAGGAAAACGGCCCACTCACAGTACAATCCTGCTGAAAACCGAACGTATACCCTCGTTCTGGTACAACTGTACAATCCCTGTCATGTCCAAAGTATACGTGAAGGTCAATACAAACCCTAACATTTAACCATGAAACCCTAGACTGAAACTGGCCCGGAAAAGCCGCCCGAACGCGCTTCCCAAGGCAATAAACCTCTTTTTGACCAACATAATGATCTCCGATCGACCCGAAACCACCGCCATTGGATCCGGATCGTCGAAACCTAAAGAATGGTGGTGGTCCCACCAAAAGTATTGTTCACACGCGCCCCCACGCGCCTGGTCAACAGTGCTACAGTACTGCTGACGTCAGCATGACGTCACTGCTGACGTCAGCATGACGTCATCACTGACAGTGTCAGAGGACACGTGTCAGCAGTCCATTGGTCCCTGGACTGACTGATTTCTGACTGGTCTGACTGATTTCTGACATGATGACGTCATCATGACGTCACTGCTGACGTCAGCATGATGACGTCATCAGCTACAGTAACCGGTCTGAGAACCGGGTCACCGTAGACCCACGATTCAACCCGATCAGTTCTCCTCAACTCGATCACCATTTCTGGTGAAATTTGCTCCTATGGACTCGTCTCTACCTCATCCATAGTTCAGTGCGAATAAAACTAGATTTTAGGTCGAAGAAACTACCTGAAAATCGACGAGAAGGTTGGCTGCCGGTTCTGGTTATCTTCTCCGGCGAGTCGTCGAGTTTCCAGCCACGGTCCTTGGTTCAAACTGGTCGTCTAGGTCCCCTAAGTGTGTCTTAAAAGCAACCAAACAAATTCAACGTAAAAAACGGACGTTTCGAAGCAGGGAAGAAAATTGGGTCTCTCGGGTTTTTCGACTTAACACTGTCGTGTCGCCGCCGTACGTCGTCCAGTCCAGTTCTGGGTCGTCCTGCCGTCAAAGTGAACCCAACCGTACGTTGGTTCGAATCCAGGTGTGAAGGTTTGCATGGTTGGATGGTTTGGGTTGTTCGGGTTTCTTCTCGGGTCTGGGAGAATTCCAGCCGTGCAGGGTGGCTGTGGGGTGGTGGCCAGTGTCTGGGGGTGGGTGTTGGCTGCCTGGTGTTGCCGGGTGTGTGAAGTTGAGTGGTGAGGTGCTGGTGAGTTTGTTCCAAGAGGTAACCGTGTTAAACGGTTTGAGAGAATGAAAATGTAAGTGTATGGTCTCATGGGTTTAAAATAGAATAGGCATATGAAATCAAGGGCTAGGATTAAATCTGACTTTAGGACCAATGGTGAGGATTTGAGGAAATAAAATAATAAATTAATCTATTGGCCAACACAGATCCTTGTTTTAGGGAATGTAGGGGATGAGTGACACTTGTCACTCATCCAAGGGTCCAGATTGATTTGATTAAAGTAATCAGATCCTATTATTATACTATTATTTTAATCCGGTTCTCGGTTAGTTCAGTTAATTGCGTTTACTTCCGTGGCCATAACTTCCTCGTACGAAGTCCGATTTCGGCGTGTCGCCTGTCTACGGACTCAGGATGTCGAGACCTACCTAACGGTCCTTGAGTCATGTGAAAATTAGTTGCCAAATGAAAAGTCAACATTTTCACCCCAAACGTCCAAATTACGGTAATGCCCCTGGACTTCCGATAGCCATAACGTTTTCCCTGATTGTCCGAATTGGACGTGCCACCTGGCTATGGACTCGTGACGTCTCGAACTACGTCACGGTCATTGGTCAAAGTCCATTGGACCCACCAATCAAAAATTCAACAATTGGCCATACCATTCACAATGGTAAAAACGTCAATTCATACATTAAATTACAATATTAAGATCCTCGAATTTCCGGGGTGTTACATCTATTCTGAGATCAAAACAAGCCACTGTTTAATTTGGGACAAGACCCGAAACCTTCCAAAAAACTGTGTCCATAATCCATTTTTAAAACCCGTTTCTAGAAAACTACTCATACCGGATCACCAGTCAAACCATTTGAACCAATCTTTCTATCAATTCTCCATTGACCCCAAAACCTAAGCAAAACGGTTACCAAATGGGTCTCAAGCCCGAAAACCTCATTTTCTCGTAAACCCATAACATAGTCCATGACCAATGATTCGAATATATAAATTCCATGATTCCAAAATATTTAACTTAAATCATTTATGAAAACATGTAAAACGGTTATGCATGCATTTCAGTATATAACAACCAGTCCATTCACGATCAGTCCTTGCAGCGTTAGCGAACAACCTAAACCTGTCTCGAAACTAAACACAGTCTCTGGGCCTATCCAAATACATCCAAAGGTCACTAATTGACCTTACTAGGTCTAACAACAAATCGTAGAACAAAATCGGCACTGGAACGCATCCCGAACATGCTTCTCGAGGCCTTAAACCTCGTTTTGACCTATCTAATGGTCTCAGATCGACACAAAACCACCACCATTGGATTCATAACATTGAAACCTTGAAAATGGTGTCTGTCCTACCTTGAAATTCGTGCCCACGCGCCCCCACCTGCGGGTCAACGTTGTTGGTCAAAAGTCAACGGTCAACTCTGCTGACATCATCCGAAAATGTCAGACTAACACGTGTCAAACTCTGATAGGTGCCATGTGTCAGGCTCTGACAGGTGCCATGTGTCAAGCTCTTACAAGTGCCACGTGTCAGTAGCTCACTAGTCTACGTCACCGACATGTTAGTGACATGTGGCACTATTTGATTGGGCCATGTCACTAACATGTCAGTGCTAACTGTGCACTGACATGTGACACGTGTCACAATTTGAGTGGTCCACATCACCTGACAACTTGACAGGTGATGACTTCAGTTGATGACGTCATCACCCCAACCTCTCGACGAGTCCAATATTCTGGTCGCCCAAAACCGCGAACCCTACCAGGCTGACTCCCTCAATTTTGACCCGTTTTCAAAACCGTTGCTTCCTACAGGCTCGTCTAGGTGCCTAGATTGGATCTATGGGTTCAAATCTATCAATAACAAAGTAAAATCATACGTTAACTCAAGCAACAGTGGAGGCAAGTTTTTCGTTTTGTTTCCCGTCGATCCCAACGTCGTCGTGCCTGGTTCTGGGCTCCAATCGACTCGTACATGCCCTAAAAAGTATTCTGGGCCCTTAGATTCACTTAACAAAGCCTAAGATCCAAACCCAAACTGTGACCCGATTTTGAGAGTTTTGGGTTTATACCTGTGAACGTCATCTCCACCGTGCGCTGCCGTTCTCAGCCTTTGAGTCACTGTCTAACACTCCCTGAGTCACTCATAAGGATCACGTAATGAGGGATGAAGGTATAATGGAGGTGGGTTAATGGTTGTGTGTGTGTTTTCAAGCACTTGGTACATGGTTTGAATGAACAAAATGAAAGGGAAGACAAATACATGCTCCCTAGTTTTTTGGGTAAATGGTCCAGTTAGATGAGTGTCACTCATCTAATTGGTTCAAGGAACCAGTTGACCAATCCAATAATGCCACTTGGCCCAAAATCTCGGAAAATGTAATAGTAACTCTCAAACTTCATGACTCATAACTTTTGCGTCGAGCGTCCGAATTCGGCATACCGCCTGTCTACGAACTCGTGGTGACAGGATCTATGTAACTGTCAAGGGTCAACATGCAAACAGTATCTCGGGTCAAAAGTCAACATTTTACCTTGACCAGAGGCAAAATGGTCATTTTACATAAAATTTCCAATTTACAAATATAATGAAATTCCTGGTCGTTACAAATAATCTTGTTATTCAATGGATAAAATAGCTTGTAGGCTTTTTCTTTTTCGCTATACCCAACAAGAATGCATTTTTCTAACTTGTCATCCAATTTCCTCCTTGTTTCATCAGGAACATGATAATAAGCTATACTGCAAAATATTCTCAAATGGCTAATGCAAGGCTTAAGGCCACTCCAAGCTTCTTGAGGTGTCTTGTCTCTAACACTCTTGGATGATGCACAATTCAAGCGGTGGACAACGCATGCTATTACTTCAACCCAAAAGCTATCTAGCATAACTTTTGCCTTTAACATACATTTTTCCAATTCCATGATAGTCCTATTTTTCCTTTCGGCAACTCCGTTTTGTATGGGTGTACCTCGCAGTAAATTGATTCCTAATTCCATTTTTTTTTTCAAGAAACTTTCAAACCCATTGGATCCAAATTCACCACCTTGACTAGACTGTAAGGTTTTCAAAGAAAATCCACTTTGTTTCTCAACTAGAGCTTTGAAAATCTTGAAATAATCAAACACCTCAATTTTTTTCTTTAAGAAAATAAACCCATATCTTTCTACTATAATCATCAATGAATGCAAGAAAATAGTGATTACCTCCACTTGATGTTACATTCATAGGTCCACATACATCCGAGTGCACTAGCTCACATGGATGAGATGCTCTCTGTAACGACTCGTCTCGAATATCGTGATTAAATCTTAGTTAATTATGGATTAACGTGACTAATTAGAAATTAGTCGAGAGAATTCGGATGGAAGGTGTAAAATGATCGTTTTGCCCTAAAAATTGGACAAAATGTTGACTTTTGACCTGAGGAGTCAAACATACGAGGACCGATGACCGTAACGTAGATTGGGACGTGACGAGTCCGTAGACAGGTGGCACATCGAAATCGAACATCGAACAGGGAAGTTATGGTCATGGGATCGAAATCAGTTATTTTAATGTTTCGGGATTCGAATTAAATAATGCTTAAGGTTGATTGGTTAATTAATTAGTGTGGGCCCTTGGATGAGTCACAAGTGTCACTTATCCCATTGGTCACTTTCCCTAAAAAGTCGATCTAGTTTAGGGTTTTATTATCATCATCATCTCTCTCATTCGTTCATCTTCATTTTCCTAACAACTAAACACAACTACACATATAAACACACAAACCCATATCACCTCACCCGTCTATTTCTCCATTATCTCCGTTCGTCATCAACTGGACGTGTAAGTGAGTGTGTGAGAGTGAACCAGAGAGTTTGGAAGGAGGCTGAGCAACCATGGCCACGACGGAGGTAAGTGGTAACCCGAAATCGAAAACCCATTTTGACCCCATTTTTGGGAAACCATTTTGTGACATTTGTTGATCGATTTGGATGATCCTAATGTGTTACTATGACTTAGAAGAATGCATTGGGATCGATTTCGAGAAGCTTGGTGGCTTGAAACATCTGGGAACAGAGCTGGAACTTCGAGGTCACTGTTCATCGATTCAAGGAGATTTTTAATGGGTTTTTCATGGTTTAGATTCAAGGGATCCATTTCTGGGGATTAGAAGAAGTTGTAGGAAGAAACAGGGACGATTTTGGTGGTTGGACGACAGAGAACTGGCCGGGTCAAGCTGCGGGTCTACACGACCCGGTTACAGGATCCAACTGAGGACATGGATGACGTGATGACGTCATTAGGGTGACGTCATCATGTCACGTCTGACAATGTCAAATTGTCATGTCAGATAGTGACCAATGGGAACTCGACACGTGGCACTGTCAGCTGTCATAATCTGTCAGTGCTGACGTTAACAATGATGTCAGCGTTGACATTTAGGGTTGAATTTTCAACATTGACTTTTGGTTTGACCACGCGCTTGGGGGTGTGGGGCTTGAATTTCGATGTGAGCCCAATGTCATTTTAAAGGTTTCGACGATCCAAATCTAATGGTGGTGGTTTTAGGTCGATCGGAGATCATTAGGTTGGCCAAATCGAGATTTTTACCTCCAGAAGCGTGTTCGGGACATGTTCCCAGGCTAGTACTATTCATAGGTCTTAGTTATGACCTTATTGAGTCTGTTAGTGACCATTGGTGCGATTTAGACAGGTCCGAATGTTCCGGTGATGGTGATTTAGCCCTGAAAGGCATATGACATGCGTATCGAGGTGGTAGCTAGGACAGTCTGTGACTGGACATTGATTTCTAAACATGATGCATGCATAAATATTTTATTTTTTTAAATATGTGATTTATAATGTATTTCATTGTGGTATCAGTATTCACGCATTTGTACGTATTTCGAGGTTTATGGTTTTATACTATGTTTCTACGTGATTGTGGTTTTAACAATGGTTCAATGGTATGATTTCGGATTTGGAAATATGGAACCAGGCTTGAGACCCATTTGATTTACGAATTATCGGACTTGGTGTCCATTTGATTTAATTAGGCATCGAGCCGAAGACCCATTTGGTTATACTGTCGGGTTGAGGTCTAGTTGGTTTATGAAATGGAATTTTGGGTTGAGTCCCTTGAATTTGGAAATTGGAATTGTGGAAATAGTTTATGAAAGTTAAACTTCAAGCACGAGATCCATTTGTGGATTTACGATGGTTTTATGGAAATCCGGAGCATAGGCCCTTTGAACAGTTTGAGATGATTTATGAAATGTTTTCCATATACCATCCTTATGTGTGGACACAGAGCACTTTTCTGCGACGAGTCATCCTACGAAGAGACCGCATAGAGGCTCACATAGAGTGACTCAAGAGCAGGATTGCTAGAGGGTAAAACCTTCCCCCCCCCCCCCCCCCCCCCAAGGAGGGTCATTAACTTTGGTGGACCCTAAGGGAGACTCGGACTTGTGACCCGAGGGGCATGTGTAGCTTTGGAACCGTGAAGGTATTGATTGTGACATCTGGGATGTCAGGCATCTGAAATGCCAAGGATTTGTTAAATTATACTTTGATAAACTGGTTATTCATTGTTGATTGTTTTTGGGTTGAGTTCCCACATGATTGGTTTTGGGCTGAGTTCCCACATGGTTGGATTTATGATGTTGGGCTAAGGCCCTAATGATTTAATAAAGTAAATGGTTTGATTATTGGTTTTCGAATGTATGCATACTTTTTAGTGAAAGGTATAAACGTCTTTCCATGAAATGTGTTTTATAAATTATTTATTTCGTCCACTCACAGCTTTTAGTGGTTTTTAATGTCCTTTAAGTTGATTGCGGATGCAGGCTGTAGCGGAGATCGAGACTTCTCGACCTCCACCACTGATCCTGACATGCTCTAGAAGCCCCGAACGGACTGAGGTTTTAAGATATCCTTTGTTTGACACTTCGTGTTAGACGGGAGTATGGCATATCCTGCGTTAATCCTAGCGGGATTGGAATGGGTCGTGTTAAGGTGGTATCAGAGCACGGTTTTCTCATGTGGTATGCGCAGGTCGAGAATGTGATGTCTTTACGTGGAATCAACCAGTTATCAACCTGGTCATTAGGGTAATAGTAGGAGAGTTAATGGAAATATTTCGGGCCAAACGTAAACCGATACCCTGTGGATCTGTGTGATTCAACCCTCCCTAGGGTTAGATATGATACATTATCAGAGTAATAACCGATGGATAGTCTGATGATTTGATTCGGTTAGTGGTTTTGGATGTGACATTATGGTTAGGGTCAGATATGACAACTTGTTTGAGTAATTACCGAGGGATGAACAGGAAAAATCTGGATTAACTAGTAGGGTTGTATATTACAATATTCCGGAATTGTGACCGTTCAACGGTAATGTTAGGTCAGGTCGGATTGGAGATTGTGTTGCAGAGAGCAGCTGAGGTCATCGATGACCTAGTGGACGACTCTGGTTGAGTCTAGTTGAGTTTAGTTGAGAATACGTAGATTGATTGTTCTGGAACTAAATGAAATGATAGGATCTGATCCACAAGTGTGTTCAAATACGGAGTCTTAATAGCGATGTATGTTGGTTGTGTCTGCACGAGGTTGTGGCAGATAGGACTGTCGAGAATTGGGTTACATTTGGGGACGTTCCTCGTTCCTTTCTTGTACGATATGTTAGAGTGGTTGAGTTGAGGGAGCCAGAGTTCCTCCAACCTGAGCAGAGGTACGTGGTTATTGCTCGGTATGAGCAAAGTTTCAGGTTGGTTTGATTCGCAAACTGTGTGACAGTGATTGCGAAAACGATATGAGACGATAAGCCATGAGCTGAGGATGTGACTCAGTCGTGATGTGCTTATGTTCGTTATCTGCCACTACACGATGATGAGGATTCGTCGGCTAGTGTTGATTCTTGGGGATTGTGTCGAGATGATAGATATGATAAAGATGAACTGGATGGGATCCAGCAGTGGTTGAGATGTGTTGGGTAGAGTCCCAAACGTGATTGAGATAACTTATGTGATTAAGATAACTAAGTGGTGACTGGATGAAACAGTATAAACGGATAGGAAAGTTGGGTACGAAGTTAGCTTGGTAGGGACACGTGGATGACGTCCGAGTGAGTTGAGGACTTGGAAGCATACTGAGTTGGCTCCAACATGGTTGGAACTTCGGAATCAAGAGAATTTGGGATTAAGACGATGAGAAGAGTGCTTGATTCCACATTGGTGATGGTAATTCCGAAGTCATTGAGGGTGACTTCTCATTTTCTGTTCGTTAGTAGATGGTGCTAGGTGGAACCAGTACTTTGATCATGTATTATTTGGGGGACCCATGATCGGTTTTAGGTCATCAAGAGGAGTTGGGTATTCTGAAGTCGGTGAAGGAAATTTCCCATTTTCTGTTCTTTAGCAGATGGTGCTTGGTGGCACCAGATGAGGTGACTATAGTGGATTTTTGGTTGCATTCACGCAGGATGAATTTTGATGTGATCGTCTTGGATCATTTTTCATTTCCCTATGTGAGTTGATGAGGGAATCCGATTAGGACAAGATGAGGAGAAAGATGACGTGGAATGACAAGGATCGATGTGAGGTAATTGAAGTGAACCCACATTTTAGACGTGTCTCGTCTTTGGGTGATCTCATTAGATGTAAAAATGGTTGAGGAGTGATTTGATAGTATAAGGATGCAAAAAGGGTGTAAGACCCTATGACCTGAAATCTAGTAGTTAGCTGAGAGAGAGCATGTGTGGATCCTAAGTGGATCTAGATCGTGATGTTGATGATCGGGTGATGTTGTGGATCAGGATTGCGTGGATCGGGAGGTGGTGCCCGTACATGTAAACCCCACCTTCTGATTATGCTAAGCTCGGAACAGAGGAGAATCGTATTGTATTTACCCCGAGGTAAGACAAAATTATTATCCAACCTCTGTCTTGGACACGTGAGTGAGTATGGTTGGATATGGGGATGAGTGTTGTATTGAATATGTGAGTGAGTATAGGTCTTGGATATCAGAAGTAGTTTGTCTTGGATATGTGGATGAGTATAGATCTTGGATTTACTCATTCAGACTGGAAGTGTCAGTGATTGTCGGGTGGAGGCTATCTCGGTAAGTGAAGTGTATTACTGGGATTGGATTCCTTTTGGAGTTAATCCGGTATAAGATATGGTATTTGAATGGGTAGGTATCCCACGGGGTCAGATTGGTATGTCTCGGATGGCGTAATTGGGATTGGACGATTCTGATGCTGGTCGGGTGACCAGGAGATTCGCAATGGACACAAAGATAGAGTGTATGACCTGTCTAGTACTGGATTGGACAGATGGAATACATAATTGGAACGTGAGTGGCTGGAAAGCCATGTTGTGGATATGGAATGGGGGATGAGTAGACTGAAACTATATTCAGCCATGTGGTGGATGAAGCCAGGTAGTGGATTGATTGGTGGCTATTTGTACGTACTATATACGTTGTATGATTGCGTGGGGGACGTACCAATGGTATGTTGATGAACGTGTTGGAAATCGGCTTAGTTCCGATATCATTGGATTGGTTGAGAACGTGGACTAGATATTGGATACTGTGTGCTTGACCAGAGTGATTTTGATGAGTTCAGTAATTGTATGAGCAAATGCTCAGAGCCATAGATGGCTAGTGGAACCCTCGAGTGGAGATGTGTATCACTGCTGGGAAAGTATTTAATGAGGTCTAGTGACACACAGGTCGAGTGGGATGTCTTCCCATTGTAGAGGGATCCTATTGAGCTGATTTTAGCTCTCATTGAAATTATAGGTAAGAAATTTTTACTACAAGTTCCCAAGTGTATCGCTGCCTCTTTTCCCTTGTTTTTCTCAGGAATTACGTTTTTTCCTTGTCGAATTGGGAGCTGGAAGTTTATTGATTGGGTATGAAATATTCTTTCACCAAATGAATCTTTTGGGTGGTTCCTCTAAAAGGCGAGCTTGGGGTAACCGTAAACATTGAGATCTTGTGTCATTTTTAGATACGTCATTGGATAGGTACAGAGAGAACCGTCAAGCTGAAAAACTGAAAGATATTAGTTTTGACTAGCGACTGTCAAAGTGGTCATAGGTTGGGAAGTGTCGGCATAATGGCAGAATTTTCAGTTGGTGTCAATGCTGGGACCACACCTTCTAAGTGGGGAAATTGTGGTCAATTTCGTTATCATGCATTGCGTCCGAGGAATCAATGTGTGGTAAATTCTTGGATTAGTACTTATACAAGAGGGTGTACACGATGGTATACTGTAAGACCCGTGTTCTGGATGAAACGGTGAGCAATCCCATATTCCTGCGAGGGGGAATGGTCTGGGAGAGGATGGTGGTGTGCCTTAAAGGTGTAGGCACACACCTATCTAGCACTAGGCTTTCTGGGAGCTCACTGGCTTTGGATTCCGGGGGAACTCCAAAGTTAAGCGAGTGGAGGCTAGTGCAATCCCATAATGGGTGACCCACTCGGAAGTTGCACCATGAGCTCCCACGAACAAAACCTTGCGGGCGCAGGTGTTCCCAAAGAGGAAAATATAGGGTTAGATAGAGGGTGCCACTGCGCAACTCTGATCTAAACTAGGCCTTTTGAGAGCTCAAGTGGCTTTGGGGGGATTGGAACCCCAAAGTTAAGCGAGTTGAGGCTGGTACAATTCTATGATGGGTGACCCCCTAGGAAGTTGCACCATGAGCTCCCGAAAACAAAACCGTGATGGCGAAGCCCAAAGCGGACAATATGGTGCTAGATGAGTCGGGTCCTGACCGAGGAGGGTCGGGTCCTGACAATTTGGTATCAGAGCCAGACCCCGACCGGGAAGTGTACCAGCGAGGACGCTGGGCCCTAAGGGGGTGGATTGTAAGACCCGTAATCTGGATGAAACGGTGAACAATCCCATATTCCTGTGAGGGGGAATGGTCTGGGAGAGGATAGTGGTGTGCCTTAAAGGTGTAGACACACACCTATCTAGCACTAGGCCTTCTGGGAGCTCACTGGCTTTGGATTCCGAGAGAACTCCAAAGTTAAGCGAGTGGAGGCTAGTGCAATCCCATGATGGGTGACCCACTGGGAAGTTGCACCATGAGCTCCCGAAAACAAAACCATGAGGGCGAGGCCCAAAGCGGAAAATATGGTGCTAGATGAGTCGGGTCCTGACCGAGGAGGGTCAGGTCCTGACAATTTGGTATCAGAGCCAGACCCCGACCGGGAAGTGTACCAGCGAGGACGCTGGGCCCTAAGGGGGGTGGATTGTAAGACCCGTAATCTGGATGAAACGGTGAACAATCCCATATTCATGCGAGGGGGAATGGTCTGGGAGAGGATAGTGGTGTGCCTTAAAGGTGTAGACACACACCTATCTAGCACTAGGCCTTCTGGGAGCTCACTGGCTTTGGATTCCGAGAGAACTCCAAAGTTAAGCAAGTGGAGGCTAGTGCAATCCCATGATGGGTGACCCACTGGGAAGTTGCACCATGAGCTCCCGAAAACAAAACCATGAGGGCGAGGCCTAAAGCGGACAATATGGTGCTAGATGAGTCGGGTCCTGACCGAGGAGGGTCGGGTCCTGACATATACTAAATGTGAGCATCGACGTGAGGGCTAGGTATGAGGTAGGATTATATTTCCATAATTGAGATTTAGAAATGGGAGAAATTTAAATTTCGAGGATTAATTTGTTAAAGGGGGAAGGTTGTAACGACCTGTCCCGAATAATGGGATTCAATATTAATTAATTATGGATTAACGTGACTAATCAGGAATTAGTCGAGAGATAGGCGACACGAGTTCGTAGACAGGCGACACTTTTTGCACCTAAAATGGAGCAATATTAATTAATTATGGATTAACGCGACTAGTCAGGGACCGTTTTGCCCCTAAAATTGAGTAAAATGTTGACTTTTGACCCGGGGAGTAAAAATACGAGGACTGAAGACCGTGATGTAGATCGGGATGTCACGAGTTCGTAGACAAGAGACACGTCAAAATCGGACGTCGAGCGGGGAATTTATGGTTATGGGATCGAAATCGATTATTTTAATGTTTCGGGATTCGAATTAAATAATGCTTAAGGTTGATTGCTTGATTAATTAGTGTGGGCCCTTGGATGCGTGAAAAGTGTCACTCATCCGATTGGTCATTTTCCCTAAAAAGTGGATCTGGTTTAGGGTTTTATTATCATCACCATCTCTCTCATTCGTTCATCTTTATTTTCCTAACAACTAAACACAACTAAACATACAAACACAAAACCCATATCACCTTACCCTTCTATTTTTCCATTATCTCCATTCTTCATCAACTGGACGTGTAAGTGAGTGTGTGAGAGTGAATCAGAGAGTTTCGAAGAAGGCCGTGCAACCACGGCCACGACGGAGGTAAGTGGTAACCCGAAACTGAAAACCCGTTTTGACCCCATTTTTGGGAAACCATTTTGTGATGTTTGTTGATCGATTTGGATGATCCTAACGTGTTACGATTGTTGTATTCAGTATTCACCCATTTGCCCGTATTTTGAGGTTTATGTTTTTATACTGTGTTTTTACGTGATTATGGTTTTAATAATGGTTCAATGTTATGATTTCGGATTTGGAAATATGGAACTGGGCTTGAGACCCATTTGATTTACGAACTATCGGAATTGGTGTGCATTTGATTTAAGGAGGCATCGGGCCGAAGACCCATTTGGTTATACTATCAGGCTTGAGGTCTAGTTGGTTTATGAAATGGAATTTCAGGCTGAGTGATACGTCGTTAAATAAGTATTATTTTATACCCTTTATACTTGACCCTTAATATTAAAATAATAAAAAATTGGAAAAAATAATATATTTTGTGGATTTTTGTAGAATTAAATAAAACTTGGATTTTGGAGCGTTTTGGCGAAAGAATCGTCCCGATCGGAATTATAACGAAGACATTATGGACGAAATTCGGTGGATTTACATTAATCCATTTTAAAATTAAAAATACATTTGGAGAAGCCCAATCCATGCATAAATTGAAGCCCAAGACTCCAGCCCAAGTCCATTTAACGCAGCCCAAGTCCAAGTGAAGCCCAAAATGCGCGGCGCAAAATGCATCCAGTCCAGCCAAACCATTTGATGCGTGCGTACCAAGTTACCCTTGATTGCTTCGGCGCGTGAGCACCGATTCCTCCCTTCCCTTGTCAGCGCGTCTCGTGCGATTGGATGTTTCTTCCTTCAGCAGGCGTGCGCTGTAATCCACTGTGCTTCCTCTGCACCTGACGCGCTGTTTTCCACCTACTCTGCTGCACCTACATGCCGAAAGTTCCTTACCTGTGTCAGCCCACGTCGGCTGACTTACAACTGCTTTCTGCCGAGACCCACGCCCCTTGTCAGTTGATTGCCACCAACTTCACCAGCTCCAGCTCAGCAGTCCCTCATCGATTTTTAGAGATCCATGCCCTACTCTCGATGGCACAAAACCTGCTCCTTTTGGGCAGGTTTTTCAACATGATTTCACTCCAAAATCAGCCCCAAAATCATCATCGTTCTTCATTTTAATTTTATTATGTTTATGTTTATTTTTGCATTTAATTTTTAGCAAATTTGTGGCACTTTCCCAATAAATAGGGGAGGCCATTTCATTGTAGGAGGTCCCCAATTGTCCCAATTTTAGTTCTAGTTTTGAGTAGTCTTTTCTCTCTTAGTTTTTCTTCTTTTTATTTTGTAGATTTTTTTTCGGGATCATTTGTAACTTCTTATAATTTTTATTCTTAATTAGTTTTCCTTTAATCATTGTCTTTTAATTTATGTTTTTAGATTCATTTCTTAAGTTTCATTACCTTTTTATTTTAGTTCTTATACTTTCTTTGTAAACTTTTCATTTTAACTTCTTTGACTTCTCTTTTAAATATGAATTTATACTTTCCTTAAGAAAATCCTAGGCCGAGTATTTTTGAAGTAATTGTAGAATTTAAGTCCGAATTCTTATGTTTTAGCCTCCATCTTCATATGGTTTCTTCTACTGTTCAGAGAATTTTATAAATAACATTCCATTGTTTTCATCCACTTTCGGAATCACAGGCTGTTCTTGGGTTCCGAAAGTGTAACTTTATTTCCTTTACTTAAATTCTTGTAATTGTTTCGGTTTACTTATAATTCTATACATGTGATGGTATTTTCTTTCTAAGCTTTTGTAAGTATAAATGCAATCTCCATGTGTTTTATTTTCTGAATTTCTTTTACTTTATATATCTTAGTGCTTAAACTTCAATTTGATGCTATATGTTTTATCCGTTGTTCGGTGCATTTAAACTAGAATTGAAGAGATTAAATATTGAACGCTGTCGGCGCATTTAATTATAAACTTAAGGTGAATCGTGTTGTAAATGTTTGAAGCATATTGATGTTTGACGCACATTAATGTTTGATGCATTTATAATATTGAAAGATATATGCAAGTATTTGAGATGATGAAGGTAGGATTTCGTGATTGGTTAATTATGAGCAAAATGTTAGAGTGTTGGTAAAATTTGTATTTGAAGGAAATCTATTTTTATGAGTAGTTTAAATAATGTGATTATTAATTTAAAATTACTTACGTAAAAGTGTCGGTTTTGTCTATGAAACTACTCTATGGTTTGTAAGTTCTAATTAGTATGAGTATTTACATTTTAATTCTTAGTTTGGTTACAAATATAGTTTACAATATTCCTAAAACCTCCCATTACATTCTTTCATTCTTTTATTATTTTATTCTTTATTTTTTTTATTTTTTAATTCATTAATTATTTTATTCTTTTATTCTTTAATTCTTTAATTCTTAATTATTTATTTATTTATTCCTTATTATTTTATTAATTATTCTTTCTCACTAACAAATTATTAATGTTCCCTAATTTCCCCGGTTAAGAACGATCCCTATTTACCAATACTACAACTACACCAAAAGGATTTAAATTGCATAATACTCAAATTACGTGTTTAATTTAATGCGTAGTTTGGGCTTTATCACTGAGTCCCTTATATTTGGAAATTGGAATTGTAGAAATATTTTATGAAAGTTATACTTCGGGCACGAGACCTATTTGTGGATTTACGATGGTTTTATGGAAATCCCGAGCATAGGCCCTTTAAACGGTTTGAGATGATTTATGAAGAACAAAACCTTCTTGTCCTTTTTACGATTCTCCTTCACTTGGGTGAATTGTTGTTGAGTATGTCTGTTTGATTTTCTGGTTACACAAAGCCATTTTCAAGAACTTCCCAGAGATCTTGGGCAACATAGAGAACCTTCATTTGAATGCCTCATTGATTATAGTTTTTCCCTATTAACTTTGGGAATTGGAGCTACAATGTAACGACCTGTCCCTAGTTTTTGGGATTAATTAAGACTAATTATGGATTAGCGAGGCTAATCGAGAATTAGCCAAGGATTAACGGATGTTCAGGGCAAAATTATGATTTTGCCCCTAGATGAGGGTAAAAATTTGACTTTTGGCCAGGGAGGTCCGATGCCCGAAGGCTGAGGACCTTTACGAAGATCGAGTCGATACGAGTTCGTAGACAAGCGGCACGTCGAAATCGGACGTTCGACAAAAAAGTTACGGGTCACGGAAGTTCTGAGGAACAATTTACGACAGCACGATTTACGAGGCAAAAGTGGACTTTTGTCCTGAGTGGTACCCAGAAATTTAGTTTAGGCCAATGGATGAGTGACAAGTGTCAGCCATCCATTGCTCCCTTTACACAGATGCATGCATATGTATCCCCTTCCTCATTTCGATCGACCAAACACCCCGATGAACCCAAATATTACCCCTTCCCCCGTTTGAATCTGTGTGAGGCGAAGAGAGTGGCTGAGGGAAGTGAGAGACTGAGAGAGGCCATGGGGAGGTGACAAAATCACCGTAGACAGCGGAGGAACCCACAGGAAACATGTAAACCCAAGCACCTCTGGTTGATTTCAAATTCAAGTTTTTGCTATGTACGATAGGGGCTACTTCTAATGATTGGATGTTGGTTATGAGGGTGGTACAAGTTGTATGAAATAGGAAAGGGTGGTGAGGATGGTTGAGCAGCCCGTGTGACAGCCGTGAAAATTTTCGGTAGCCGGCCACCGAATTCAGTTTCCGGCTACGTAATCTCGAATCGAACCTCCCACCATGTTTTTAAGGTTCCTAGAAACTAAATGGGATCCTTAGGAGGAAGTTTTGGCCCTTGGTTATCCCCAGAACATAGATAGGAAATTTTGGGTTTAAATGGATTATTGAACGAAGGGATTTTAGGATTGTTTTCTTGGTTTTGATTGCATAAAACAATTCCTAGGATAGATTAGGGAAGATTGGTGGAAAGAAGGAAGAAAGAGGATGAAAAAATAGGAGGGAATGGTCCTGGACTGGATTGCAGGTGGACCGGTTCAGACTGGTCTGGCCGAAGGAAGAAGAGGCACAGTCGTAGGCGCGTAAGGTTCACGCGCAGCCCCTTTGGGAGGCACGTGAGGGTGCGTGGGGGAGATTCTGGGAAAGTTTTCAACATACGAAATCATCTTTTCGATGTAACGAACATTTTGGGACAAGTTTCGAGTCGATCAGACATCGTTTCGATATAGTTCGGGATGTTCGAAGGTTTAGGATCGAGCTTAAAATAGTTAAAAATTCAGAAAAATTAGGGGGCTTTATGAGAGGTTATTAAAGTAGTTAGTAACCCTCTAGTATGATTTGGGCATGTGAGGCCATGTTTCGATGTGTCGAGTCCCGGAGGGATGTCGACCAGCAGAGGAT